>OU015492.1:47205682-47253182 GCA_907164885.2 Dolomedes plantarius
AACTTTCTTTGAATAAGTATGTCGTAGAAAAAAGGGAGCAAAATTACAATGGCCTTGTCAGAAATTTGAGGATATTCTTTCTTAACTGAATCTAGAAATCAGCCAATGGCATTTCAGTGAACTTGAGTTTCAGCGTCCCGTCGTTCTTCAATTCTATTAATTTCTCTCGAATTTGAAGAGAAAGTGTTTCTATTGAAATTTCGGCATCAGCTAGGAAATGATTTCTTACCTAATTGTATTGCTCCGTATTAATTGAGAAAAAATAGTGATTAAATTTCTCTAGCAATAAACATAAATGTTGAGTCATATCCAGAATTAATTGTTTGTTTTTAATCATGGACTTGTAAGTCCTGTGAAACATTTCTAGAAATCCTTTTTGTAAGCCTTTCTGCCAAAGTTCGAGCTTATTTTTAAACATCATTAACTTGTAGGATCACGTTAGATAATTTTCGCTTCGACCTTGCATTTTTTTATTCAGTTCATTCAGGCGGTGAAAGATATCAGCCATATATGCAAGTTTAGCCATCCAGTGATTATCTTCAAAAAGTTGGTGTAGTTCGGTCATATTTTGTTTTAACAAAAACTCACAAAACTCCTTGCGAAGCTGAAATAATCTAGCCATAACTTTGCCCCGGGATAGCCAACTACCTCAGTATATAACAATGGGATTCATAATCCGCTCATTGTCATAATCCGCATTTCTTCACACATTAGTTTAAAAATTCGCGAAATTAGGGATCTTGATTTAATAATGTTTATTATAGTAATACATTGATTCATCGATTGCAATAGCTCCGTGGTCAAGTTTTTTATCATCGGTGCTTCGCGATGTATGCAATAGTGTGTAATTTGTATATTAGTATTGCCGTTTTACGCATGAAATAAAACCTTTTTTATTACCCATCATTACCGCAGCACCATCCGTGCAAATACTGGTACAATTACTCCATGAAATATCATAGGTTTAGAAAAAATCATCGGTTACTCGGAAAATTTCCTCGCCGGTAGTTCGCTCTGGAAGCTCGTTGTAAAATAAAAGGTGTTCTTTTATGGTGCTCTCATCCACAAAGTGTACAATGGCCATAAGTTTTGATCGGTTTTTAATGTCTGTTGACTCATCAATCTAAAGTGCAAACTCCTTAGCCGCTTTCAGTTTTCCAATTAGTATTCCTAAAATATCGTTCGACAAATCGTTGATACGTTTTTTAACAGTATCAGCTGACAACGGTCCTTTTTTCATTTCATTAAATTCTCTAGGCCCAAGCATGGATTTAACAATTTCTATGCATGCTGATTTTTCAAGAGTTTCACCAGTAATGTGGTATTTTCTGACATGCAATTAATCTTGCAACATGGTAACTAGCTTCTAAGGCTTTATCAGAAACTGTGACTTATGATAATAGTCACAGCCATTGTTTTCGCCTATGATATAACAGCCTAAGAAAAAATTATTTATCCTTCTTAGTTGCGATGGTTTGGATTTAGATGGCGAAACATTTTCCTAGGTACCATTCATTCGTTTGATAGCATTTCTCCGCAAATGATGCATTTTGGTTTCGGTGGTGTTTCTTTATCACAACACGAAAATCCATATCGAATGTAATCTTCGTTATACTTTCTCTCATAAATGTTCTTTTATTTTTACAACACCACTTGTGCTAGGTTCATTATCATTAGTCAATGAATTTGAAAATTTCCCCCGTAAATACTTGCCCATATTCTTAAGCTATAACAGGCCAAGTTGCGGTAGATTTTTTATCAAATTGCTAAGCTTCGCACTGTTCACTAAAAATGTCCATGCGGTTGTTTCACTGGCTGCTATTTTCTGTTGACGACTAAATTCATAAAGGTGTTGTTGAACGCCGTATTACCGTTATGTACCGAAATTAGATATTGGGCAAAAAGTTAGAGGAATATTTGAGTTTGAGAAATTTCTAACTAATGTGAGGGTTAAAATTTTTTTTATTATCGATGAAATCACCGCGGCACAGTCAAGATCACCTCGTGGCACGGCGGTTGCGGGGCACTGTGTTAAAGGGACAAGGTACGTTCAAACTAGAATATTTTAATTTTCAGTTTTTAACACTATATACAGAATGAAAATAATTTTCACGCTTTTTTGCTACAATTAAGACCCTCAGAATTCAAAATAAGGATTTTTTGGAAGAATAATGTCTGTTTTTAAATTTTTTTTTCAAAATTGGTAGCATTTTACAAAATGCCCTCTGCATATTCTACATCATTTCAAAAATCTTAAATTTATACGTAACATAAGTTTATCATGTATATACAAACACAATTGTGCACTGATTTCTTTTGTATAAGGCATAAATATTTTATTTTATCTGTATGTTTTGACCTGTTTTTCTTTTATTTCATGGTCTATAATGACGAAAAATATTTGTGGTTACAAAGAATGTTGCACAGTTTCGTAACAAACACTTCAATTAACAATCGTGAAGAATTTGGAAGAAATCAGGGGAACATGAAAGCGAATCGAGCAGTTTGAAAATTTCTACCATTTTTGAAGAGTTCTTAGAAAAACAGGTCCTATTTTTCCACAAAATACTTATTTGTGAATTCTAAGTGTCTTCAATGTAGCAAAACAGAGTATCAATTATTCTCACTGTGTATATACAGTAAAATATTTAGAATTAAAAAAAAAGAGTTTGAAGGTCCTTTGAGCCCTTTAAAAAAGAACTCCAGAAACAATTGTGATAAATGGTCAGAACAAGGAAAATATTTCGAGGTATCTAACCAGTTATTCAATGCAAATTTAATGGGTTTATTGCACACGGTATTGCTATTTTTGCATATCTCTCTTATTCGCCTAGTAATTTTTCCGTTTTAAAGTATGCAATTTTAATGGGTTCATGATCAAGCATTCCTGACTAAAGAAAAATCTGTGTTATCAGATGGCTCCCAAGAGGACCAGAGACAACAGATTAGTTACAATTGTGTTGTATTTAGATGTTCAATAAGTCATCATGGGGTTTCCTCATCTACACTGTAATTAGAATATCTACCATTCATCAAAAATTGCATGTCTTCTGCCTGATTGACTGATTGAGCGATTCCTCGACTGAAGTTGATTTATTTTATTAAAGTTCATGTTAAAAATGTAATCACATGTGTACAAAAATAACTTTTTTGATGGGAATTTATGAACTTATATAACCTTTATTTTTTTCCCACAGTAAATTTAGTTGATAGTTGAAATACAAAAAAATAATTCGCTTTCCGAAGTATGTCTGTATAAAATATATTGTAATATGTATAATCTGGTTAAACATTAGGATATGAATTAAAAGTAAAACGTTATTCCATTCTAAAAGCTTTCTTTTGAATGAGAAATTCTCTTAAATTTTCTGAATATAACTAAAAACGTGAATCACTTAAGAATTTTATATTAATAAGACAATTTTTCGATTAAATCTCTCTGACCTTCTTAAATAAAATTTTCTTAGTTCTCATAGTCGGCATTTGAATACCATTTTTGCATCGGGAAATATTGCAGAATTTTTCTGCTGGGCTGTTTACGATTTAATAAAGATAGTTTAGCGAAATTTTGGCTTAAAAATTTATGATTCTTTACATCAGACCGATAAGTTCTCAATTCATGCATAAAATTATCATTTTCTAATGCGTTTCATGCAACCTTTAAAGAATTTAATTCCATGTTTAGTAAGATTATTAATTTTTCATTTCAATTAAATTGTTAATAAGATCAAAGAAAATACTTTCTTTATAAGTGATTTGCAATTGTTATTTATCCAATAAAAATACTGATATCCAAATTTGGATAAGAATAATATACATATACTTATTTCGTACGCACAATAACTATGAAATCATATAAGTGTAATAGAAATTAAAACAAACTGATAACATATATTCACAAAATTATGTGATAAAATCCCTTCCTGCAAATTTCTGTATTAAAAGTTTGCTTATATCTGTATATATGCGTTATTTTCTTATGTTAGTCCCATAACTACAGAGGGTTATCGAAATCATGGGGAAAATAATCGTTTCTGCTGAACTTTTTATTATTAAACTCAAAGCCCACCTTTGTCCCGCAAAACAGCTTGAATTTAACGTAGGATGGAGTGATATATAAAGTGAAGGCATATACATAATATATTGGAATTCAGCACCATTTACCCTCTGACGTATTTTCCAACCTTTCCAAGAAGACAGAGGGCAAGAAAGGGATCGAACCTTTATATCTAAGTGTTTCCACAAATGTTGAATGATATTAAGTTCAGACGATTGATATGGCCATCGTAGAGGAAGAACTTCACCTTCATGCTCTTCAAATCACATATCGACACGCCCGGGACTATGCAGGGAGGTCTTATCTACTTGTAAATACGGATGAACACCAGGGAGTATTGCTTGCCCCCCAGGATGCAACTCAACTGACAGAAGGTCTCTATCCCACAGGAATCACGTATTCCCAACATACATTCTGCAGGACAGGACTCTGAAGGACAATTAAGTCAGAGGAAATTTTTGTAGGATACCAAAAGATAGAACCTCTCAGCATCGTGGAGTCATCACCATGCTTGACCGTGGGCAACCAGCAGTCGGTACTGTATATTTCGGAAGTTGCTCGCTAGAAATATATATTACCAGTGGTAGAAAACAATTTTAAGCTCGATTCATCCTACCAGATATCACGTTGTTAATCATTTGAACTCAATAATTGGCATGAGTGTGATTCCCTACTCTATGATGTCAATGATGAGTGGTTTAAGAATTGCAGCACGACCATAAACAGCAGTTTTATGCCTCTCCCAATGAAGTTTTGACCAATGATAGAGGTTCATCATAACACGCATTCACCACTGATGTTACTTAATCTGCTATAGTCCTAGGTTTAAGTCATGCAATTCAAGATCCACCGTTCCCTCAGAGACATCTTCCTACGACGACCACATATTCTTTGTTTAGAGGCAAGACTTTGTTCATTACTTTAGCGTACCACAATCCTTAATGCTGTACCTCAAGATATACAGACTATTACTGGCAGAAGAACCGGCATGGCTCGCACAAATTATCATACTTTTCTGCAAGTTACTCAGATCTGACATTTTGCACATAATTTTCACAACAGTCTTCGAGCTTGCCAGTATGTCATAACAATAAAATCAAAACCCTTAAGTGCATTGCACAGGTGTAAATGTTTCCATTTATTGCTTTCTCGGAATTAAATAAAGTAAAATTAGGTGAGTGCATAAGTCCTATTCTAAAAAGATGGGCCTTGAGGCAATCATATCTAGTAATAAGACGGAATAGGGCAACAGAAGCACTCCGAGGAAAACTCGGAATTAGCGATCTTAGAACAGCAACTCTCTCCCAAGCCTTTCCCCTTGCTTTATTAGACATTTAAAGTTTATATCTTTTTCCAAGCCCTAATTTAAATTCCACAATAGCTAACATAGCTACATGTACATCGACTGTACTCCTAACTGAAACTTATACCTGATACTCGTACTTCACCGTATTATACACATCTGCTCGCTGATGACGTCAGTGCCGTAATTTGCATACGTCATAGCGCACTCGTCTTTTATAAGCGATGTATCCATTATTTTAATAAAACCTTGTATCATGCTAGAAATTTAAGTATCGCATGTAGAAAGGTTACATTGCTTTAAGAAAAAAAAAATATCAATCTGAACATAATTTATTTGTGCCTGCCAAATACATTCAATAGTTCCTAACTGGAGGTCAATAACTATTCTTTTGTGTGGATAAATATTTAATATTAGTGGTTTCAAATTCACTGACGGTATATAAGTGCGCATTTAATTGGAAATTACTTTGAAATCATGCAAAAAATATTTAACGTTAAATTTAACCTCCTTTACTGGCTTGACGATACATAAACCAAAACATTCTTTTGAAACAATGTAAGAAAAATGTAACCTTACTTTGTGTAGTTATTTATGCGAAAAATTTATTTTCTGCGTTGGTCCATTGAACGCTTAAACACATTTTTTTAACAAAATCGATTAATCGATATAAGGAACTTATTTATAGCACTATACTGGTTTCATTGAGTTGAAGAAAGTTAAATTCATTAGATAAGAATCAGGAGTTTCTTACGATCATATTTTTTTTTGAAATCTTAAATAATGACTTTGTTAATAAACGAAAATTCCCATGAATTTCACACACATTTAATACCCATAATTGAAATAATAAATTGCTCATTAATTTGAAAAATATCAGACTTATCAAGATGTGGATAAGTTGTCATTGATTAAATAGTTTTGATTGAGGATAACAAGAAATTTAACAAAGTTTTTTTCTTTTTTATGTGAGTGACAAATGTGTTTCTACGACGGATATAAAGATTAATTTGGTCATGAACAGAATATACAATTTACTAACGAAACTGATTAAAACATAGTAAATGAATAATACTTTTAACGAAAATACCGTATTTTTTAACCATAAATCGCACCGGATGATAAGACGTACTCCGAATTTATGACAGGATTTTTAGAAAAGATAATTTGTTTTTGGTTAGGTATATAAATATATTTTCAATTACTGACATAATAAAGATAAAAACTATATATTTAATATAAATATATATAATAAATACAGGGTTATTCAAAACTCAAAGTACAAATTTTTATTCGAGATAGAAAACTGAAAAACAAAACAGATTCACATTGGAATGTATGATCGGAAACGCAAACCTGACGCTTGAGGGCGCTATTTATCAGCGCTGTAGTTGGAATCATCTTTCTCTCGTGAAGGGATCTTTAATCAGCATAATGTTCATTTGTGGAGCCACAACCCACAATGTATGCGACCACATGCTGTCCAACAACGGCTCTCATTGAATGTATGGACGGGTATTATTTCTGATTACTTAATCGTGCCTTACCTTTTACCACCTTCATTGGATGGCAGGAAATATCGCATTTTTCTGGAGAAGGTACTGCCGGCATTACTAGAAATTGTTAAAATGTCTTTTCGGCCTGCAATGGGGTTCCAGCTCTTTATTCCCGTATCGTACGTGATTACTTGAACAGTACGTTTGCACCTCCATGGATTGGGCGTGGAGGACCCATCCCATGGCCACCACGCTCGCCTGATTCGTCTAGCCTTCATTTCTTCCTGTATGGAAGCCTCAAATCCATATTCCACGAGACGCCCGCTGACTCTGCAACCGACCTCGTCACAAGAATCTCTGTCGCAGCTGCAAACGTCCTCGAAATACCAGGAATTTTTGAAAGGGTTAAACAATCGATGCTTCACAGTAGTGAAGCGGGCATAACTGTGGATTCGAAGAAATTTCAGTAGTTGTTGTGAAAATGATCGTGTACACGTACGGTCCTAGTGTAAAGTATCGCTAAATGAAGAGTTCCCCTCCCCCATTATTGGCTTTTCATTTCTGCATCTTCGTTTTTCATCTAGCTCAGTGGTTCTTTACCGGGGATGCTGTACCCTTGGGTGTGCGAGAGAAGGTTTGAAATTTTTAATGAAAAATATCAATTGAGTGAAATATTTGAGGGATACTATTCCAAGGGAAATATAAGCAAAATTAATAGAAGGATACTCGATCCATTTTTGGTTGATCTAAATTCATTGGACGACAACGTTTTATTAAAGATGATCTTTTCGCGGTACGAGCTAACGCCCTTATTGAAGTAGAATTTGAAAAACTGGACTTAGAACAGTTTTGGTGTACGCAGTTAGAACATCCTGAATTGGCATAAGTAGCATTAGAGACACTTTTACCTTTTGTCACCACTTATCTTTGTGAAATGAGATTTTCATCACTTTTGCACATCAAAACAAAAGCCAGAAATCCCTTAAATGCATCTGATGACGCGTGGCTCTATCAAAAAAAAGACTCGTTTTAAGAGGATAATTATGAACAAACAACAACAACGTAGCCATTAAAAATGTAGATATTGTTTTGTATGTAATTATATAGTATGTATTGTATATGTATCATTTGTTTATGGAAAGAATAAATTATCTTACAATAAATGTCATTTCCCAAATACAAAATAGAAACACAATTTTCAAGAGGGTGCAAGAGCTTATTTCCAGATTCAAGGGGATGTTGACTATCAAAAAGGTTAAAAACCACTGCTCGAGTTGAGCAGGTTTGCGTTTCCAGTCATGCATTCCTATGTGATTCTATTTTGTTTTTGAGTTCTCTACTTCCCCTAAAAGTTTGTACGTTGAGTTTTGAATCACCCTGTATAATAAATAATATATGTAAAATATATATAATATATGTGTAATAAATATATATAATATAATAAAATATTCATGTTACCTTCGGACCATAAGATGCAACCTAATTTTAAGGGAACATTGGACCTTTATTTGAGCATTTTTTTTATTGTGTCATTGTAAAAAAATATATTTCTATAGGACTGGGATGACCAACTTTTGTGTACATAAGATCTACTTTTTATCTTAAAAATGTGTCGCGATCGACTTGTTGTCATAGGCGTAGTCTAAGTGGGGAGGGGTGGTCCGAAATGCATACTATGTTTATACACTTTGCTTCATTACGAGGTGCACTCTCACGAGCTATTAGTATATAAGCAAAATATATGTTCAAACATACGTATGTATCTACGTGAAAAACAGCATACATAACGGGCCAAAAAAAGTCACGTCCAGGGGAATTAAAACAACATGAGTAATTATTGACAATATTAGTTCAAATTAGCTACAGATAAAAACTGATTTTGAATTTATTACGTTAACATTAATGGGAAGACTGAGTTTGCATGTCCTTAACCAAGGAATTATAATTAGGCACTATATCAGTGGAAATTTTCTTATGCTTAGAAAGCACGGGTGCCATGGTATGCGTTCGGTCTCAGACTGAATTACAGTCCCGGTCTAGAGCAGTGTAAACAGAACCCTTACTGTCTCTCGGACTAGGGTCCTAAATTAGTGTTCTCTTTATCACGTAGTCTATTTGGTTTCTAAGTTAAGACATCGCGAGCGATCGACCAAAATTGGCTTCGCGATCGACTTGTTGGCCACCCCTGATATAGGATAATAGTACTAAAATAGTTTTTTTTTCAAGTAAAAAATCATTTATGAAGCTTCTACGAAATAAGTAATAAAGTTAAATGTAGTAATAAACTTTAAATCTGTTTTGAGAAAAACAGATTTTTCGAGGATTTTAGACTTTTTAAATGCTTCATGCGACTTAATTTATGTTTAAAATTCATGAAATTGATAAGAAAAATTCCTCATACAGTTTACAGAGAAATTGGGTATGCATTTTACAATTCGTCTTCATTAAGATAATTAAACTTTATTTATAATTTATTAAAAGACAAAGTATTGATGAAAATCGGCATGGAATTCAGAAAAAAATCTCTCGAAAATAAACTGTTCAAGGGATTAAATAATTTATACCCAGATTGGTTTGTAATACAGTTTTAAGTGATTAAATGAAAAATCGAGGAAATATCTGAAACAGGAAGGAGCATTTTAAAATGCTATTTATAAATTATAATTTTTTTAAAAAATCTTAAAATTATAATAAGATTAGAAATTTATTTTAAGGTATTCTACATATTTATTGTGAATTGTATATATGTACAAAATTTCACATCTCTATGATAAAATGTAAAATAAATAATAATTTTAACGTCCACCGTTCCCTTAAGTTGATTTTTCTGTGTAAAAAGGTGCGTCTTATGGTCCGAAAACTACCGTATGTATTTTATTTTAATTATCAACATAAAAAGACAACATAAAAATTACTTAATGTTTGCCATTTAATTCTTTTTTTTGTCCATAACTGAAGTTTGGTTTACCTAGAAGGAGAGGAAACTTCAACAGTCTTCAAATAATTAACAAAGGATTGCTTGGAGTACATAAATAACAGCTCAATGAGGTATGATAACCATTGACTTATAATTGAGCCCTTAGTGGTAGCTAAAATTCATTACCTTACTCGCAGATTATCACATTAATATTTTAATCTCAAGAAGCTCTACTCTGACATAATACGAATCTCATGTTCTCTCCAAACCTTTACTTCATTTGTCGACACATGGCCCGATTCCAATTTCAGGTTATTTAAGTAACTTGGGCCGTTTATCTACTGAGTCAGTATGGCTACTTTGGCTTCTTACGTACATTCTGCTGTTTTTAGTATGCTATGTACAGCTTTCATTTGTTCATTGCGTGTCTCGAAACCAATTACCTCATATCTTGCTGTTCTTCTTCAAAGACCTGTCTGGTAAAACCTGCATATGTTTGGCTAAGAGTGGCAATAAATGAGACACCTGATAGCATATTTTAATAGAAAAGTTTTGTAACAGCAAGTAATTTTGTGTCAGTGATGAATTTTAAGACAGAAATATATTTATTATTTTCAGGGGTGCAAACCTTAACTCCTGAATTATCCTAAATTAAATCTCACTCGTAACATCTCTCTGTTGTCTGCGTCAATTTTATCAGCATTGGGAAGTTCTCCTCAACTCCGCTGAGCATTGCTTCTACTGTAAAATACACTTACATGTCTAGATTACTATATTTTGTAACTGTTTGCGTTTTATGAACTGTTTCTTAAGTAGCGCACAAGATTTCTCCCCTTTCAAAATCTATTTACGTGCACAGGCAAGAGTAGCGTCAGTCTCAGGAACGGTTTAACAGAATTTTGACAGAGAACCTGGCTTAAACATAATGGAAATTATAAATTACGCAACACTTCGTGATGTTAAGAGTTATAAACTGTTTACATTTAGTACCAGAGTTATAGAGAAAACTTTAAATTTTCGGCAAAACATATAACAAACGTATCTAATAAATACTTCAAATTTATTGTCCCGAATAGTATTACGATTCTGTGATTTAAAAATGTACATATTTTGTCTTGTCACTTCCATTATCAGATAAGCTATTAGTACACAAGTCCGGAAAACGAAAAAATCCCCAAAGAAACGTTTATTAACGTAAGATAAGTCGTGAAATATAACTCTGTCACACACGAAATGACTTCGTTTCCTTTTATTCGTTTTGTTCAAGACGTAACAAATGAAACTCTTCAATAACGTACTTCAATACGTATGCACAATAAAGAAATCTTTAGAGAACGAATTTCTATCACACACACGTGCTTTGATTTACGGTAATGCATTCAAAACGACAGTAAATTAAAAGAAAAAAAAGTGAAACTGGAATTACAAACACCGGAGCGTTTAAAAAATTGAAAGGAACACGTGATGAAATACAAGTAACATCTTAATAACAGAGTTAAAGTCATCTATATCATTTAGCATCTTGGAACATGATTCAGGTCCAAAAGTTGGCAGATAATTACCAGCAATAAATCTTTTTAGCTCGTAGCCATGTCCGAATGATTAAGTACTCGACGTTGTGTTACGCTTTAGCATAGGGGATAAATGCCTCTCCGATGCCCTGTGATTATGTCATCACTTTGGGTAGTAATAAATGCCTTTATGTCCAATAATCAAGACTACTGAAGTGAAAATTCTGACACACTAGCATCGACTCTCTATATTTCTTATCCGTATCACTGGGGAAAAGCTAAAAGATAATTACCTAAAATTCTTATGTATTATTTTAATGACCGATAATCTATTGTTTTCAAGGGTTGAAATAATAATAATGATTAATAATTTAGACACTTTTTTGTTACCTTAATAGATACGTTCATGTATAAATAACATAAAACATCAAGTGTATGAATGTATATTTTGTAATTCATATCCCCGAATTAATCATTTTCTAAGATTCTGGTATGTCGTAAACCTTCCATCAGATGCTCTCTCTATAGCAATGTGAAAGGTCGCGCGTATTTTCCAGATACGTTATTGTAAAATATAAATTAAGAGTTAATTAGTATTTTAAGAGTTTAATTAGTGAAATTATGTAGTAATTAGTTAAGAGCTAATAAGTACCCTTTATTTAAACAAATTATATTTAAATAAGAATATTCCTTTATTTAAAGAAAAAGAAACAACGTAAATATAAATCATGAAAACAATGTAAAATGACCAAAGAATTGTTAAATGACGTGGAAATAAAATAAATGAAACTGTGGATAACCCTACTGAAATATTTACATTTGTAATATAAAGGTATAAACATAATATAAAAGAAAAAAGATTGAAACTTAGGTATAAAAAGGAAGAAATTAGACTTTACAGTCATTGAGTCGAAGCGTTGCTGTCTGGGCAAATGTGTTTAGAGTGTTCCAAACATATAAATTTCTTGTAAATCTCACATCTGAACCTCGTGATACTATTGCACTTGTCCTTTTGTTAGGACTTGCATATTTTTTCCCCTAACGTCGTTTCTTCCACTTCTACAACGCCTAGTTCTGCTTGTCTCTTCAACACTTTAATTTTTAGCTCGCTTTGCAGAAAGGTAGTTCTCTTCGGTCAACGTTATATTTCACAAGGGCACATTGAAAGAAATTAGACTCGAAAGTAACAAACATAATGTCTAATAATAAAACAATAAAGGTTTCTTATTAAAAAAAAACAGATATAACGAAAACTTACACGAACAGTCACGCGTATATCTGAAATACAAATGGCGGATATGCGGCACCTTATTAACGACTAAAAATTAAGACGATTCCTGAAAGTAGGTCAAATTGAGCAGGTAGAATAGACAAGTGCTACCGTTCGTAGCACTCTCTGGCCTAAAGATATAAAACCGAATTCCACTCTAGTGTATCTGCCACATACGCGCGACTGCTGGAAGGTTAATAAAAGAAATATAGGATACTTTGCAGTTAATGTTATCGTTCTCTGATGAAATGAATATGGTTATGCCGAAAATGCTAAAATAGAACAAGCATTCTTCCAACACTAGAGATCTGTTGAACGGAATTTTTTTTTTGGTACTTTGTCTTCTATCTTCGTCTTCTATCTGAGGAGTTTTAAAACGATGTCTCTGAACTACTTGTGCATAACTAATTTTTAACACTAGAAAGACGGCTGCCGTCATTTTGACGATTTCGGACATACTATTGAGCTCTATGTCTGTGTTTATGTCCTCAGGCTTCTGAAATTTTATGACTTGTTCTAATTTTTCGCTAAATATGCACACACATTTACAAAATTATATTCAATAGTAAAGAGGGGGAGAAAATGTGTAGTATACCTGCTAAGACTGAAAGCCGTCGATTTGACGGCAATATATAAAACAGGCAGAAATCTTTAAAATAATACTGGAACAATGCTAGTTACTTTTCGTCTCTTCCCCCTTTTATAAATAACAGCAATGTTGGCTCTTCGAAAATATTGGTGTTGAAAAATAAGGACTGCACAAACCCTGCATATATATTTACAGATAAACCATATCATGTTGTCAGCTCGGCATACATGCCTAAAAAAATATATCTAAATATGTATTAATTTATTATATATTGGTAGGATATATTTCAAAATTTAATGTATTTAACCATTTAAAAAACATTTGATATTATAAATTCTTGATTTTATTTCCAACCGTCAAAACGACGGCGTTTAGTGTTTTTAGTAAGACAAAAATTCCCGTCTTTCTAGTGTTAATCTACAATCATAAACCAATAGAATAGTAGCAGGAACAATTATGGCATCAGGCAGCTCATTACCGTTACGTTGAAATACTGAATGTATGATCAAGAACCTAATTTCCTTTAACACGTTTTGAATGTATTTTAAATAATATAGGGGTAAATGCCCTAAGCGGAAATTTTAAAGCATAGATTACAGTTTCGAAAGTGTGTGTTTATAAGATCGAGTTATAGATTATCATAAATATTTTCTGCTTCGAGCAGAAAATCCGTGATATTGAAAACTTAGTGCTGGTAATATTCCAGCGAAACAGCCAGAATGAGATTATTTCTTTTTTCATACAATAGTCATTTTCCCGAAATCCCATGTTGTTACTCTGATCTTTTCATACATTCTCTAAATCTGTTTCATTTTCTAAACTGAGTTATGAGTTTTCTAGGTTTGGGAGTGAAAGTTTTATACACTCATGTCCATAAATTAAGGATAATGCCAGCTCCGGGAAATAAAGGTTCAGAAGCAAAACAAACGTAACTTATTCATAAAGCCCATTGATTAAACAAAAGATAATGAACAAAAAAGATGGTGTATGTACGATACCATTCATAAAAACTACGATTTTTGCTCCCTGGAGCAAATATCTCCTTTACAAAAACTTAGTATTACATGTTTAGTATGAAGGTTAATACATTGTATGCCTCCCATGCGATGAAATACTGTCCGTACAACGTCTAGGTATGCTGAGTATCAAATTATCGAGCTGATCTTGGAGAAGATTACTCCACTCAGCAAGAAATGCTCTCCCAAGTCCCGGTACATATGTAGGAGGTGGTTGATGGGCTGAAACTCGTCGGCCAAGCATATCCCAGACATGCTCTATCGGATTCAAATCAGGTGAGAATACTGGCCATTCCATACGGGTGATATCCTCAGATTGAAGGCATTCGTTTAGGAAGTTTGCTCGGTGAGGACGGGCGTTGTCATCCATAAACACAAATTATGCACCCATGGCACCCCTAAACAATCCTTCATGTTGTTCCAGAATGATGTCCCGATAAATGTGGCCGTTCATGATTCCGATTTGAACATGCTGATCTCTTCTGGAGCCCAGTATAATTCCACCCCAAACGAGCAATCCTGCACCACCGTAACGGTGTCATTCAATGATGTTGCCTTGGTGGTTACGGGTACCTGGCATTCTCCATATGAAAGTCTGATGTGAATCAGACTGAAAACTGGACTCGTCGGTAAACATCACACAAGCCCACTGTGATGATGTCCACATTGCATGTTCTCTACTCCAGGTTAATCGCTGCCGACAGTGAGTTGACGTGAGCGGAACACATCTGACAGGCCTGAAAGCATATAGACCAATATTTCCAAAACGTCTGTACACGGTTTGCCTTGAAACTGTGGTACAGATAGCTGTGGTACTGGCTGCAGATAGCTAACGAGACAGGTCGGATGCTGTCCTCGGTCTGCTTCTTTTGGAAGTTATTGCCAAATACCGGTCTTCATTCGGCGTTGTAACTCGGGGGCGACCTGTACTGTAACGTCTACTGGCATTTCCATCATCTTGGAATCATTGCCAAAGCCTAGAGATGACACTTTGAGTAATTCCAAGTTCCTCGGATAATTTCATCTGAATACGCCCACATTCCAGGCGGCGGATAATTCTACCACGTAAAAAGTCATCCACATGCGTCCTCTGTGTCATAACTATTCGGTTATGGCACTGAGCGGCTTACAGAACGCTTGTGAACAATTTTACTTCTTAGCCACCATTCCTTATATACACCTCTCTTACACTCTCGTCATTGTGACGTACTATCGGCGTCATCTGGTGGCTTCCTGTAATTTGCATATTATTCTTGAAGATGTGTATGATAATTCTACAGGTGAAATTTTTACTTTAGATTTCGATTTCCGTGTGATTCTGAATTATCCTTAATTTTTGGACATGAGTGTAAATAAACAAAATCATCTAATTTTAATTTTGCTCAGATCATCACGTGCTTTTGCCGGTAAAGCTAGGAACAATGCTCACTGTCGTTACAATCTGCTACGGCAGGGGTTCTCAAACTTTTAGGCTCTGTGCCCCCCTTTGAACACTGATGTGAGGTCACGCCTCCCCACCACCACCACCATCATATGTGGTCAATACAAGTAGTACAATCAGAATTTGACTCTGAATCTGGTTACTAAATGAAAATATAGAATAGATAATTTCATGCACAAAATTTAATATTACTACACATATCTTACTCTGGAACATATTATTATTAGAACATATGAAATCAAAGAATTAAATACAGATAAAATATATTGAGGTAATCAAGGATCTAGGTGATGTTGGCATGTAATACCAACCACTTTCACAACATTAATGAGAGGTCTGGCACTCTTTGTTCTTGACAAGTTTTTGAATATTAGGGTGACCTGATATGTGCTTTGTGACCTGATGTGTGACACTTTATATATATTAAGAAATATACATCATCTCATTTTAAATTTAAACTAATTTAGTATTAGGTCTACGATTATGTAATTTTAGACTATGAAAAAAAAAAAAATACGCCGGGCTTTTTTGGTTGTAGCAATTGCTCCTACTGCCCCCCCCCCCCGGAGCAGCCATTGACATCAGGTCACTTTCAACGTCTAGGTTTGCTCGATATTTTGACTTCATGCATGTTAATGCTAAAATCCAGATTCATAGAGTTGTGTGGATGAAAACTGCACTAACAACCTCAAAGTTTACAAAGAAACTTCTCGGTAAACAGGAAAATAGCGTAATCAAAAATTTTCAACATCGATGTTTTCTAATTCCAAGTTTACTTGAGAATCACACTTTAGGTCGATTGCCTGTTCTTGAATATTATCAGGAAATACATCCACGTAGATTTTAAAAGGATCTCTTGTCAACTTAAACTCCCAGTTCTCTGAACAAATATGAGGAAAACAGTCTGCAATTTCATTTTGCAATGCTACCAAATGCCCTGACATAAGGTCCTTCAATTCATTTATCTGTTGCAATGGGAGATTTTTTTTTTTATCATCGAGGATGAAAAGTTTGGCTATGAACGAATACGGCGTTGCCAAAGAGCTATCTTTTCCGTGAAACCTTTAACTGCATCATAAGTTTTCAGTATGTTTTTCTGACATTGTAGCTTCATGTTCAGAAAGTTGAGGGTTTCGAAAAAGTCTGATAAATATGCCAAAGGAAAAATAAATGTTTCATCTGAAAACATGCTATACAGGTATGCTTTCGTTGAAGTCTTCAAGAAAATTTCAACTTCCGATTTTAAATTAAATAATCTAGAAAGCATATTACCTTTGGACAGCTATTGAACTTATGTGGGAAAAAGAAGAGTTTCTTGGTCACTATTCAGTTCTTGACATAACGCCTCAAAGAGTTTAGTGATCAAAGCAGTGGATTTGAAATGGTTTACTATTTTTATTGCTATGTTTATAGTAACGTTAAAGGAATTTGAAAGGAGAAGAGGAAAAATTAATAACAAAGGGAAAGAAACCGTTCTCAAGCTCTTGCAGTGTTGCCAGAGGTACGACAATAATTGTGTTTTTACAATTAGACAGTTATCGTGTACGACAATTATCGTGTATAATCGTACAATTATCGTAAACTATAGTGACAATTATCGTGTACGAACAAGTGTTCGTGTTCGTATGTCGAAAATACGTTATGCTTACATTGTGACCGCAAAATTAAGTACAGTAAATTACAGTCCGTTTTGCTTTTCATTTTATTTTTTTTCTAAACTCACGCCTCCCTTGAAATTCTTCTACGCCCACCAGGTGGGCGCATCTCCTGGGGGAGGGGGGGGGGGGTTTAGAACCGTGGTGCAACGGCAACTGGAAGAGTGTGAATCATTTCCAATATTTTACTCTTTTAACAGAATTAATTTGTATTACTTCTGCAAATTTGAGTGAGATTTCAAGCTTCTGTGATCATCTATAATTATGGACAGAAAGTAATTAGCATAGTTATTGAACCTTGCATCAGGTAATATCAATTTATAATATTTGATTACACATGCAGAATTTTCGAAGATATTTATCTCACGCATGCTTGAAAAATAACTTGACAGTCTGGGATAACGAATTTGAAACATTGTGCTTTCTGGAGTGATATGCCGTCACATTACTTAAGGCTGATATGTGCTAACCCTACTGGATTCGGCCACGTCCGTGTTAATCTATGGAGGAAATTTGTCCAAGGATTGACGACTTGGATTTGAAGATTTTTTCAAAATTGTACTTTGCAATAGAGAAAGAAATTTTACACATTGAGGCATTTTTTAAAATGCAAATAATATTTAGAATTTTAATTATTCGGGGGGGGGGTAGAAATCTGGTATAGTGTGTTTTAAACGCTCATCAATTCCTTTGGTGAACTACATTTATAAAATGATTACTGTTGCAAGATGAAAAAAGTTCAGGCTATCTGAAAATACAATTTTTTTTGGATTATCAGCATTTATGTAGCTGTAAATAGAGCACATTTTCTCCACAGTTAAACATTGAGGTGAGCGAATCCAACAGGATTATTACACAACAGACTTAATCCTGTTCGTAATATTCAAAAGTGAAGCAAATATTTCTTTCCGCCCACTTGGAATTCCAAGAAACCCAGACACAAATTTAATTTTTTTTCCTTGCAAAGTTCTTTACTGTTTAACAGCTGATGTAAATATACTATGTGGAAAAACATCATTATTGTAGATATCTGGACAAACAAATTGAAAGTACAGGGTGATTTTTTTAAAACCCACACTACTCAGAGCCATCTGGAGCGGGATCTATCAGCCGGAATTCCCCCAAAATTGATAGGGACTAAGGACGACATGGGAAAGAGTTTCCGTGAAAAAACAAATAGTTCCAAAAGTCGCCGATGGGGGAAGATATGGCGCGTTTGCTGTCGGCTCACCCGACAATTTGCATAAAAGGCAAGTAAAACATCAAAATATACATTCACGACTATGTAGTCGACAGCAGCGCCAGTATTTCGGGCTATAAAGATAAGGGATCAATACCGAAAAAGTTGTAAGTAGACAAATGAATAACAAAGAAATTTCACAGTAACACCACTTTATGCAGAAAATTCATTTCTCCCTCTTTCGATGTGACCACAGTCCAGGTGGCCGTCACATTGCATCCTGAACACTGCGTTCTCAACGACCAAGCGTAACATGTCACCTGGAATTTTCATCAATGTCCGGGAAATGTTGTCCTTTTGGCACGCCAAGTTCGAGACTCCACAAAGGTACACCATAGACTTTAAATAACCCTACAGAAAGATGTCACATGGGTTAATTCTGGGTAGCGAGATTGCCATGCAAGTGGAAAAAAGGGACGATAACCCTTTCTTCTATAAAGCGAAGGCGCAACAGATTCCGCACCGATATTTATAGCCCAAAATACTGACGGTGCTGTCGACTACGTAGTCACGAATTTGCATTTTGATGTTTTACATGCCTTTTATGCAAATTATCGGGTTCGCCGACAACAAAAGAGCCATAACCTTCCCTATCGGCGACTTTTGGAACTAATGTTTTTTTTTTTTTCCACAGAAACTCTTTCCCATGTCGTCTTTAGTCTCTCTATCAATTTTCGTGGAATTCCGGCTGATAGATCGCGCTACAGATGGCTCTAAGTAGTGTCAGTTTAAAAAAATCACCCTGTATTTAACATTCATTCGATCAGTGATTTCTCGATACATATTAGGCAGATGCACTTGAATAGTCAGATAGATTACAATTTTGAAATTTCAGGTTTCTAACTTACCAATTAATACCTGTTCCTATTGTCATATACGTGGCAAAACCTTATGATTGAACTCAATAATTTGATACTAATTATCAGAAAATATCTCTTGCATAGCTCAAAACTCTTTCATAATTGCATATTTTTTAATGCTAGACTAAATTGAAATAAATTAAAGTTTTTGAAAATTAATTTATTTAAATTAGCCGTTTGTAACAAAATCGAAATATTTAAATAAAAAAATTATACCAAACAAAATATATATTAACCGCTTGAATTTTTTTTTAAAAACAGAAATGTCCTCCCATTAATCTCCCCGATTTTTCCACTTATTCCGAATTACTGTTTGCTTTCTCGTTCAGACGTAAGTGTTTCCATTTAGAACTATGCAAGAGAAATTTTTAACACAACTAATTTATAATACATAATTTATTTATATTGCATATCCACTTACGCAAATGTTTTCATATTTTATTATACCTGAAAAAAATTCTTGTATGACTAATTTTCAAAAGTATATTATGTTAAATTTATTTTCGTCAGTTAACCATGACTAAATACGTTGTTTATAATGTATTCAATGCTAAAAAGTAAAGGGAAAAACTATTCTCATTTAGAAAGATATGCCTATATTTATTTAAGTTATATTATATTATTCCTTTCAATTCCATTTCATGTTACTGAAAGATGCAAGAGTTTTAAACTGAAACAAATGAAAATTAGCTTATCTCTCTTCAGTGTACCATTAGGTGCGAGAATAATATTTCTGGTGGTAAGGGAAACTTCTCATTTTAAAATTAAATTAGTTCTTACAGTAAATTGAAAAAAAGATACTTTCTTCATTATTTTTCTCGTGTTTAAGACAATGAAAGGGAAAAGTGTGTACACGCTATGCATAAAATGCATTTTTAATACGTGTCTGGTTCTTTGAGACGCAGATTGTGTAATGGTATGGACGCTAGGTAATGCGAAGATTTAAATAATCTTACTGGTAATTTCAGGCATTATTGTGCAATTTTCAGCTAGATGTAAATTTCTTGAATATGTAATTGTATAAAAGTTTTAGTGTACTACGAGAACTATAAGTTACAAATTACTAAAATGGAGCATATTTATTTAGGCTGGAAGAAAACATTGTGTGCTACTTCTTATTCATATCAACATGGTATTTTATATATAATTTTTCAATTTTTTTTTTGCTTTTAGTTTTACTTCCATAATACAGTAAGTATCAAAATCTCAATAAAAAGGAGATTGTGAGATTTGTAAAATGTTATATATATTCAAGACTTCAGAATTTTTCTACAGCGTTTCACAAAAGAAGTGATCGCTCAAAGAATAACTATTATATCTAAGTAAATATTTTAAATTTAAAACTTCTCGAAATAAATTAAGAAACAAATTGAGAGATAGGAAAAATAAATGTGAAGATTTATTCCGAGTCCCAAAATCTGACGAACACAATCCTAATAAAGGTTTTTGACTAAAATGATACTAACTAAATTATTACTAGGAAAACATACACTATATATATATATATATATATATATATATATATATATATATATATATATATATATATATATATATATGGGGTGAAAAGTCCCGGGACTAGTAATGGAAAAAACATTTTTTTGTCAAGAATCGATTTTATCCTTCAACATAGTTTCCTTCAAGAGCGATACACATATTTCAACGGTCCTCTAACATTTGAATACCTTTCATATAGTACGATTTGTGAAGGGCTTCAAAATGCACATCAGTTTCACATTTGACTTCCTCACTTGATGAAAATCTCTTCTCCTAAAGCCATTTCTTTAAGTTAGGAAACAAATAATAGTCTCTGGGGGTCAGATCGGGAGAATACGGTGGATGGTGGAGCAATTACTATTTTAATTTATGCAATTTCACCATCGCTTTGACTGATGTATGAGCCGGTGAATTGTCTTGGTGAGACAGCACTTTTTTCCGCCATGTGCTGTCTTTGTTTTCTTGATATCGTCCTTCAAGCGGTCCAATAATGCTGCTTAATACTCTCCTGGGATTGTTTTACTTTCTCAAGATAGTCGATGAATATTGTGCCACGTGCATCCCTAAAAAATACTGGCTAAGACCTTTCCGGCCGATTGTTGGATCTTTGGTCGCTATGGTCGGCTTCTGCAAGCTTCCAACAACCCTGCAGACTACCTTTTTGATTCAACCGTGCAGTAATGGATCCATGTTTCATCCATTTTCACAAATCGGCTGAAAAACCTGTTTGGATTACGCTTTTATAGCCAAAGCGCCCTCTGAATTATCGGCACGTTGCTGATTTTGGTCAATTGATAGAAAATGCGACACCCATCTCGCACAAAGCTTTTTCATATTTAAATGCTCATGCAAAATATGTCCACCCCATTCTGTTGATATCTTGTGCGGTCGTGTAAGTAGCGTTACTTACACGACCGCAACTCGTAAATAAATGGCCGAAATGTCATGAAACTTTGATAGCAGTCTTTTGAAGGTTAGTACTTATAGAACATTATATGGAAATTTCATTGCGGATGCCATTTAGTGGCGAGTCCCGGGACATTTCACCCCATGTAGTATATATATATATATATATATATATATATATATATATATATATATATATATATACTCTTAGACAAAAATCAAACGACGCACCAAGTAGAAGTTATCCGAATGAGACGAAAATTGGTAGATGGGATGTACATGTACATAAAAACAAATGATTACAATTTGAGAAAAAATACATGATTTATTCAAGAGAAAGAGCTTTACAAATTGAAAAATTCAATAACGCGTTGGTTTACCTCTGACCCTTAAGAAAGTAGTTATTCGGCTTGACATTCATTGATAGAGGTGGCAGATGTCGTCCTGCAGGATGTCGTGCCAAATTCTGTACAATTGGCGCGTTAGATCGTCAAAATCCCGAGCTGGTTGGAGGGTCCTGTCCATAATGCTCCAAACATGCTCAATGGAGGAGAGATCCGGAAAACTAGCTGGCCAAGGTAGCGTTGGGCAAGCACGAAGACAAGCAGATGAAACTCTCGCCATGTGCAGGCGGGCATTACCTTGCTGAAATGTAAGCCCAGGAGGGCGTCATATGAAGGACAAAACAGCGGGGCGTAGAATATAGTCGACGTGCCGCTGTGCTGTAAGGGTGCAGCGAATGACAACCAAAGGGGTCCTACTATGAAATGAAATGGCCCTCCAGACCATTAGTCCTTGTTGTCGGCCCGTATGACGGAAGACAGTCAGGTTGGTATCCCACCGCTGTCCGGGGCGTCTCTGGACACTTATTTACTGGTTATCGGGTCTCAATTAGTAGCGATACTCATCAATGAAGACAATTCTACTCCAGTCAGTGACATTCCAGGTCGAATGTGCCCGACACCACTACAAACCGGCTTGTCAGTCTACAGAGGTAAATGGTAGTCGGCGCAAGGGGCACCGTGAGCTCAGTACCCTTTCTCTGAGCCGCTTATGAAATGACCTTGCGGTCACTGAAGCACCAGTTGCATATACGATCGATGATAATGATGAATTTCGGACTATGAGTGGAGCTATGACGATTGCTCGGTCCACACGTTCTGTCGTTTTTCTAGGCCGACCGCTTCCTTCTTTATGCTGTGTTATGCTGTGCAAGGGCTATGGTTCACCCATTCCTGCCAACATTGTCTAAAAGTAGCATCGCTCCTATTCAAATGTCCAGCGATTCGCCGATTATACCAACTGGCATCTTTGAGTCCATCTATACGTCCTCTCTGAAATGCTGACAGCTGCACATATTGTTCGCGCACCTGTATGCGAGGTATAGTCAATGTCTACCCGAGTACACTGAATGAAATTCGTAAAAAATTAATGACCTGGAATCGAAATTCCTCCTCTTTAGTATCCCGCCAGTTGCTCATTTAAGATGCGCTGCAGCGTCACGTGTTCATTCATTGGCCGCCAAACTTTAAAATTTTGCATTTTACGTCGAAACCTGTAGGCATATCAATTTGTGTCAAGTTTGCATTACCCCTTCTTGGTGCGTCGTTTTCTTTTTTCCAAGAGTGTATCTGCCTCTCTCTCCCTTTCTCTCTCTCTCTCTCTCTCTCTCTCTCTATATATATATATATATATATATATATATATGTGTGTGTGTGTGTGTGTGTGTGTAACACATTTAAATCTTTTTCCTTCATTAACTTTGTACTATCGCAACAGAACATTATCTCTCATTTAAATTTGACCTAGGAATAACCAAAGTAATCTATTAGTTTCCCCTTAAGCAAGTCACGCGCCTACATCTTATAAAAGTCGAACCTCGTAGAACATTCGAAAATGATCACCTCATATGACGCGTTAAAGTCGTAATTCTAACCAATTAAAATTTAGCGCGCCTGTTCTCAAGGGCATAGAACTAGAGTTTTCGCGGGTCTTGGGTCTCTGCCCTCCGTCCTGGTAACATGTCGTAAATTTCACTGTCGTTTTTATATATTTCATGTGCTGTTCCGGTAGCATCATGCCTGTTCTGAATGTAGTATCCTGTTAAATATGTCCAAATGTGAAATCCTGAAATAATTGTGCAGCCAATCACGAAAATGCTCCTGAAATAAAAACTGTGTAACTAGTTATGTAGAGGATTGTATCTCTCGCCTGGACTTCTTTTTGGTTTGACTGCTCAGTCGCCTGGCTATGGTTCGACCAGGCCCATCGCCTAAACCTCTCGACGACTACATTGTTCTAAGACTCTACGATTATTTCCACTCCTGAAATTCATCGGCCTGCATTACATCCTGGCCCTACCTGTCCTCCGACATCTCTCATTTGTTCGCATTACACACACACATATATATATATATATATATATATATATATATATATATATATATATATATATATATATATACAGTACAAATCGTTTATAAGAACTTTCAGGGGACTTTAAACACAGGTTCTTATAATCGATAGTTTTGATATCCGACCGATAACTTAAAACTGCTGGAAATACTAAATTCATTGTCACATAATTTCTATTTACACCTGAAACATGACGTTCAAAAATGGTTAAAAGATTCAATCAAGGAAAAACACTGCTTATTTTCATATAAATGTAGTGTCTGCGATGTTACGACCCCCGGCAGAGTGTCTGATATCTTGGCGAACGACCACCAGATCGCGCCTACGTCGGCCACTGATATTCATTCCCTCCCAGCGCTCAAGGAGAGCAAAAAAGAAACTCTCTCTCTCGTTATGTACGGCAGCGGACGCTGCATAATATTTTCTATGTCATGTTTAGTTAAATAAATATAGTTTTTTAATGTGGAAGATATCATCAGTTATCCTCGTAGAACACGGTACACCTTCACTAAAATGGTAACTATGGACTTCTGTTGATTCAAAACTTTTTCGTGTCGACTCATCACTATCGGTTTGGACTACTTTCTTTTTGTGGACATTTTCGTTAACCCGGGCAATGGCTGAACAATCGGCAGTGTAAATGCCTCATTTCAATTTAGCCGATCCCCACCTCTCGTTCCTCATGGTGGAGGCAACGTTCCAGCTTGCGACTCCGAAACCCATCACAGAAAGCAAGACCAAATTTAATTATTGCTTATCCTTTCCCCTCCCGAAGTTTCTGCAACCGTTAGCGAAGTCATAATTAACCACGACAAGGACGATCCTTACAAAATATTAAAGGAGGAAATAATCTCTCGCTGCGGAGAAACGAAAACCCAAGAACTGCGCCGTTTGCTGGTTCGGGAGCAGCTCGGAGACAGAAAACCTACTGAACTATTACGAAGTATGCGACGAAGAGCAGAATCCCACAACATTTCGGATTCTTTGTTACTGGAACTATTTTTGAACTAGTTACCTTCCAACGTTCAATCAATTTGGGCTTCTATTCCATCTTTAACTCCATTAAAAGCGGCGGAAGTATCAGATCGTATAATTGAAGTATCTTCATCAGAAGTAAGTCAGATTTCCACCAAGAACTCTATATCTAATAATAATGAATCCGCATTATTGACCGAAATTAAAGCACTTCGTAAAGAAGTTGCTGCTTTCCGAAAATCGAGAAGCTCATCTCGAAACCGAAACTCCTTTCATTTTCGGAATCGAAATAACAGTGTTTCATCTTCCCCTCATAGAGATTCAAAAATTTGTTTTTATCACAGAAGATTTAAATCGAATGCAAGAAAATGTGTCCAGCCCTGTAACTATCAGGAAAATATCAACCGGCAAGAGTAACTGCGACTTGCCGCCAACAAACTGTCGCCTCTTTATCCGTGACAGAACAATAAATGTATCTTTCATCATCGATACAGGAAGTCATTGCTCAATCATTCCTGCTACTAAAAATGAAAAGAAGCTTACACCGATTCAGACTTTTACAGCTGCTAATAATTCTTCAATTAAAGTTTTCGGGAAGAAATTGTTAACTTTGGATTTTGGTCTTCGTCGGAAGTTCGTGTTTCCATTTTACATTTGCGATGTTTCGAATGCAATAGTAGGTGCTGATTTTCTGTACTATTTTAATTTGAAACCTGACGTTAGAAATCGTCATTTAAATTATATTAATACTAAGTTAAACTGTCATGATATTTTTAAACATTCTGAAATTGTTTCTATTAAAACTGTTTATGGTGATAATTTTTATATTAAATTGTTAAACGAATTTCCTCAAATAACGAAGCCTTATTTGCACTGACCAAATTATTAAACATAATGTTGTCCATCATATCGAAACTTTTGGCTCACCAGTTTTCACTAAACCTCGTCGTCTCGCACCGGATAGGTTAAAAATAGCGAAAACTGAATTTCAACATATGATAGATTTAAGCCATATGCGCCCATATAAAAGTAATTTTTCTTCTCCTTTACATTTAGTGCCCAAGAAAGGTAGTTTGGACTGGCGTCCAGTAGGCGATTATTGCGCTTTAAATTCTCAAACAATTAAGGACAAATATCGTATTCCTAACATCATGGATTTTACGAGTGAATTGCATGTCACCAAAACATTTTCTCATATCGATTTAATTAAAGCATATCATCAGATTCCTATCGCGCCTGAAGATATACATAAAACCCCGATAATAACTCCATTTGGCTTATTTGAAAGCACGCGAATACAGTTTGGTTTCTGCAAAGCTTCTAGTACATTTCAAAGGTTCATTAATGAAGTCGCCAGGGGTCTGGATGGTGTATATGCCTTCATTGATGACATATTAATTGCATCTGGTTCTCATTAAGAGCATGAACAGCATCTAAGAGCTCTTTTCAATAGATTAGATTATTATGGTTTAACTATTAATCCTTCTAAATGTTCTTTTAGTCAAGATAATTTAAATTTTTTAGGATTTAAAATTTCTGAAAAAGGCTTAGAACCTTTGACTGATCGTGTTGATGCAATTTTAAAATTTCCCAAACCGGATTCAATTACTCAATTACGTAGAATTTTAGGATTATATAATTTTTATAGACGTTTCATTCCTAAAGCGGCTCATATTTTGTCACCTCTAAATAAGATTTTTGAAGGTAAGCGAAATAAAAAGAAATCAACTAGATCATCTAAAAAATTTCCTGACGCAAAGCAAACTCTCGCTGATGCAACACTTTTAAAATATCCAATACCTGGTACTCAATTTAGCCTATGGACTGATGCATCAGATGCTGCAATTGGCAGTTCACTAATGCAATTTCATGACAATAAATGGGAACCAATAGCTTTCTTTTCCACTAAGTTAAGTAAAAGTCAAATAAATTGGTCAACATACGATCGTGAATTATTGACAATATATGCTTCAATAAAAAAATTTCGTCATATGCTTGATGGCAGATTTTATTCCATTTTCACAGACCAAAAACCTCTTATTTACGCGTTCAAACAAAAACCAGATAAATGCTCACCGCATCAATTAAGACACCTAGATTACATATCTCAATTTTCAACAGATATTCACCATGTTAAAGGTAGAGAGAACATTATTGCAGATACTCTTTCAAGGATTGAGATAGATACGATTTCTAAACCTCCAACTTTAGATTTTAAAAAACTTGAGCAAGAAAAACAAAACGATTTGGAATTAAACCAAATATTAAATTCAAATGATATATCTTTGAAATTACAAAAACATTACTTTCCCCTAGAAAATGTAAATTTAATATGTGATTTTTCAACAAAACAACCGCGACCATTTATTCCACAATCTTTTAGACAAACAATTTTTGATAACTTACATTTTTTATATCCCCCTGGCGCATTTTCAATCACAAAATTAATTTCAAAGCCTTTTGTCTGGCCTAACATGAAGGTGGATATCAAAAATAAAGTTCGTTCTTGTGACAAATGTCAGCGAGCAAAGAAAGGTATTTAAACACACCAAAGCTCCACACAGCACATTTGCTCAACCGGAAGCTCGATTTTCCCACATCCATTTAGATTTCATTGGTCCTCTTCCTATTTCTGATGGTAAAAAATATTGCCTTACAATAATTGATAGATTTACCAGATGGCCTGAAATAATTCCCACGACTAACATGACAGCCGAAACAACCGCTCAAGCACTTATGCACGGCTGGATATTCCATTTTGGTACAACTGTAACAATAACGACTGTTCAGGGACGGAATTTCGAGTCAAATCTTTTCCAGGAATTAACACAAATTTTGGGCTGTCATCGTATCCATTCCAATTCTTATCATCCTCAAAGTAACTGTATGATAGAAAGATTTCACGGACAACTTAAAAGTTCAATAATAGCCCATAAAAATAACAAATGGACGGAAATTTTATCCGTAGTTTTATTAGGCATTCGTACAGTTTTAAAAGTAGACATCAATGCAACTTGTGCACAACTGGTTTACGGTACATCATTACGATTACCGCGCAGATTCTTTATCTCCACCAGTAACACAAAATTATGTAACAAATTTAATGTCTATGATGAGAAAATTAAACCAAATAGCTGCATCCACACACGGTAACAATAATTTCTATGTGAACCCAAATTTAAAATCATGTTCTCACGTATTTTTAAGAAGAGACAAAATTCGTCCTCCATTAACTGCTCCATACACCGGACCTCATTTGGTAATAGAACGTTCTCATAAAACATTTGTAATTGAAGTTAATGGTAAAAATACAACCGTATCAATTGATCGGATTAAACCTGCTTTCCAAATTTCTGAAAAAGTAAAGCCCAATCAAATACTATTCATTACGAATCAGTTACCACAAACAAATGAGCAGAAACCCACTATAACCAGATCTGGTCAACGTGTACATTTTCCTAAATATCTAGTGAAAGAATATATCATATAAGTCATTGATTTTATGAGTGATTTGTTTATTGTATGTCATTTGTATTTTGCATCTGTATTTTGTATGATATCTGTATTTTCCTTTCAACTTGCATTTTTCTTTTATCATCACGTATTTCTTTCAACTGATCATTGCATTTTTGTTTTAAATATTTCAAGTATCGTGACTCTGTCACTGGGGGGATACTCTGTAGTGTCTGCGATGTTACGACCCCCGGCAGAGTGTCTGATATTTTGGCGAACGACCACCAGATCGCGCCTACGTCGGCCAATCATTCATTCCCTCCCAGCGTTTAATGAGAGCAAAAAAGAGACTCTCTCTCTCGTTATGTACGGCAGCGGACGCTGCATAATATTTTCTATGTTGTTTTGTTAAATAAATATAGTTTTTTAATGTGGAAGATATCATCAGTTATCCTCGCAGAACACGCCACACCTTCACTAAATAAGTTTGTTATTTTAAACTTTTTCAAATACATAGTTCTAAAAACGTTAAAAAGAAAAATGAATGAAATTATGTATGTATTATGAATGTGTAAGGTATACATAAGATTCGATTCACAAGAATCGAACTTTTAAGTGAATAAATTAAAGAAGCTGCTTGAGATATGCTAATTTCGGCATACGCGCTTGGTATAAATACCAAGCAGATTGATTAAAGAAAAGGTTGATAGATAAGCGAGTTAAGGGAGCTACGAGGTAAGCAGCTCCAGGTGTTAACCGGCGCCTGTGCTTAGGGGGACCAAAGTTTACGTGGAAGAACTGCTGGTTGACTTACTGTTCGTGAGTATTGAAAAATATATTGTTCTTGAACGCTGTATTTCTATATCCGTACAAGTAGTACGTATGCTTATTGTTGTAAAGCAAAACCTACATGTGCAAATACTAAATAAACATTGTTTCATGTATAAACTGTGTTTGTATCCAATTCATTTAGAGTGCCACTTCAAATTATATACACCCAGGTCTGGGTAGAAGTAGCTATTCTCTATAAATGTACATACATAATTCAATATTTTGTTTTTACATGTTTATTGATTTGTTGAAAAATACTGAGCAATATTTGTTTAGTTATGAAAAAAATTCGGTTATCGCGACAAGTTCTTTGACAGCTTTTTTTAATCGGATCCTTCACAAAATCATCATTGCAAGCTAAAAATTTATTAACAGTATTGATTGCTGAAAACATTTCTTTTATACTCGGGCAAGAAAACTCGTTCAAATCATCTTCTGAACTGTCACTGTAGTTAATATCATCATCTCTGCCAGAAATCTCTACATTTACGCCAGCAACAATATCTTCATACGTTATATTCCCATGAATTCCAAGAGTAAAATGGATGTCTTCCTTTTCCTGAAGTGAATTTTGTTCAATTCGCAAATATCGAGCCCAGTCTTGAAGATTTTTATCTCTAGCGTCTTGAGTTTGAAAAATTTGAGGATTTTCGCCCCTAAGAAAACCAGCATGCTGGAAACAATTCGAAATTGTTAAAGGTTTAACATTATTCCACGCCTTTTCTAGCATGATTATAGCGTCCAGTACTGACATCTTCGGTTCTTTCTTATTTTCAATATCGTCGATGATCTGTAAATCAAGTTCTTTCTGAAGTGAACTTTTAATGACTTAATGACACCTTGGTCCATAGGATGTAATACGGAGGTTGTGTTGGGAGGAAGAAAAGTTAATTTAATGGTTGAAGATCTTGAACCGGAGGGTGGGCTGGGCAATTGTCCACAATAAGAAGAATTATCTTTTTGTGTTTAAGAAGTTCTTGGTCCCACTACCGTAACCAGTTTTCAAAGATTTCTCCTGTCTTCCAAGCTTCGGAATTCGAGTGATAATCAACTGGCAGCGATTTTATATTTTTAAATGCCCTCGTTTTTTTGCATTTCTCGATCACTAACGGCTTCAATTTTTCAGTTCCAGTAAAATTTGCAGCAACCATAACTATTATCCTTTCTTTTGAATACTTACCACTGGTCTGGAACTTCTGCCAATATTTGTCAACCATTCACCCGTCTGGGTTGGTTAGAGACCTCATAATTTTTTCTTGTCGGACTCCAATGGTGGGTGGAGGTTTTGGGGAACTGGCTTGGTGGGGTCAGCACTTCTGATCATTATGTCTGAGTCACTAGGGATATGGGTGTTGGCCCACTTTTCGTGGCAAGCTTTGTTTTGTTGGCGGTTTTCTGGAGGCACACATTTTCTGGCAATCCCTACTGTATGAGGCTGACCATAGCCGAATTAGTTCGGGAGAGTTGGGGTTTTTTTTAGATAAAAAAATGTGTAAAATGGTTGAAGAACAAAGTGGAGACACTTCCCGTCCTTTTCACAATTAACATGTTCTTATAAGCGATTTATTTTCCCAGAAACCAATTAACTTTAAGTCACTAAAAGCGATATGTTCTTATTAACGATGTTATTATAACCGGATTTTGTATCCATCATTATACATGAGAATGGCCGGGAACTAATAATTCCGTTCTTTTAAGCGATATGATTTTATATTCTGTTTTGATATGTCCGGCATTCTTATAAACATTTTTTATTGTATATATATATATATATATATATATATATATATATATATATATATACAAGGTGTGCCCATAAAGAAACCGGACAATTTATTATAAATACGAAAAATATTACTCTCCTTCAAAATTAGCAACAAATGAGTCTATACAATTTTTCCAACGTTTCTTCAAGTCAACGAAACACTGTATATAGGCGTTGGAACTAACCGTTTTCAAAATACGGGTAACATTTGATTTAAAATCCGAGACGTTTTCAAATCTCTGTCCTAAGCTTCGTAAACAGGAAAAAAATCAGCTGGCGATAAGTCGAGAGAATATGGTGGGTCACTTATCACTGTAATTTAATAATTAGCAAGATATTGTTGTACAGAAATTAATGTAGGGGGCCTAGAATTATCGTGTAAAAGAAACCATTGCCCAAAATCAAACAGTTCTTCCTAACTCGCCGTATCCTGTTTCTTAATCGTAAAAGCACCTCATTGTAAAAATACTGATTAATTGTTTGATTTTCAGGAACAAATTCGTGGTGAATAAGTCCTTTGTAATAAAAAAATGCAATCAGCTTCACCTTAGTCTTTGATTTTTAGAACGAATTTTCTCCACATTTTCCTCATTCTTTGAAGTTGAAGGGCGCCCTGTCTTTGGTTCATCTTCAATGCTTGCTCGCCCACATTTAAAGCGGTTCTACCACTCATACACTTGTGTTCTAGATAACGATGCATCACTATATACTGCTCGAATTATCTCTACAGTTTCGGTAGGAGATTTACCTAATTTGTAACAAAATTTAATGGTACAACGTTGTTGCATTTCGAAGCAATTTTTTTTGTACAATGCCTTCTCAGTAAATGAAAATTACTATGGAGATTCAAAATGACTAAATAACCAGTTTAAACTGTCTTTAACAAGTGTTTGACCCTTTAATTTGTCCGGTTACTTTATGTGCGCACCTTTTTGTATACATATATATATATATATATATATATATATATATATATATATATATATATATATATATATATATATATGACAGGCGTAGGATTTACGCCTGCTTACTAAGTTAGTATTTGCAGTCTTCTTAGTTTACAGATCGTGGCACCGAAGTAAGGCAGACGCAAGTAATGACGACATATTACTATCCAAAACAATTGAGGTTTCTTTTCTCCAACTTCGTGAAAACCATCACTCCAACGTTCGCACATCTTAGCGATCGCCATTTTATAAAACTCGCAGACCTGGCTAGCATGCTTCCTATTTCAACGACTTATTCCCGCACTCTGCGTTATTCTCTATTGTCATCAGCCCCCTTTATGGCGCATGCGCAAAGCACCATCTAGAAAATTCTAGAATATTTTTATGTTTACCTAAGCATTAATTTTCGCGCCAAACCCTGTACGTCTAAAATAGATTCCCTCAATGGAAGTTCAATTCACTTTCGCAGGTCGAGTTCATCCATTCTAGACGGGGAAAAACCCTTTTTTTCAATGATTTTAATATTAAATTTGACTATTCTGAGGCCCCCGGTAAATTGCTTAGTTACTATTATTTTCTAATTAATTCTTAACATATATATATATATATATATATATATATATATATATATATATATATATATATATATATATGTATGTATGTATATATACACTCATGGACAAAAAAATTAGCGCACCAAGAAATAACTGCGGGATCGTAACGAAACTTGCAATGAAGGTACATGTCGGGGAGATATGCAAATGATTAGAAATTCACCGTGATTGCGCATTACGTATAGCCGGTAGAGGGAGTTGAACATCGTACTCTGTGGAGTATAAAACAGGTAACCAAAGCTTGTTGGAGTGTGCTGAATCATTTACAAAGGAAGAGCTGAGATAGGCATGCCATTACGCCATGTTCGAAGACAATATAAGCAGTTGTCGCAGTTTGAGAGGGGGAGAATCGTCGGGATAATGGAAGCTGGGTGGTCAGCTAGGCGAGTAGCTCGTCAATTAGGCCGCTCTGATTGTGTTGTGAGGAGGTGTTGGGACCAGTGGACCCGAGAGATGTCATGTACACGAAGACCAGGCTCAGGACGCCCTCGACAGACCAGTCGTCGAGAAGACCGCCACATCGTAAGAAATGCACGCGTACAGCCAACTGCTTCATCGGCCGCCATCCAGGCACAGGTAGCACCTTCACTAGGGGCCTCTGTGTCTTCTCGAACCATACGAAGGCGCCTGGCTGAAGGACAGTTGGTATCGCGGCGCCCATTACGTGTGCTGCCCTTGACGCCCACCCATCGATGCCTCCGTTTGGAGTTTTGCCGCACACGAGGAAACTGGACTGCAGCGGAATGAAACCAGGTCGTCTTTAGCGACGAATCCAGATTCAATCTCGGCAGTGATGACAATCGTGTTCGTGTGTGGAGAGCCCGTGGTGAACGCTTCAATCCTGCCTTTGCTGTACAGCGACACATCGCTCCCACAGCTGGTGTGATGGTATAGGGTGCCATTGCCTACAATACACGGTCACCCCTAGTATTGTTCCGTGGCACCATGACAGACCAGCGGTATGTTCATGAAATCCTGCAACCACATGTGTTGCCCCTCATGCAACGGCTCCCAGGAGCCATTTTTCAACAAGACAATGCTCGGCCTCATACGGCAAGGGTGTCACAAAACTGTCTCCGCACTGTTACTACCCTTCCTTGGCCTGCCCAATCCCCAGATTTGTCTCCAATCGAGCATATCTGGGATCATTTGGGACGACGAGTTGGGCATCCCACGAGTTTGAACGAACTAGAGGCAAGGTTACAGCAAATATGGAACGAAATGTCTCAAGACATCATACAGAACTTGTATGACTCAATGCCCGATCGTATCGCATCGTGCATTCGTGCTAGAGGGGGGTCAAATGGAGTATTAACTCTTCCGTTCTTTTGCCTTTTTCTCTGAAATAAATTATCCTTTTTCTTTGATTTTCTTATCATTTACTTGTATCAAATTAGTCATTACGTATATAAAATTTCGTTTCATTTTGACGACTCCTTCTTGGTGCGCTAATTTTTTTGTCCATGAGTGTAAATACAGCAGGTTGAAATTTGCACGTCTAGCTTTGAAACTAAAGGTATGAGAATCAAGTAAATTACTCGCGAATGTTATTCCACCTGCGTAGCTTTTAAACCTTAACCTTTTTTTACTGCATGCATAGAGAATTTATTTCATTGGTATATTTATCCCGTTAGGTAGACTAGTTATTTTACTAAGCCATACAATATATTGACAGACCTTGTTTCCTATAAGGGTCATTCCTATATCTGATTATTTACATACATTTACATGAAATTGCATATGACAATACCTAATATAGGCATATGACAGCTATGCTTATGATATCAATATTGAAGCATGACATTCCCTTTTATATCAGTATCCAATATAAAAAAATCTCTATACCATTCTATGTAATCATTTTGAATAGAATATTTCTATGGTAAAGTAGCTTTATAGAAACATCGACAATCTCTTTTCAGAAACATTTGCAATGATAGGATTCAGGTGTACAATAATCTGATAATGAATTCTTGTAATATGTGGCTGGATAAACTTTACATAATACTAGTTCAAAGAATATTAAATTATTACAATCTTATGAACAGATGTTATTGAAAATAATGGTGAAATGAAAACTAATAACTGTAAGTTTATACATAAGTAACTACTTTAGGTTGATAAGATTTACATTATGTAAGAAACTTTTAAATTGAAAAATTGTTAATAACGATAATACAAATTTCATGATAAATATGACTTGAATTAAGTAAAACAATATCATAAATTTCTATATATTTTGGCAACTGATATTTAATTTTGTAACTGCACTACATTTGTAAATGTTACTATTTAAAAATTGGTGTTGGGAACTTTTTTCATTAATATATATGTAGTACAATCAGTATACAATAGATAACATGGAAAAAAGAAAAAAAATTGGGTTTAAAACACCTCTTGTTTACTACATAACTCATTTCTACTGATATTTGTGTGAAGATCTGGTATTTTTTGCATAGTATCCTAACAAAATTCCTGCAGTCCCTCCATACAGGGGCTGTAGCATGAATATTTCTGAAGGTATTGGAGTTTGGGGTGCGGCAACAGTACAGGTTTTTTTTTTCTTCTTGTCAGTAGACACCATGTATTGGTCCTGTGAACATTGAGGTTTCGTTTTCGAGGCGTTCCTTAAAAACAATGATTCTAAAACTACGACACAGAGGGCTTTTATGGCGCGCGTTGGGCTTCATGCAAATGATGCCGTTAATGATCGAAAAACAATCTTGCAATGGGTATCAAATGTATATATGAAATATATTGGGAAAAAACCTAGATTGTTAGTTCTTTTCAAAAATATAAAGCTTTTTCTGTAAATTGTTTCTTTCGTTTATTATTACCCTTTGAAATGGGGGAGTCCATTCTGCCGCACCCTATATAAAGCAGTCTTTGTAAAAGTATTGGCCTATTAATCTAAGAAGTTATTTTTTGTCATGTCACGTTCCCGAATTGTTAAATAAAAGATAATTTTCGCTTGCTTTAGTTTGCCTATCAGAATTGTGAAACCTCGAGTCTAAATTATTTTGAATGCGAAACGATAGCTAGTGCAACATGTAGTACTTTCGGAGAAGATAAAAACGGCTTCGAATATTTCATGAACATTAACAGGTAAGTAGAGTGTACTGAAGAAGTTAAAAAAATCTAATATTCAATCATTTGCATTAAGTTTGTAATTGGAAAAAAATTTCAGTTAAAGGATATCGGGGAATAAAGAGGACTGACTGTACTCGATGATGAAACAGGAGCAGTTCATAGTGGTTGAAAGCGCCACCGTCATTTTTTACTACACGAGGGATAATTGGCCCGCGATATACTGTTTAAAGTTTATTCCGAACGGCTATAAACATCACTGCCAACAATAGGACTTGAACCCACAGACTCTAGTATCGAATACCAGCGCCCTAGCCATTTGGACATCTGCAGCCATCACACATTGAAGAAGCGAGCAATGCTAACTTATTTCTCTGAATTCCCTATTCATGAAACTTTTGTACGTGTTATTTATATATTAAAGGAGCGGATAACTTGTACAAATGACATCTGTGTCAGACAAATTAAAAAATTTACGGTTTAGGCTGAAATGATGGTTTAGGATGAAAATGATGTGGTATGATCGTACCAGCAAATAAGTTCGTATTTATTGCCTTTTAACTAATGACGTTTACAAAGCATTGCGAGGTTCAGCAAAAATTGATTCCTACATTGACACGTAGGTGAAATTGTTAGAAATCAAATTAATGAGAATAATGCAATGGAAACGAGTAACGTTTCGCCGAAAGATTTATTTGTATAACTAATCAAATTAATTTTTATTTTATATGTACTTTTATACAAGTTTCCATTAAGTAAACGAATTTAAGTACATAAGTTAATTGTGTATCATAATAATATGCGTAATTACGATTGAATATCGAATCGTATTAAATTTGAAGCATTGAGAAAATTTATGGCATAAAATTCCGCTGGGGAAAATCTTAACATCTTGATTAAAACCAGGTTTCCATTACCATACGAGATTATATTCAGCAATAAAAATACCGTAGGTATTCGTGACATGAATCATTTCGAAGATATGCTAATAATTACTGCTTTTGTAACAGCCCGCCTTCTACTACCATGGCAATTATCATCATAAGAGGACTAGATGAATACCCGTGCTTCGCTACGGAGTACATTTTAGGATATTTACAATGAAAAAATAATGAAATCACTTTTTTAAAGAATTTCCTTTTAAACAATATTTTTTGTTTCTTTATTGGGTGGAACTAATATTATCTTATCGTCCGCGAACATACGCGTGAGCAAGCTATGCAAAACTGATCGGGGGAGAAACAATTGTATCTTAAATCTACTATAGCGTATTTTAAAGTTTAGCCTTGAGACTTAGTTATCGTCATGGTGAGGCATATTTTGAGACTTAGTTATCGTCATGGTGAAGCATATTTTGAGAAGAAATTGCAGTCTCTTAAAGTAAAACGGGAGGTTATTGAATATTAGTGGAATGTGTGGTACGAAATTTTTTTCTCCTTGAGCTCACCCGGTTAAAATAATGGCTTTGATTAAATTTTTATGCAAGTCTTTGACATGTAGTCTAGTGCCATTACACGATTTCGATGGTTTTAAATTCCGAAGGAGCATTGCGGATGTGCCCCTCCGCAAAAAAATAGCTTATGGTATGGAAGACCCGGTGGTTTAAAGGAATTTAAAAACTCTACCGGATAGTTAACGGCATCATCTGAATTACAGACAGTGTCTATCGACAGTAAAAATTTCAGCCCTTTAGGTCCAGCGGTTTGGACTATGCGAAGTCTGTCAGTCAGTCACGGAACTGTTTTATATATAGGTTTATTTTAATATTCATAAAACCTACTAATTTAAATTAAATTCTTAAAAAACTTCCATGTCAATTAGTCTAGTGGTTAAATTTTGTTTTTGACTACATTTTAATATTTTTTGTTAATTTATTTCGTTGTTATGCAGATGACGCAAAATTAATTTAAAGTATCACAAAAAGAAAAGATGTCACGTGATCAGCATTTAATAAATTAAATTCTAAAAATGAATATTTAAAAGTTCATCAAAAATCAGAAAATGAAGGTAATGATTAGAAAAAAGATTTCATTTTAAAGGAATTTTCATGATCTTTCTCGTGATATAAATTTTATAACCCTCAAATTATTATATTAAATGCAAACTTAAGAAAAGTTACAGAAACAGCTTAAAAATTTAATTTAAAAAATCTAAGAAGAATTTTTCAAAAATCTTTCTTAGTGCACCCCTACACCATAAGAAGAATCGCCATGCAAAATTTCAGCCCTTTAGGTCCAGCGGTTTGGTCTGGGCGTTGCATGTCACTCAGTCAGTCAGTGAGTCAGTTACGGAACTGTTTTATATATATAGATTATTCAATGGCCATCATTTTTTATTCCAAGAGTTATCACTTTAATTTAATTTAGAAAAGACGCGGTCTACGGATTTAACGTTTTCGTATCCGGCCTAGACACGAATGTTAAAATTTGTCAATTTTTTTTCACACGAATGTTAAAATATGTTATTTTTAAAGAGAAATAGAGTACAGTCTGTTACTTTTGTGATGGCCCTAATGTAGACGTATGGATTATGATGTTAATTTACTTATGAATAATGCGATATGAGTACCGCTGTTATAAAGATTTAACTCCGAAATTTTGATTCTAGTTTTATGCCAGGGCAAAATATTACCTCGGAGTAATGACAGCAGAGAAAAATAAATAATGGACAGTGACATCAAGAAGTCCTACTGACTCCCTTAAATGTAAAATGATATTTTGGCTATACATTGATCCCACTTTGATTGGTGCTTAGAATACTTATTAATGATATATGGGGGAAATTCTTTCGTTGTCTAAATTCCTAAGTTACGGTTTTGTGGTCTTATTAGGGTCTAAAAATTTCCTTGACTAGTGAATGGAGACCACTGACAAAACTAAAATAAAATATTTGGAGGGGGTTTCAATAATTTTAATTTGTCTCGTTTAAGAATGGAGGTCAAAATGAAGCCATGGGGGAGTTAAAATTTTTAAATTTAACTTTAGAATACGTTAATAAAATCGTAGAATTTTTGCAGTAAATTCAAAATTAAGGTTTAACATTTCATTAAGAGTGCGAGGAAAATTAGGGGTATTTACTTGTTTAATTAATAATAATTATGCTAAAATCCCGTAGAGTTCTGAAACTTTTAGATGAGAAAATTATGCTTCACAGTTTAGTTTACTGACTTAAATGTATGAGAGATTCAAATGTTAATTATAATATAGACATCCCTTTGGACTCCAAATATATACAGATAAATTCATGCAGATGCTTTATTGAAACTTTCAGGTATTCATTCTGTAAGTACAAAAATAAAAATTGGTATTATAAGCTAAATTATTTTAGCCTAATGAAAATATTAACGTTCATAGAGATTAATTTTACTATCATATTTATAAATATAATACAGGGAATGTTGTAATTATGATATAACCGAGACACTCAATAATAAATATTTTGTGCAAGATTATGCTGATTTTGTTAATGATTTAGCTCTTTATAAAATGGTCCTTGATGAGATTAAAGGGTGTACTTTCAATGAGCCTTTAATAGGATAACGTGATTGATAGTTATGCTAATAGAAATAATTAAATTTTTCAGTGTGGAACTATAGTTACACAGGACGCAATTTCCTGATGAGTAAGTAATGAATGTATTGATTTTTATATTTATTTTGATAGCTTATTTAATTTCATGGGTGACTGAAACTTGACTATAATAACAACAGAAAAAGTATAAATGTAAATAGTTTAATAAGGCGTTACAACGATGAAAGTTAGATTTCACGAACTGCGAATATATTTCCGTTGATAGATTTCTGATAAATAGGAATTCTCTTGATTTGATGACATTTTATTATCTCTCCCACGCATTTAGAACGTTATCAAACCCGGCTGAAATTTCAGATTAGCACAATGATAGGATTGCAGTAGAAAATATAAGGAATTTTATAAATTCTTTTCGGATATCGATAATAATTTTACTTCCATGCATTCTGTTATTTTTTAATGCACCTCTTGTCATGGCAGTTCTCTTTCTTTTTTAAGTCTGCTGTGTACTAACCCTATTGGATCCTCTCACCTCAGTGTTAACAGCTACATTATTGCTGATATTCCAATAAAAAGGGTATTTTCAGATAGTCGGAACTTTTCTGCACCTTACAAATGGATTCATTTTATAAACTTCGTCCTCTAAAGAAATTTAAGAGCGTTTAAAACCCACGATATGAGATTTTCCCCACGAATAATTTAAATTTTAATGTATTATTTGCAGTTTTTTTAACTGAAAAATGCTCCAAGGTGTAAAATTTCTATCTATATATTACGGAATACAATTTTTAAAAAATCATTCGGTCATCCTTGGACAAATTTTCGCTATAGGTTAACACTGAAGTGAGCGTATCCAATAAGGTGACAATACAGCAGCCTTAGGTACGTGCGTCTCGAATTTTTTAATTATGAATTTTTAACTCTCTATAAAAAATTAGAATAATTTGTATTATTTTTTATTACACTAAAGACTCTTAGTATTCAAAGGGATGATTTTTTGGCGAAACAATTCCTGCTTGTTTGTTTGTTTGTTGTCGTCTGCGGATAGAAGCACTATCCGCAGAAGAGGGGGTAACAATGCCTTTCAATAAAATTTTTCAAAAATGTTAGCATTTTTCAAAACGCTCGGTGTTCACCCTTTAAAAAACCTTAATTTTTTTAATATACGTTTACTAATGATATATAAACATAATTGTGTATTGAATTTTTTGTATGAATCTAAAGCCATAAATAATTATTTTTTTTAAATCTGCCTTTTATTTTTTTACTGTTCTTGCATGTTGATGTTTTATTTTGGGTTTTATTTTGGGGTCTATAAATATGAAAAATGTTTGTGGTTTCAAAGAATTTTACCCATTTTTGTGGCAAACATTTCCATTAACAATCCCGGGAAATTTGGAAGAAATTAGAAGAAAATAAATGCATGTGGAACATTTAATAAAAAAGCTAACAATTTTTGAAGAAATTTTTGAAAATCACAAAATACTTATTTGTGAATTTCAAATGTCTTAAATGTAGTAGAAAATAAAACTAAGTATTCTAATTTTGTATAAAATGTAAAATATTGATAATTTTAAAAAACAAGTTGAAGGTCCCTTGTCCCTTTGAGTAAAATGGGTGAAAAATTTTGCTGCTGTTATTATTGCAGCGTCGTTTATTGTACAGAAATAATTTATTTGACAGCTGTCGTTTTAACCCGAAAAAGAGGCAGTTTTCAACAGTTGCCATCTCTTCAACACTATTGGCTGAAGATGTTTCATTTGATTATTTCAGAATAGCCAAATTAATTATTTTAATAAAGGAAACAAATAATAAGATGACAGCGGATATTATTGGAATAACCTGGATAATACTGAGTTAAATATCTAGCTAGAAATTAAAACTGAAAAGAGAGAGGAAAATAGCAGCTTTGAAAAATTATGACGAATGTTCGGAAAGAAATCCTGAATAATCTTGCAGTGTAATCTTAGAAAATTGGTCGCAAAATCCCCAATTACGTGTAACTATAAAAAAAAAGCATATCAGTACCTAGGTGAAGTCTTATGGGTGTAAAAATGAATAGTTCTCCATAGAACTATCTTTCTTTTAATACATTTTAGTAATTATTTTTCATTGCTGTCTTTCTAATATAATATGCAATTGTTCACAACAATGGGTACTAAATGTTGAATCCGCTACTTACACTTAAAGACTATAAAAGAAAGGTGCTATAGCTCAGTTTGTACCCAAACTGAGGGTAGTGCCTCCTCCTGGGTCTTGAAGAAAACTGGAGGGGTAGTTGTTAATTCGAAGCAAATTTACCTAAATGCAAGGGACCCACCCCACGCAGTTAGTTAGAGTGATCTTGAAAGCTTAGAATATATAGCGACTGATATTGAACAGAAAAGGTGTTGTATACTGTGGTAGTGAATATTTTGAGATTTGATCACTTGCGTGTATTACTAATTTTCCTTCGGCACCTCCCCGTGGTGGGCCCTGGGGATGTACCTTCGGGTAGATCGCGAACGCCGGAGGAGTGTGGGGCTCAGTAGCTGTTTAGCACTGCCATAGCGAAACTAGATTTAATAAGGAGAGAAGAGGCCAGCATGGAAGAAATGCGAATATTTACAGAGGACTTGGTGAAGCTGAAGTATAATTGCAGAAATAATGTAATTCGTCATTATTTATGCTATTATACTTTTTCTATAATGCACGTCGAACTTGAAGGTAGAAGTAAAAAGGCAATTGAATCTGGATTTGTCTGAAATTATGGACTCAATTAAGGAGCAACAAAAGATAATCCAGTACTTAAGGGACAATTAAGTTATAAAAACTAAGAGAGGAAGTCTTACGCTGAGATAGTAGGAAAGAAACCAGACGATGAGAAAGGCTTAATTAAGACGGCTAAGGCCAAGAAGAGCATGAATGAGGTAATAATTACTACTCAGCAAAATCAGGTTTCAGATACGACCAAAAAAGTCGTGCAAGATAAGATGGATCCTGTCAGATTAGGAACTGGCAAGAGATGTCCCAAAATAAGAGAGGGTGGCGTCCTAGTTGGGACGGAAACAGGAGGAAATCTGGAGACTTTAATAGAGGAATTTAATAGAATTGATGAGCTGCGAGGGTCTTATCATATACAAATACTAAGGAAGCAAAAGCCTCGTATAATTATATATGACTTGGATGAGAGTTATGAAAAGGTGGAATTGATGCAGAAAATAAGAGATCAGAATCTGAAAATGAAGGACGTGGTCTTAGAGGTCATAAGTAAGTTTAAATCCAAGAGGGGCGAGAATTGGGTTCTCAGCATTGAAGGGGCTACACTCAAGAAATTGAAAAAGTTGGGTAAAGTATCAATAGGTTGGCAACTTTATAAATGGAGATAGTATATAAAACCACTCGTATGCTATAATTGATGGACTCGTATGCTATAATTGGTCATACGGCCAAACATTGTAAAAATGAGAAAATGGGTAAGATATGTGCCGAAAAAGCACATGAGCCGGAGAAGTGTGAGAACAAGCTGGTATGTGAAAATTGTGAAAGGCATAATATGAGAACGGGGAGTAAAGATGACACAAGTCACTTACCGACGGATAAAGACTGCAGCCGTTATAAATCTGAAATAACTGGGATTATTGAAAGGACCAACTATGAATTGAGGACCCAGATGATGTCTAATCCTCCTCTGGAGGATGTTGCTAAGGGAAAAGATGAAGTCGTGGAGACAGTGAGTGGATAGTCGAAGAAAACACGGAAAGGTGATGATGTCCGTCCACAGCAGGAACCTACCTTTGAAAAAGGGAATAAGGACACAGTCTCGGAGTCTCAAAGAAGAAGAGGCCCTTTATCTCGTCAAGATGTTGAAGACTGCGACTCGGACTTTAAGAAGTGTTACAGCTACTGATAAGGACTTATAATTTGATTACTACACGAGTGGTGTAGATTTGATTGTGAACTTTGTTGTGTTTTGCTGGTTTAACTTATGTTCTCTACACCGATGGTGTAGATTTGCTCTAGGGAGCTGATGTAAACAGTTGAAATTATTTTATGTTAACTATGTAATGTTATGAGTTGTAATAAAACAGCCTCCTTGTTGGGAGTCTAGTCGATATATTTGGCAGTGAGGTGGTTGCCCTGTTTAAGGTAGCTAAAATGAGGAAAATTTGGATTGGTTCCTTGATGGTCTGATTCGTAATGGAGTGAATGGTATTGAGTGACATAGCAACTATGATATTGGAGGTAGTGACGAATCTCGCGGTAGCGAGGCTGGGGGGTGTACCGAGTGACCGGTCTTACGGAACAGGCATAAAGCGGGTTACCGTCGTGACGACGGCTATCAGTAGCAGGAAATCGCTGTATACGCGAAAGCGGGGGACGGCGGGATTTTTGAATCCTTACTTAATTTTTATCCTTACCTTTTGAATCCTTACCTATACAAATACATAATAATATTTAAACATGAAGTTTTAGTCACATGATATTTGCCGAAATCACATGCACAAGGTAAGCAAGACATTCTTCGTTGCTATTTTGCAAAGTAAATACACTTATGGCCAATAAAATTGCAACACCAGGATGGAGAGCAAATAACAAAACTTTTCTTATTGCACATATACGGAATAATAGGAAGGAAACATGATTAAATTTGTAGGCAATTTGGGGGTATACATGGTTCAAAATTAGTAAACACAGCTGCCGCCTGTGGTAGCTAAAACTGCTCTAACCCGGTTGCATATTCCCATTCCTTACATGAAATCGTGTCATTACATCGTTTGGCTGCTGCTGATTGGTCAATTGAGTTTGCATCGGTATTTGTATATTTCATGCGTTGATGCTTATGCAAGCATGTCTGCTTTTCAAGAATCAAAACTTCCATCACTATTTTTGAACGAAATAGAATCTATTTCAAATAATAGTATCGTAGTACGCAGTAACGTTCAAAATTTAACGAATTGCAATAAATGGGTCAAGCAATTTGGGGAATTGACAAATACGCGGTGGAACTCAGGATCGTCCAATCCATCTGGCACCCGTTTTGTTTGCTAGTAAGTATTACTTTGCTATGTTATTAAGTTGTTTTCATTTCTCAAATATAGTTTTCTTTCTTATACGTTTAAAATAATGAAATAAGCCATCTTTAATGACAAGGAACGTTGATTATTTAATTTTTTATTAAGTGGAACCATCTGTTAATGCAAAAGCAAAAGCATATGCATTTATGTACACATTAAAATGACAAGCTACTTTTATATAAACATTTTTGACTGAAATTCTTTCACAGTTCCTTGTAAGTAAGCATTTTAAATCCAAATTTTCTATTTAAGCAATTTGCATGATTTCTGATTATATTTATGTATAATTAAATTTTAAATTATACGGATGTAGAGGTTTGATGTGTATGCGATACAGTTCAATAGAAACTGTTTGATACTACTAATGAATTGAAGCAAAATTTCTGATGCATGAATTTCATAAGAAAATATACCGAATATTTAAATGAAAGAAGTTAGGTTATATTCTAAGTATAGAAACAAATTTTTCTAATAAATAACCAATTATTATTATTACACACAGCCATATATTTTCCAATTTTCTTGTACTTTTAAATTTGATTTTGTTAATTTTATGTTTCTGTATCTCAGTTGCAGCAAATTATTTGTTTGTCACCACAGTGCTTTTATGAATTTATCACCTGATGTAAATAAAAGAAGTTTCTCGAAAAATTCAGGCTGCAAAGCTACAATTAAGATCAAGGAAAAATAAAATACAGCTAGAACTAAGAAAGCTCATTCTTTTGTAGAAGTAAGTAATAAAAATGTACACAATCAAACCTCTACATCAGTATAATTTTAAATTTAATAATACATAAATATAATCAAAAATCATGCAAATTGCTTAAATAGGAAATTTTGATTTAAAATGCTTACTTACATGGAACTATGAAAGAATTTCAGTCAAAAATTTTTATATACAAGTAGCTTGTCATTTTAATGTGTACATAAATGATTATGCTTTTGCTTTTACATTAACAGATGGCGCAACTTAATAAAAAAATGAAATAATGAACGTTTCTTGTCATTAAAGATAGCTTATTTTACTATTTTAAACGTATAAGAAAGAAAACTATATTTGAAATATGAAAACAACTTAATAACATAGCAAAGTAATACTTACTAGCAAAGAAAACGGGTGCCAGATGGATTGGACGATCTTGAGTTCCACTACGTATTTGTCAATTTCCCAAATTGCTTGACCCATTTATTGCAATCCGTTAAATTTTGAACGTTACTGCATACTATGATACTATTATTTGAAATTGATTCTATTTTGTTCAAAATAGTGATGGAAGTTTTGATTCTTGAAGAACAGACATGCTTGCATAAGCATCAGCGCATCAAATACACAAATACCAATGCAAACTCAATTGACCAATAAGCAGCCGCTAAACGATCTAATGGAGCCATTTCATGTAAGGAATAGGAATATGCAACCCGGTTAGGCATTGAGTCGAACTCTGCTTGGGGGACAGATAAAGGCAAGTCATTCCATTCTGCATCAAGTCTATGTCACACATCATCAGTTGTAGTGACTGGATAGCGGTGGCGGCCCAGTCTCACAACAACCCCAGACCAAATGTTTTCAATGAGTGAGAGATCTGGATAACGTGCTGGCTAGGGCAACAGTCGAACACTCTCTGTGTCGATGTAGGTCAGGACACGACGGACAACATGAGGTCTTGCGTTATCTTGTTGGAAGATAACGTCCCCGAGGCCTCGAAGGTAGGGCACAACCACCGGCTTTAAGATCTGAAGAAATGTAACTCCGGATGTTCAGATTACCGACGACGAGGACAAGATGTATTCGTGTCGTGTACTCAGTGGTTGCCCATACCATCACACCGCCGATATGAAATGCAAGCAGGCCACGTGCGTCCTCCTCTCTGTCTCCATTTTTAAAGGCTAGCAGTGTATATATCCAAAGTCCCTAAGTTCATTGATTCTTAAAATAGTTAGTCAAAATTTGCCTATATATTTATTTTTAACGTAGTATTACGTTCCTACATAACGGTCCAAGGTAAAGCAAAATTTCAGATGTCCGGTGTCGAGAGTTATAATTTTGGCAGCGCTCCAAATCCTCTCTGTATCGCTTGGGCAAGCAGTAAACGGTTAAACAGAAAAGTACTAAAATTCGTAAAAAAAGAGGTAAGCAACGATAAGTTATCCTACTTCAATAACCCGTGGTAGTTTCGGTAGAAGATATTACCTGATTTTTTTTGTTAACATTTTCATAAATTGAAAGAAATGTTGCTATTACTAAAAAAAATTGATTGGGGGTCGAGGAATTTTTATTTTGAAGAAGGTGGGCCGAAAAAGTTTGAGCACCATTTCTATAATAGCTCGTGTAGAATTGAATACCATTAGTTTTGAATATGTGTTTCTACTAAGTTCGCGTGTATTTAAAAGCTTGGATTTCATGGGCGGGGATAAGGCGTGCGTGTTTGGGTGTTGTACCCTCATATGGAGTAATGGTCGTCACCTGTCTGTGGCTCCGGAGCAGATATCGTAGTGTGCGTGTACGAATGTGGATTGGATAAGTGCTTGTCGCACTAAAAAGTAAAAAAGAATGCCTTTGCTCATGCAGTTCAACAAAACCTATAAAATTTTAACATTTTTTTTTATAATATAAGGTTTTTATATACTTTATTCAAAACAAACATGACGCTTTCTTAATAGCATTGTTAATTCTAAACACAAAATATACAAGTAGAACGTTCCTCTATTATAATTAGAACTCTTTATTAGTTTTAGAGTTCAATTTCTGAAAGAATTTTATCGTTGAGACTCTCGGAAATTTACGCTAGTGTATTTTGAGTTTTAAATGACAGAAAACTAATTTTGCCGTTCATAACGTATTTTTTATGCAAATATTTTTATGCTTGCAGTAATTCTTAATTCGAAAACATATTACAACGTATTTTGCTCTCTAAAACCATGATTTTAAAATAAGGTATTTCTACAGCGACTGATATTTCAAATATATCCCTTTAAATTCAAGAATTCAAGTCCAAAACTATGCAATGCATTTTTTAAATTCATTTTACCAGGTTTGTTTCAAGGGAGAACAGAGAAGAACAGTT
>OU015492.1:47858182-48243182 GCA_907164885.2 Dolomedes plantarius
CAATCGACGGGCCAGAATTCATAGGGATAGGACCTAATCACCTGATTTGCTTGGATCACGTGAGACTTCGTCCTCCTAGTAGGTTTCTAACATTTTAACCCTGCCCTGCCTACTTCGACATCCATTCAACAATAAAAATCACTTTCATGAATAATTTTTACTCCTTAATTTGTGCGATATGCGGATTTAATTTTTTTATATGTAAATTTGTTACCCACACTGTAAATCCTATTACAAGGTTCCACAAAGTGGACTCGCGTACGAATTCCAGCTAATTTATTAACGTCCTTGTGCAGTTTCCTCATACCGAGTGTTGTTCATTCTCTTGAGGTGAACTAGGGGAACATCAAATAGGACTTAAATGGTGCTACCGTAAAGTAGCCAATAAAATCGCAAGTTGATGGGCAAATGTCCTCACTCAGGACAAAAGTGTCTGTCGTGGTCGAAAGGGGAAAACATGTTTATTTTTTACTATCACCACAATAAAAGTTTAATGTAATCGTTAGTTTTAGAAAAGAAGTCAAATTTGGAACTAACAGGCACATCAGCATGTCAAGAAGAAATAGGTTATAATTTCCGGACATGTAGACATAAAATGATTGGCCCCTCTTTTTTTTAGTACAAAGAGGGTATAAAAGCACAAGCTGCTATTCTAACAATGAAAATATAATCTTAAACCAAAAATTTAACTTTTTTTTTAAACTAACGGGCACGTCAGCTTCAAAAACATTTTTGCTATAATATTTTCCACATAAAAAATTTTTTCTCTCCTGTACTATTACAAGTGGGTATATTGTAAGGACACTCCTGGCTGTGATACAGGATGTTATTGAATAGAGCGTTAAACAGCCCAGTTTGGAGTGTTCGGGCCCTACACACAATGCTTTGTTTAGGGCCCGCTGTGTTTACAGCCCACGGCAGTGAGATTTCTTTTGAAATCCCAATGCCGTGGATTAATCCCTTGCAGCTACAACTTTTTGTGCAGCACCGCAAGGAGCCGTAACCCTACAGATCGCAGCTCTTCTCGTCCTTATGAAAATATTTAGATGATAATGCGTTTCGAAATTGTCTCCATAACTCATACTTTAATAACTAGATATTTCATGAATTGCTGCCTACCGGTTGGCGAATGCAATCTTACTATCCTCCACAGTTCTTAGTATCCTAATTAATACATTCTTGAATTTTTGTCCACCTGTTTCAGACATTGCACAATTTGGTACTCACACATTACCATTTAAAGCAGCCTAACATATTGGCTTTTGCGGGTATGTTTTATCCAAATTGCTTCAAGACTACCATCACTCCACCCCTGAGGTCGAGCAGATCGTTTTTTGTCTACCTTCGTTTCCTGACACATGTTGGGTTTTAGAACTCGACTCATTATGGCTGATGTGTAATAACCCTATTGTATTCCCTCACCTCTGTGCTAATCTATGGATTAAACGTGTCTACTATTTAGAGCTACAAAAAAGCTGATAATCCAATAAAAATGGTATTTTCAGATAGCCTGAAGTTTTCTGCACCTTTCAACAGGATTCATTTTATAAATTTCATCCACCAAAGGAATTGATGAGCCTTTAAAACATACTATACCATTTTTTCCCTGAATAATTTAAATTTTAAAATATTACTTCATTTTTTTTTAAACGAAAAATTCCCCAAGGTGTAAAATTTTCTTTTAACGGAGTACAATTAAAAAAATCTTTCAATCCAAGTCGGCAATCCTTTGACAAATTTTCTCGATAGGTTGACAATGAGGTCAGCGAATCCAACAGGGTTAGTACATAGCAACATAGCTGGTTATTTGTTATTTATGTAATACATAAACGATTGCTTGCAACCTCCAACGTACTTTCTGTGTGAGACAGGTTGTATGATAAAGAATATATAGAAAAAGCTGTGTTGTAGTACTGTCTCATTTTATATTTTTTTCAAGCCAAATTCACATTTAAAAATTTATAACTCCACTAAACACACATCTTTAAAATGTTTATTACAATACCATATAAGAAACTCGCATAAGGGAACATACAAAAATTACTAATCAAAATTAACAGCTATTTAAATACTTTAAAAAATCAGATACAGATAAAGTTTGAATTATGGAAAGAGTTAAATTTTCCATTCAATATACATTTTTATGGCACCAAACCTAAACTAACGTCTAGAAAGTTGATAGATGTCTCTCTTAAAACGTTTGGTCTACATATAAAAGAATGTAAAATCCTCTGAATTGATAAAGAATTCAAAAATATTATAAAGTTTGTATTATACTCCTAGCTGCATTCTGATAGTCGTAATAAAAAGGTAACTTTTTACAAAGCTACTATATATCATATTATAGCTCTAAAACATTGCGTAGTCTTTTATATTAAAACAATGTAAGTCAGTATATAGGAAGTCTGTTTACAACCGACTTTGGAAGTCCGTTTACTTATGCGCGCTTTCTTCACAAGATCAACCTGTAATTTGTTAACCAAACTGATTCTCAAATATTTGAAACTTAAAATTTAAGAGAAAGGCAGTAAAAAGACAAATAAAATATGTCCAAATAAATTTGCATTTAAACACTGTTTAGAAAAAAAATTGCGCACATTCTGATGTAAAAACCTTTCTTTTTAAATTTAGAGAAAACGTTTTTAGTAAAAATAAAAACTAAATAAGTATTAATTTAACTTTTTTGTACTTCATATTTTGACAATTAATATTAATTAAGCTCTGCTGATAAAAAGGAAAAATACCTCCTGTGCTAATATCGAATGGTCATTTGCAAAGTTTCGCCAATCCTCGCTTAGTAAAAATTCTTTTCTTTCAGCTAGGTAAGAAACAACATAGGTTTTTAAATCTTTGTGTCCATAAAATTGGGACATAAGCAGAATGTCACAAGCATTGCGGGTCTCTAATTTTCGTTTTATGAGATCAACGCATGTTTCCTTCAGGGATTCAATGCAATATCTATCGGCTACTTTGAAAAGTTTGCAAAAGGATTCGACAGATTCTTGTGTCGTGTCAATATTCCCTGTGTAAACATATTGAATTAGTTGCTGCAAAACTGGGAGCTCAATGTCTACGATGTCAACAACACCAAGTCTCGATTCTTTAAAATCATTCTGGAACATTGCCAGGAATACTGGCGAATGGTTTGAGAGTATGTACTTGTGCGCTGGAATGCCCTTGTCTCCACATTTCAAAACCACATCTGTCATGGGAAGTGTACCGGTAAAGCTTTTCAAATCCTCTTTCAAAGAACTTTCACGAGAGGGTGAATATAAAGGAGCTAAAAAGGGAAATAAATATTCAAGAGTGTAAAAAAAATAATAAAAGCCTTTTTAACGACTACAAAACTTTTGCTGTATAATTTCTTTTAAAAAGTGATATATTTAAGGTTAAATGCATGCGTCAATCAACTCACACATATAAACACAAATAGTCGCCGCTTACATACTCCAGTTTCTTGTTTCACCATTCATAACATAAAGTAAGATGGTTTAACTTGGCCATTGGGGTAACTGGGCCATTCCCTCCCAGATTTTTCCTTTACATATTAGGTGGGAATTCCACTCTGGTGTGGCAACATTGGTCTATCATACAACAATCTTACAACATTAGTAATTGCTTTGAAAAATTATTTTTAAAGGGGGGGGGGGTAGAATTTTTCTTTTTTTCCTAGATATAAAAGCATTGGATCCAGTTACCCAGTCACAGATTCTGTTGTTTCTTATGAGAAATAGACCTGGGTGGTCCACTTACCCTATTTATCAGGGGAACTGGGCCCACCTATATTTAAAAATATATACATTTATATATAATAAATATATTAAAAAAATCAATATCATAGCTTAAACAGACACCCTAAGACTTACTAAAATGCATTTAATACAAACATCTTTTTTTAAATTATACATGTTAGTATAATTTTAATGTGTTAAAAGTATAGTATATAAAAAAGTTGGAAATTTATGGCCCAGTTACCTCAACTTACCTTACTTTGAATAACAATTTTTTTTCAATGCGGAGACACTTTGTCGTTAGACATATTCGCCTTTTATTAAGGTCTAGCAAACCAGCGGTTTTGTCACCGCTGGTTTGCTGGCTACTTTATTATGGGAGCACCATATAGGGGAGCCAACGTTGCTTCCTACGAGAGAGACGACACGGAAGCGACAAAGCCTTTTTCGGGATTTGAACCCAAGCCCACTGCGTGGCAGTTCACGACGCTAACCACTATACAACGTGGGCGGAGAATAAAAGTACTAAATAAAGGAATACTCAGGCATTCTACTAGCAGTTGAAATTACATTTTAAAGGAATTAAGGTTGTACCTCTATTTATGAGTTAAATGTAAACACAAATTTCTTAGCTAAAAGACGGACTACGACCCTTGTGGACCTATATAAACCGGAGCCGCACACTTCAGCCCGAAGCCTATACGGACCTGATATGGAACTTCCAGCCAGGGGGCTTTAGAAGCAACAACACACAAATTTCTACTTTCCGTAACAAATAAGCATCATACATACACTCTAATGAGAATAATAGAGAGAGCTACTCAAATTAATTTTAGTATATGGCATTTTCAATAGTATGAGTTACGTTTTGGTTACAATCCAGTGACTGAGTATCTATAACATAATATTCAATAGAAATTAGAACTGGCGAGTTTAGAAATTTGTATGTATCTGAACGTACTATAAAGAAATCAACCTAAAAGTGATTTTCTAGGTAATTCAATTTTGTTCACTATTTGCGGTGATAGGTTGCTTTCGGTCCTTACCATCCTTATATAACAAGATTTTAAAAAATCAACACTCAAACTTCTAATCTGTTGATTTTCAAAATATACCAACGGCAGCGAAATGTCCTTAATCACTCTTATGGGAAGGATATTCATGTTCACTCTACTCCTAGAATCACTGAATTTCGGTAAATTATGCCCAAAATACAATAGGCATAGGCATAAATATCAACAAATAATTCATACGATAAATTTTTGACTCAGAGGGTTGGATTTAGATCAAAATTACTTACGTTGTTTTTCGATTAATTGTGCGAAGTGTTTTAAGCTATCGTAGTGTAGCTGTACGCTGCAGATGAAATAGAAGGTTTCCACAGGGAACTCATGTTGATCGCGAAAGACAGAGAGGTCATTTTGCCATACTTCTATGCGATTTATGTTCTTTGTAATTAAATCTTCAAGTGAAACTGCAATTGTGTTCAGATGTGAAGTATGATCGCTGCCCTCCGGTAGACATCCACAAGTTAATGAAAAATTTATTTTCGGATAATTGGCAGAAGTTCTGTGTACGATCAAATCAACTGCAATTCGCTTCCCAGCCATCTCACTCTGCATTCCCTTATCAATAGCATCGACTGAATGAATCCTCTTAGTCTTAAACTTCCAAAATGTTCTAAAAAAATAGCATATTTCCGTTTCTTCCTCAATTTCCAACGATGACTTTTTGATTTTCCACAAAAGGTTAGGCGTTGAAATTAATTTATTTCTATGCTCATTCCCCTCACTCGTGAATTTTCTTTTGTTCATGATCCACAAGAGGCTTAAATGAAAACGTTAAATCAACACAACTTGCAATATTTGCATTCGAAAAGTGATAGTTGCTTAATCGCTGCACGGGAATGCTTCCTTCCGACTGCTTTAACGAGGAGGTTGTTTACTTACCATAGGAACAATTGGCTAACTGTGTCGCCTAGTCCAACGCCTAGTTTCCATCTTTGTGCATCCTCATTTTTGCCGTTAGGACAACCTAGCTGGGCATGGTCGATACATTTTGTTTTCTTCTTCGTGATCCAAAAGGCAATGTCTCCTAAGAGCTACCCATAAATTTTCTTTTAATTTGGACTTTTTAGCTTATTAAAGAGGAATTCAATTTAGAGTATGAAAGAAGAAAATTCAACATGTGTCAGAAATTCCTATTGAGTCGATCTCTTTTATCATTCACAGATTGGACAACCCCAAGTTCCAAGGAAATTATCATAACAAGTGATTTTGAAGTTCAGTAAAGAGTTTCAAGGCATGCCTGCACAGGTATATTTAGTTGGAAGTTAAAAAAAACTGTTTGAATTAAATTTACTCAAGATTTAAGAATTCCCGGGGTCTCCAGACTTGGTGAACTGTTCAAAAAGGTAAGTAAAATAGCAATTTGACAGATATTGAGAAGAATAAATTTTAATCCGTGAGTTTTTATCAGTCCAAGCCAAAAAGTAGCTTTTGTTCTGTATCGTCATAATTTAAACTGTTTAGCTCTGTTTTAACCCCTCAATAAAATGTGTAAATGACCGGGTTTCTTCTCAAGTTGTAAAACTGATGTCCTTGAAAAAGGCCCGTATTTCTATTTTAAGTTTTAAAAAAGGACGACGCTACGATAGATTTACGCACACAATACATGACAGACTCTGCATAGTATCTTTTGTGCCAATGTACTAGTTTGCAGTGCCGATATGATTTAGGGATGATAATTTAACCCTATTTCAATGTCTATTTTATAACCTAACCTTAACTAAAAGTTAACATTCTTTTTGCAACATTCCTTTTTTCATTCAAAATTTCTTTGTACGTTACTCCTGTTAACTGCTGACCGGCATACACTAGAAGTGGCCAATTACAAAGTAATCTGAAAATGTAAAGTTTCAATGTAAATGATCATGAAAATCAGTCTCCAGTGCTTACAAAATTAACTTTTTCCACTCTTTTGGCAGTAAAGTATGACATTTTAAATTATAGTTTCACTTTCCAAATAAAATGTTTATATTACTTAGTTACATTCGACGGGAATTCGCTTTAAAAGAAAATTGCAAGCATTCGATTGCATCAATTTAAAACTCTACCAACATTGTTGGAGTTTTAATGATATGCATTGTAGTTTTTATTCTTCCGTATTTAAAAGAAATCAAATAATTCAAAATTATTTTATTAAAATGCAACATTATTAATAACTTTATCACAGTCAGAATCTAGAATTTAAACTGAATACATAAAGCTTTCAGGTGCCTCGAGATCAATGCCAGAGTCAAGGGAAAAGATACTTATTTAGCCCTTAGGTCTTTGCTGCCACTTTCCTAGAGAATCTTGTCTCCTCCCATCTCGACATTAGCTAAGAAGATTACAATATGCGACTGTGTTATCCATTCTTGTAATATACTTGAAAATTAAAGAAATTGCGAAAGCATAAATTTACGAAATTTTCACTTGATGAAAAATAACTTTTTTTATCATACCTAGTACTTTTAAGTTATTATACCTTTGTGCTTGTATAATTTTGAATCTTCAAAGATGATATTGTGGGCGATATATTGGGAGATATCTCTTCTTGGACTTTTCTTGCTGTCATTGTTTTGTTTTATACAAGTTTACCCTTGCAGATTGCTCACATGAAGTACATTCTTTTCCCTTCAATAGCAAAACTTTACAAACGATCAGGGCTAAAATCAGGACAATTATCCAAATAAAGGATATACATATTCAACTACAACTATAGTTGAATCTACCAACCCCCTAAATATTGTTGATTATCTACAACAAACTCTATATAACAATAGCTTTACTTCAAATTATCATCTTTTGTAAACTTAATTTAAGGTACATTCATTTCTTTCACGTTATTACAATTTTATAATCGTTATTGTGATTGTCCCAAAAGGTGTTTGCTTTTTATAAATAAATCTGATTTAAAACTTAATGTCAAGCAGGGAAGTATATTTATACATTCATTTGACTATTACTAGCAGAATTTAAATAATAGTTGGGGGGGGGGTTCAGACGTACTACTAAGACGTATCTGTATTCGAAAAAAAAAATTTATTTTCCTTTAAATAAAATCATTTATTCAAGTACGACGAAACTTCATTTTTTATTGAATTAATCCAATACCAATTTAGTACTTAACACGATAAAGACCTTCGTCTTTTCAGAAAGTTCCCACAAAAAAGGTTCAGTTTTGCACTTGGGAGATTTAAAAAGAACGAAAAGAGCCTAATCGCTCTTATAACTGAAAATTTTGAAACATGGTAGCTTGAAACTAAATGCTTAGTTGAGGAATACTTTAATTATTTATATTTTTTTGCAGACATTTTCCAGTCTAGATTGCTCCAAAATCGAAAGTTTTCGGAAATTTGCAGTGAAACACATAAAAAAAATAAAAGAACCTCTAAGTGAGTTCAGTCCTCTGAATCATACTTCAAAGAATTTATGTTGGAAAAACAGCTGAACGTGGTCTAAACCGATTTTATCGTACACTACCAAAATGAGTGTAAAAGACAGAAAATCAATCTAAACTTTTAAAATAGCTTTCATAACCGTAAAACCTTTTCTAAAAGACTAAAAATCTGTCTACGAAGTGCTGCTGATGACAAATTACTTTGTGCTCCAATTTGTGGATGCACGGAAAAGGTGAAATCGTTCCCTGGAATTACCTTACAAAACGGATCTAAAAAAATATTACATTAAGTTTCACAAGTCCAAAAACTGTATTAGCTCTGAGTGAGATAATTTGCAAGTTAGAGTAGGATAGATATCACAAGGATTTATCCTCATTAATATTTTGAGTAGGACAAGAAAAAATTACTGTTTTTTTATGTATATATATACTTTCCTTTAAACTGAAATAAAAAGTTAGAATGCAATTTCTCACGGTCGTATAAACGGGCCTCAGAGTTTTCCTTATTTCATTAGTTTATGTGTAGTAAGATATTTTAATAAAGCTAATTTAGTAAGTATTTCCAGTTTCGATTTCATTAAATTTTATAAACTTGTTAAAAAAATTTTGAAATCTGTATATTGTTAAACAAAGGGATTACCATGTTTAAATTTCAAAAATCATTGATTGTAAGATAAATTGATAACATTAAATTTCTAAATTTATTTGCTGTTATTACTTCCCTATCACAAAAAGTATTACAGTGTGAAACTAAACATGGGGTTTATCAATACACTTAAAATTTTCAAAGCGATGAATTTTTATAAGTTTCAATTTTGTGTGTGTGTTTCTAACGGTTGAGGTGCATTACGTCTTGAAATTAAATTATAACGCAATACTAAGATCATGTTGACAAAGGAGCAGTCGGATATTTCAATATTTTGCGATTCTAAATTGAGGAAAACCGTAAAATAGACCTCGAATTTTCTCTTCTTGAACTATAAGGCAAATTCAAGGTCGAATAAGTGAATTCAAGGTTTTAAAAGTGATTTTTCTTTTATAGTTATCTTTTTTCTGACATTTGTATTGGCGATAAATATTGAGACTCCTCTTTTGCATCATTAACTCTGCATATTACATGAAAATACTGTATTTTATATGCCTGGACAAGAGATGCAAGAAAAGAGAAGTTGAGAAAAATTCATACTTTTAGTATCAGGGCATTCTGGGCATATACACTGAATAGCAATAGGTTCTATCATATATACGAAATGAAGGATATCACCATGCTACATGCTTTCATCCAATACATCAGATTTTTCTATCTCCCGTAATTAATTGTTTCGTATCAAGTAAGCATTTTGTATCTCCCGATTGCAATCTACTATCGACTGCTATTTTCACTATACAGTCTTCAGTTTTTTATTTACTATTTTGGAGTAAAATTTTTGTATTTTCTATAAAGTGAAAATTAAACAAAAAATTCTTATAAAGCATGAAGACAAACTTAATACCTTTCCTGTATAGAAAAGAATAAAAATATTCAAACAGAGATATTGGTTTGGCAAATATATATCAAAAAACCCCATGTTTTGAAACTTAAACTTTAACAAATTTTCAAATTACTCAAGTATATTTATATTTATGTTAATCTTTATATAACTCCTGTGCAAAGCGCAAAGTTTTCTGTATCTGTATTTTAGCTTCATATATCGCACCCCGCAAGAAAAGTGACACTACTCAAAAATGCAGCATTTGAGAAAAATCAACTTAAAGAATACTATACAGCTTGGACTAGCTTTAAAATAAAACTGATACAACTGCTCTCAGGTGGACAAATTGCGAGATAGAGATGTGTCACTTTTCTTGCCCGGGTGCGATATGTCCATTGCACTCAAAATAGCAAAGTTTTACTTGATACTGCTTATAAAACATGATACAGAACATTTAGCAAGACCTTCTAGCTACTAAATACACCGTAGCAGCACCAGTCGAAAATAAAGTGTCGAGTTATTGAAGAGATACTGAGAAAAGTATTCGTCTTGAACCAAATGGTATTGTGTGTGTTGTATTTTTATTCGTGATAAAAAAAAAGATTCGTCGAACATTTCTCGGATACCTGTGTGATTATCTTAAAATATCTTATTATGAAAGATGAATTTTGCCTTAACACCAGAAAGACGAGAATTTTTTTCTTACTAAAAAGACTGAACGCCGTCATTTTGGCGGTTAAAAATAAAATCCAGAATTTAAAATATTTAATTTTTTAAATGGTTAAATACTTTAAATTTTGAACTATTTCATACCATTTTATGAAAAATTAGTATATATTTAGATATATTTTTATGCAGGAATGCCAAGCTGACAACCTGGTATAGTTTATTCGTATAAACATATGCAAGGTTTGTGCAGTCCTGATTTTTCAACACCAATATTTCTGTTATTTGCAAAAGGGGGAAGAGACGAAAAGTAACATTTTTCTGGTATTATTTCAAAGATTACTGCCTGTTTTCTATATTGCCCTCAATCTGACGGCTTTCAGCCTTAGCAGGTATACAACACATTTTCTCCCCCGCTTTACTATCAAATATAATTTTGTAAATGTGTGTGCATATTTCGCCTAAAATTAGAAAAAGTCATAAAATTTCAGAAGCCTGAGGATAAAATTACAGACATAGCGCTCAATATGTCCAAAATCGTCAAAATGACGGGAGTCGTCTTTCTAGTGTCAATATCTTTGTGCAATATAATAACGCAAAAAGGGCAGCACACCTGTCGGGCCTACCAGTAGTGAGAATCCTTCATATGATTTTAAAGAAACACTGGTTCGGAAATGCTGCTCTTTTTTATTAAAAATTCTGTTTAACATAGTGCAACATCTCTGATAAAATTCTTACTCTATACTACTGTTTGGTATGGTTTATTCATAACCAAACCAAACTAAACAGTTGAATTACTTTAAAGTAAAGTAAGTTATTCTTTCTTACTTAAAACTGTTTGATAGGCACTAAATATTTCTTTCGCATGTCTGCGGAAAGAAATGTCCTTAACTTGGGCCAAAAGTACAGAGCCGATTTAAAAAGCCCTTTTTTAAATTCCTCGTTCGCTGAAGCATGGAGTAAAACTCAATTATCGACTGTGCTAGTTGATTTAGAGAATGCATCAAGCCGTTATACTGTAGTTGTATGCAAGGGAAAATATTTCACAAACAGTAATAACTTTTTGAAACAAATCTGGAAACTTAAGGGGGGTGGGGAGATCACCTTCAAACCTTCAAAAACTCAATCTTTTATTATAATTTAATTTTGAAGAATGGAATATAAGGAATCTTTTGAAAAAAAATGAAGTCGATACTTCCATTAGAACCATTTTTATGGCCAAATGTATAAAGCTAATAGTAAAGTAATTTATAGAAACTTCAAACGGCTTTTCATAAAAACTGCTATTTTAAAACCTGTGCGCCCTATTTCTTCAAAACTAATCGTCACAAATTTCTAAACTTTTGTATGAATGTATATGTTGCATTTTCATGCAATTTCTATCTAAATTTAAATAAGTACATATTACTAATTTTTTACAGAATTTCTTTTTTAAAAATTTATATTTTTGTACATTACAATACATTTTCCTGAAATAAATATTTTTATGTGAAATATGGTAATTATTTTAGGTGTAGATTAAAGTATAACCTATTGATAAGAGTATATACAAAAAATTTAATATCTCTAATAGTTTTTAAAAAAATCTGCGCTCAATGCATTGACCTAAGATTAATATTTCATAAAACATTTTTTACACAAAAAAATTCTAATAATCTAACAATTCTGCTTTTGTTTTCTAATAGATCAAGCTTTGTACAATTCCCCCTAAAAATGATTTAAATTACAAATTGGCTGTTTGACAACACATTAAGCTTGGTAGTAAAATCAGTGTATTTTTGCACGTGAAAGGTGATTCCCCCTTTAAACACACCAAAGTAATTTGTTATGCTCTTAATTTTAAATTCATACCCAAAGATTTTTAAAAATGTGTCAATTCAATCATCTTAAAAGCTTCTGTTTTAAGGGTAAAGTATTAAGTCTCCGTCAGTGATTTATTAGGAACGTTTAAATAAACGGCATGTCTCTTGGCATATGAAAATATATTATTTTATCAATTTTAGTTTCCCATAACGCACCCACGCAGAAAACCTTAGGGCTACAATCTTATATTTCCACTATGAAACATTTCGAAAATTTATTTCGCTCTTATATCTAAAATGTTACTATATTTTTTAAAAAAATAATCCGAAAACATGTATGAAACCGAAAAATCAATCTGTGGATAATTTTTACTCAATAATTTGGTCACATCGAATGCGTAATTATTCATTCAGTCAATCTTACCCCTAAATTGAAAAATCTAATTCGATTTCACTGTATACTTACACCATATTTCTACACGCTTAAGATTTTTTCATCTTTGTTTGAGACTCAGATTTTGTGGGTACCAATTGATAACACTTAATGCAGGGTGTCCGGACTAAAGGTATCCAAAAGTCATGACTTATTTTTAAGGAACTACCCATTAGAATTTTTTTTAAAATTATTTAAATAGAACATCTCACCAAGTTTTAATATCAATCATAGACTTCGATCATAGTATCATAGATTTCGATGCGTGCACCTTTTCTTGCACGACAAACGTCTAAATGGTAATCCAGTTCTCTCCAAGTATTTCGTAGCATATCAGAAGTTATTACACGAATTGCTTGAATGATACGCTTCATCAAATCATCCACAGTTTCAATTTTCTTGTTTATACACAACGGATTTAATGAATCCCCAAGCAAAAAAGTCTAATAATGCCTGATATGCTACGAAACACTTGGAGAGAACTGGATTACTATTTATACATTAGTCGTGCTATAAAACGTGTACACATCGAAATCTATGATTGATATTAAAGCGTGGTGAAATTTTCTTTCTATTGAAATGATTTTTTCAATTCTAATGGGTAGTTCCGTAAAAATAAGTCATTTCTTTTGGATACCTCTAGCCCGAACACCCTGTATATTACATCACTCAAGTTAAAGGCGATTCTACGAAATACACTCTCAGTCAGGAACAATCAAGTAACCATTCAAACAATTTGTTCAATCAAAAACATTACGAACGCAAGTGACTAAATATTCGTAAATATTCGCTTCTGGGAAAATATTCGAAATACCTCTATGTACCTCTGTAAAATGTTATATCTGTAAAATCTTTCTTTTCTTCCCTATCTAACTAACGTTAAATCATAAACTATAAGAGAAACTGCCGAGTCTTTCAAATACATTTCTCGACATTTTTCAACAAAGAGTAAAATCTCGAAAGATTCGAAAATATTTCTGCATTTATAAATGCTCTTAGCTCTATTTTAAAATTCACTTTTATTTTAATAATTAAGAACATTTAATATCTCATAACACTTATATTAAAAACAATGCAACGAAATACATTCTTAGTCAGGACACATACTAGCCATTATCCTGGTAGTGTAATATCAAGAACATTACGAACGCAAATGAGACCTCTGGACAAATATTCGAAAAACCTCAATAGCCAACATTTTGTGATTGTCTGTAAAATTTTTCCATTCTTCACTGGCTAAAATTGTTAGATCATTAGCGATATGAGAGGCTACTGCGCCCTTCAGATAACTATCCCGATATTCCTCAGCTAAGAGTAGAATATCACGAGGGTCGAAACTCTTCAAATTTTCCATAATAAAAAGAGCACTTTCCTTCGTCAATGACTCAACACCGTATTCATTCGATGCCCTGTAGATTTCCTCCGCAAGTGCTATCGTCATTCTTACACTACTGGTGTATATATAACCGATTAGCAAATGAAGTACTTCTGGTTGGATGTCCTCTATATGTACGAGCTCTATCGGCTTATGTTTTGAGACATCCTTGGATCCAAGCAAGTCTGCAAACTTTTCAGAACGGGAGACAAGTACACATCTGTGGGCCGGAAAAGACGTGTCGCCACATTTCAAGGTGACGTCTGTAAAGGCAGGATCCGTTAAAAGTTTTCCAAAATCTGAGCTTAGACTTTGTAAGCAAGGTGGGGTAGAACTCCCTGGAAAAGAAAAAAAAAATTGTCGAACCATAAATACAGTTAATAAGAGTTTCTAGACAAGGAGTACTCTTCGCATAAATGCAAATATTTAGAGCCCATTATTTAACAACGGGGCAAAATTCTCAAAATTAGAACTAATCAACCAATCCCATGCAATATTTCCGAAAACAGTGAGGCACAAGAATTATAACTGTCAGGGAAAAGATATTTTTTAAGTGAGTACAAGTACCTAATTGTCACTTTGAACAATTCACAACAGTCGCACCTAATGTTCCTCAGTCTGATGATGAGGAATTCGAAATTAAATAACTCATCGTCATTTAATTTCGAATGACTGGGTGGAATTCAATAATTCCACCCTTTTAATTACTTTGTGGAACATAAGTAGTTGTGTTTTCTTGTTTGCATTTTCCTCAGGTTTCCTTAAGTCACAGTACCTCTTGTTCATCAGTGAAATTTCAGTTTTGAACTACACATGTTATGATAGTTAAAATGTCCTTCTGAAAGTCTCATTCGAAAGTCTCATTTCCACTGTTTCGAGTCGTGACTCCCTTCAGTGGTTTCCACGCATACTGATGGAAGACAAACTACCGTTTAGAATTAGTACTGTACCTAGTAATTAACCGCAATTTTCATTGACCTCCAAATAAAGGAGGTAGATTTCTAGTGAACTGGGTTTGAACGCTTTGAACGAGACTCTGTCCTTTAAAAATCATCACTGCCTGACAATTTCATGGTAAAGAATTGAGAATTTTTTTCGGTGAAATTCGCTATAAACTTATTTGAATTGATTAAAACCTTGGTGACCACCAGAAAACACTTCGACTCATAGGTTGGGAACCCCCTGTTTGAAACCTTAAAATATAACCTCCATAAAGTGAACTGATAAAACGCCTGTTACGGCTCTACTATTTTGTTTTTAATGCGTGATAAAGTAAGATGCTTATACTGACAGTGTTCTCTTTAAAAAGCGTCCTTTTTTCTTTATACAATGAGTATATATATATATATATATATATATATATATATATATATATATATATATATATATATATATATATATATATATATATATATATATATATATATATATATATATATATATATATATATATATATATATATATATATATATATATATATATATATATATATATATATATATATCAACGATGTAAAAATCCATCTCGTTTATATAAAATTACAATGTCAACTTCAATTTATAATTACGATAGACATTTTTCCGATTTAGGATAACTCAATAAAATCTAGACAAAATGGGTGTTTTAAGAAGAAAAATAAAATTCGATAGTCTGAACACATTGAGTGCAATACTCATTTCATATGCATTTTCTTAAAGACAACAAAACTTACACCATTTTTTAATAATCAATGCAATCAATTTTAATCATTATTTAACTGAATGATATGAAACATTTCATAATAATGTATCTTTAGATATAAAATAGTCAAAAATGTTTTGAGTGGAATGTCCAACGTGGTTGATATAAATCCTATGCGTCACTGAATGCTTTAAAATAATGGCTAGTCATCACTTCGTACTGTAACAATTGAGGTGTTGAAAGGCAAAGTGGTGTAAGTCACATTTTCAACCTTTTTTTCCTTTGAGGGCAAATATGTAATCTCCATGTTCAATTTATAGTGTAATTGTAAATAGTTATTATTTGCAGTATTGTAATAATTGATATGAATTATAATTTGTTCAATTTATGGTGGAATTTTTTGTAGTTTTTGGAGTTAACTCTTTTGACTTACACCACTTTGGCTTTCACCGCCTCAATTATGCGACAGAGAAACCCCAAAAGAGTTAGTTTCATAAAATTGGGCAATAAACTTAGGAACTTATACATATCTACCCTAAGAAAATAGTCATCGTGCTTCGTAACATTTAGGGAGAATTTATATAATAAAAATCAAATACAAAGAAGAATCTTTGAATAAGGAAACAATCCCTGAAAAATACTTCTGAATCTAAAGGGTCTAAAAAAGTTGAGGTAGTACCAAAATTTAAAAAACACTATTTTCATGAGTATTTTCCCAGTATTTATCTCTTTATTGCATTTCCCCCTTATTTTAGCTTTCAATCGGGGAGATCGTAGGTATCTAAGATTTTGGATTACCTGGGACACATTGCATGAAGAGTAATTGTCTTAGGTCGTGTATAAAATACATAACATAGTTAATACACATAAACAGCATCCCCTTTCATCCTTAACTGTAAAAAAAAATTCAGAAAATACAAAAGAGGGCAACAAAAACATGGAGGGAATTTGAACCTGTTTTTGAAAATCTAATGCGTCTATAGTGGATGCAATTCTTAAGCTCTAAAGATGCTCGTCAGAAATGTTTGATCTACCTTTACACCTCTTTAGATCAATCTATCAAAATTGTTTTTTTAAATACATGTAGTACCAAAAAGTGATGTCAGGATGAAGGCGTGATTGTAAAACAAGGGGTATTTTTTTCTCTTGGATGGTAGGTCTCTATAAAGCTTACGAACTTGCAGGGCCTAATTCTTAGCTGTCTATGGCCACATGCAGCCTGCGGGCCACGGTTTGGACATGCCTGAGTTAGAATCCAAGTAATCACTGATGGTGGACATTAATAACAATTAAGTACCTCCTTGTAATTCTGGATAATTATGTATCCCAGTAACAGATGGCCCTAAAATCAAGTATAGTAAAATTCACATTAAACACAGGAAATTAAGATAACAAAGGATAATAAAGTAAAAAGTACGAACAACATAAAAAATAATCTTAATGAGAAGGAGGAATTTGGTGCATTGCTATCAATTTGTTAATGTTCCTTTTTTTTGTCAGCAGCATACTCAAATCATCGCGATTAGCTATTTGTAGTCTGTTTCAGTTTTTATTGAGCAATTCGTGACCACACTGAACCCACGTTCCGCTAAGTATCGTGAAGGAATTGCAATTTAAAACTTTTGCACTATAGCCTATAATGAAGGATAAAGTATCGGTATCTGTTTTTGCAGCCAGAACTGTTGGTAACTGTGTTTAAATTTTAATTTCGGTGCCTTGTTTGTTGTTACTTCTATTAATTCTTGTAATTTTGTTCATATGCTTTCCCTCAGCCTACAACTTCAAAGTGAGGAAAAAATTAAGAATGCAAGAAAATTTTTCATTTTTTTCCATTGTTTTTTTTCCAATGTCGTATGAAGAGGATTCAAAGATATGCATAGATGAAAACTCACTCGATTCAGTTTCCAGTGAGGCTATCTCCTCGTAAGTGCCAAGAGGTTCTAAGGAGCAAGAAAAAATACAAGAATCGTTCCAAATCAATTCTTTCTCTACAATACTTTCCTTTTCCACTTCAAAAACAATCCATCTGTTCCGTGGATCCATATCAAAGGTGTACATTTGTTCGAAAGCTTTCTTTCCTGCGGGGTTTTTAATATAAACGAACGACAAAAATCTTTTCACCTGTTTACAAGCACATACAGGTGATAATCGTGTTAGGAAAATAACAGATTTCATCACGGGGGAACCAGAGAGATGATCATCATGGTGAACATATTCCCACTGCCAGTCAGCGTTCAAATAACGAAAGGAAGAGGATTTCCTGCTAGCGATTGTTGAGAATTTGTCGATTCTCCAAAGCAAACGAGGGCAAATTTCTTCTAAGGGCATTCTACTAAATGTTTTTTTTTCCTTATTTGCTAAAGAGGAATATTTCAAATACCACTAGTAATTTTAAAACAGTATAAAAATGGAGTAATCAACAATCAGAGGCCTCACGTTTAGTTACGCAACGAAGTCTAAAAAAAGAAATTAAAGAGACCTCATGATACACTGAATGAAATTTTTAACCAGATGCTTTCACTTCACTTGAATCCAGTGAGGGAAAAGTGCAATGAAGATGAGCTATGAAAAGATGGATTCGTATTACAGGGCAATTTGATGAAACGTCACCGATGCAACCGAGAAAAAAAGCAGTTCATTCAAAACAAAAGGCAAATACCGGATGCAATCCGTTTTACTCGTGGAACTTTGACATCAATTTTCATATGAGTTTTGGCAATCTTAGCGTTTTACAGAAAACGTATTTCCCTTTGTTTTTGCATGAGTTTGTATGTGACACTCTGCGTACAACTGCAGCTTATTTGTAGCTGGTGTACAACTGTTTTAGAATTATTTTTTTCCTTATTTGATAATTACTGATAAATTTTTCACCGAACACAGGCTAAATATTTCGAAACCGACCAGGGGAATAGTTTAGACTGAGTGTCTCAATCTTCTCTGTTTGAAATTGATCAAGTATGAATTAGATCTTATCACTTTGTAATCCTCAGTGCATTTTAAATGCCCAGGTAAAAGATATCATAAAAGATCTTCTACTTGGAATTGCTTCCTCTGACAAGACAGATTATAAGTAGAATAGTTCAACACTTAGGGCCTGTTCACATAGGAGTCCGTTGCGTTGCGTTAAGGATAAGATGACGTTGAGACGAAAATAAACCAATCATAGGCCTCCAAACGATTAGCACTGAAATTTTTAACGCCTATGATTGGTTTATTTTCGTCTCAATGTCATCTTTCCCTTAACGCTATGCAACGGACTCCTATGTGAACAGGCCCTAAACTGTAAAAAATAAGAAACTCGTTGTTCCTTTAGCACTACTTCTAAGAATTTCGTTGCAATAACTATGAATTTCGCAGTAAGTTATGTTGTCACAAAAGTTAAGCTTATGTTTTGATAATTTCTTAAACCTTATTAAATTTTCAATACTTAAAAATATTTTGAATTCAATATCTAATGGGCGCATTATTGCATCTAACTTCACCAAGTTGCAAGTCATATAGGCAGGTAGATGAGGCTGTTTGATGCGACGTCACTCTTGCATTCATAGGGAAATAAAGGGTAGGAAACAGAGGCCACTCCGAAAATCTGTTATCTTCCATTAATGACTATGATTAATTTTAATAAGGGTGCTCATGAAATTGGTATTAGAGGTTTTAAGATAAATTACTTTACAATAAATTTTTGTGCTGAGTTAAATTTCTAGTTGAGATGCAGCACCATTTATAATTATATTCACGCTTTTTCTCTATTTCTTATATTGCTTTAACTCGAACATCGGAAAACATTAACTTTGTTACTAATTGCTTTATGAAATGAAAATGTAGATTAATATTATGAACTCGAGAAGTAACGAAACCATCTGCTCATCTGTTTTTGAAACAACTCACTAAAGAGTAGCAGTTTTTATAGCAAGGGCAGATTCTAACCACCTGTTTCCACTTGTTTCCTCTACAACTACATGCATCAACCAGGGCGGTTTGTGTACAATTGTACCTTATACCTAGCAACAGGGCTTAACACTGAGTAGAATGCAGGAATTCTACTTCAATTGTTATGCCATTAGTAAGAGCTTGTAATCCAAAAAGTAGATTATTTTGCCTTCATCAACTATGTGCATGATCCTGCGCAGATCATGTGTATAAAAAGCCTGTAACCTTGTTCTTTGTACCTTGTTCATAACAGGAAGGCTAAACGTTCAGTTTGATAAAGGAATACAATTCCATTTCAATACGCCTTTTTTATACAAAGTATTGATAGGAAAATAAAGAATCCAAACTGATAAATAAAATTTTTTTCTGTTACAGATTGAATCTTATTTATTTATTACAAATGCCCGGAAGATTGGCTATGACACCATTTGTTCTCAGTATAGGGCGAGACTGCTGGCCATTCATTTAAGAGAGCACCGTATAGGTGGCTAGCATTGACCCCTATAAGCCAGTCCCGTAATTAAGAACCGAGTCAAGTGACGAGACCATAACACTTGACCCTGCACCTCCAGAGGTAAATTTGAGAACTTGGAGGACATTGTAGCCATGACAGATTTAACGTGCACTGGCCACCATTAGTGAACACGGCAGATAGAATGTATTTTTACATTTCTTCTTTACAAGAAATTCATAAATGTTCAGATAACGAAACACTGAATTTTCTAAGCAACTTTAATATATTTTCCAAAAATATCAAGACTCAAATTTTCGCGGACTTTTAATGAGAATGTCATTCGATAACTAGGACTAGAAAGTCTGAAGGGTCCCGGCGATTCTAAGACCCCTTACTAGCATTTTGCAATCGGACGATATAAAGCTGTTTCAAAAAGTATCAAAAGATTTTTTTTCCCAATGTCAAAGAATAAGACAGACGTTTTACAAACAGAATAGAACTTTGTGAACGTATAACTCATCATTATCTAACATATCTCATCATTTGGCCTCTAGCGTTTCAATACTTCTCCACCTCAGAATCTCCATGCAGCGCTGGCACCTTCCGATGTGGGTCCTGTCCATTTCTTCACTTAATCCGCAAAGTGAGCAATTTGGGCTAGTACGAATACCAATACGATAGAGATGGCTCGCCAAGCAATCGTGACCAATTTCGTGCCTAAAATTGGCCAGTGCTTTATCCCGTGGTTTGCCTGTTATTTTCCTTTTCAACATATCTCTCCAGCTCTTATTTGAGATACGCGTGATAAGTTTTTCTCTCCGTTTATCTAAAGATGTAAATGCGATGGATGGTATCAATAAAAGAAAACAGCAATGACAGAAAAACAAAATAAAAAGGTGACAGTGATGGTTATTAAAACAAGCTTGGTCTCAGCTCGGTCTTCAGAGAGATTTTATTTACTCTTGAATAACCATCAGTCGCCACTGGCAACTAGAAAATGCCGATGATTCTCACTTGTCCCTTTTCTGCTGCTCTTGCGAATCCTTCCCATATCGTAGACTACTTGCGAATCCCTTATCCCTTATCAGGATGCAGCTGCCACTCATTTGCTCATGCGGCAGAGTTGAATAGACCCGGTCTACCATTTTTAGACCAGACGGCTTAGCAACTACAACAACAATAACAAATGCTGAAGGTAAAATGAACCCACTAAGGCCAAAAGCAAAGCAACCAAAAGCAAGTTGGCCAAAAGCAAGTTGTGGCCAAAAGCAAAGCAACTCTCAAATGCTCGTCCGAAAAGATTAATAGACACATCTAATGTTTTCCTTGAATCCTGCACGGAAGTCAACAATATCGATTGCTTTGACTAAAAATGTTTGCTTCTTTGTCAAGGAAATCATAGCACTTCCCGTGTTCTTGGTGAAAAACTGTGTCCGAGGAAAAACTCATGTATGCAAACAACAAGAATTCGAACTTTCATGGAAGATTTCCTTTTTAGCGAAAAAAAATTTATTTTCAATTGATTTAAGAGAATGTCTTTTATTCCTAGACAAAGTTATTAATAAAAGTACGGATAAAACGATTTGTATTTAGTTTTGCCTAATTTTTAGTGTACATGTATCATTAATGCGGTAAAAAATTAACATCATCAACCTACCAAATAATGACTTGTTTAGAGTAAAGGGATATTAAGGACAAAATGTAAATCACATCGTAAAAAGATAAATAAACAAAGCTGAAATGTCGGTGTAACACTGCCCGTTCATGTACTTTTGAACCATGAAAACTGGTAAAAACAATGATTACAGTTTATGCTTTGAGCGCCAGGAATTCAGGGAGGACCCGACAACTTAATTCTAAAATCGTACAGCACATACGTCCATGATTCAATAAAAAATTAATCTGACGGTTAAAGTTATAAGCAATACTTTGCTTAAAGTAATAAACACACTAAGGGCCTGTTCACATAGGAGTCCGTTGCGTTGCGTTAAGGGAAAGATGACGTTGAGACGAAAATAAACCAATCATATGCCTCCAAACGATTAGCAATGAAATTTTTAACGCCTATGATTGGTTTATTTTCGTTTCAACGTCATCTTTCCCTTAACGCAATGCAACGGACTCCTATGTGAACAGGCCCTAAGGACGAAATACAAAGCACGAGCTTTGTAGATAGTTTTCAGATATCACTGTAAGATTAAGGTATTCAAACAATGACAAATTCAGGAAAAGCAATGAATTGCTTTATGCTTTCCCCTGCACTAAAGTTCGTTTATCCAATGAAAAGTATGACTTGATCCTTTCCTTGCTAAATCTCAAATCGGATACTGAATACCTCGTACCTTGAAGGTATCAAATGTTGTGTATCGCTTTATAATTAAAAAAATATATAAATTAAATATACAGTGAATAAAATACTTTAATAATTTTCTCCACCTATTGTTTAACTTTGATGAGTGTCATTGGATTAATTTTCGCGCGGATTAATTGTAGTGGCATTCATGAAAGTTGAGCAAATGATAAATCATGTTTTATGTACTATAAATGTAACATGCAGGAATTTAATGTATTTTAGTGTTTGATTGACTGACAATTTTAAATTTTTTAAATTTCTTTTTCATGTGCATTGACTGACTCAAGGTAAAGTTTTTTTTAATTAAGCTTTGTTTAGTCTTTTTTATTTATTTTCCCCCTATTTATTTTTAAGTTTTATACGCTTAATTTTTTTCTTATTATATATATATATTTTTTTAAATTATCACATATTGGTTTGAAACACAGAAGTGCATCTCGAGAATCTTTAAAAAAATGGCGATACAGTTTATTCAGTTGCATTGAAAGAAAGAGACGATTTTACCCACTTTTTGTAAAGGAATATACTGATAAGAAGACCACCTGGGGCTCCCCCACCATATGTTTTTACCCGGATGTGAGAGGGTCAGAAGTTCTTGGACATGCTTGAGGCCAGTAACAGCACAGATGATGTAATTAAAAGTACCACGTGGAATGGACTAAAAAAGATTATAAAAGTGCTGCACACAAAAAATAAGGGGACTTTTCCTTTTTCCTGGTTGTCTGGCTGACGGAAGATCTAGTTGGATGTCTCTGCCCTGATCAATGCTACCGGTTGTTCGGAGCTGACGAGAATTTTCGAAGAACGCCATTATGAAGAAGATTGAGTAAAGACCTGGAGCTGGAGTAGATTCTTTCCCGATGTCAGATGAAGATTTAGTTACATTAAGTTGCCTCGAGGCTCAAACTCCCTTTTCAGTTAAGTTTTATTTATTTATTTATTTTTTTAATTTTTTGTTTATTTTTTTTAACTGAGGGATCAAACCAAAAAATTTATTCGTTACCTTTACACAAATTAATATAATCTTATCACCTTACGTCAAACAATAGAATTTATAGAAATCTTATGTCATTGCCATAACTCCTTTATACATCAATATACACATACATATTAATAATTTCACTCGCTCTACTTGTAAATATAATATTAACTAATAATATCCCTCATAATAAATTAATAAGTATCATCTTGAACAACAAAATTTTAAAAAATGGCCACAATAAAAAGGAAAAAGTTTGAGATAGACTGAACAAAAAAAAAATTAAAGAACCAAAAAATTATTTAAATTATGCCATGGCTAAAAAAAGTTTTAAATATAAGGAATAAGATTAAAATAATTAATACTGCTTTGTTTGATATAAATAATTAAGTAACAAAAAAGTAGAGATACAACACAAATTATGTTTGACAATTTACTCATTCATAATTTTCTTTTACGCGAAACAAATCAATATTTTACAATAGCGTATAGTTAAAATATCCAGATTTTGTGTTACATTCCTGTTTAATGCTATTAATATATTTAATGATACTTAGTCTTTACACTGTGTACTTTGTGAACAAGGCAAAATGCAGTGTTTTGGTTTAATAAAATTGAGAAAACAAATTTATAATATATCTTATTCGTCTGTATAAATTTATCTGAAGATGCTCAGTCTAGTATACATTTAAAAAAATACTTAGTAATTCCACTCTTTAAAGGCTATATAAAATGAATAATGCTGTTTGTTTCTGAGATACCGCAATCACTTTCTTTCTATTGTTGATAAACTATTGTAGTATTTTTTGCATAAAATGGTTGAAGATCACCATATCATTGTTGAAAGACTGGTAGTACTCTGAAAATAATTTCACCTTTTGGAAAGTGATTGAGATCGTAAGTTTATTTTATCATTGGAATTAAGCTATAACGAGAAATAGCAAAGAAATTGTTGAACACTTGTGTACGTCTGTCATATATTTTCATAAAATGAAATTTTGTATCCTAACATATGTTAAGTAAGAAAGGATGACATTTCAATGGTATCTGTGATTTCATCTTACTGATGTTTTTTTAAAACAAGCTTTAGCATCTGCAATTACCTTATCAATGTGCTGTGCTGTGCAGCTTATTTCAGACTTTTTAAAAGCTTGTCATTTCGTGCTTTTTGAACGAACCTTGAGGTAGGTGGAATTTTTGCTAGTGAAACTATTCAATATTGATTCAGATATTACTTTAAATATGTGTCTTGTGTCATTTTAATTGTACAGAAGGTCACCAAAATTCTAGTTATTGTTTCATTTTGTTTATTGATTCTTTCGATAGAACAAAATTACAGTTAACTCATTACAGATTTTTCTATCGAAAAAAACTGAGTTAAACTATATTTAACTCGGTTGTACTCACTCCTTAGTCTCTAACATAAGTAAAATGTAGCACGTTATCTGTCAAATCAATAATTTACCCATTCTTTTTTCCCATGAGAGTACTGTCAGTTTTAACTTGTAAAGTTTTTGAAAAAAAATTATTTTATGACTACAGAATGATCAGTTTTAACTTGTAATAATTTTTGAAAAAAAAAATTACTTTATGACTACAGAATGATACTTTTATATATTTTTTTTCCTTTTTTTAATCATTTATTTTCAGTTTGAATATTATTTAGCAAAAATGGGTGCATTCATTATAAAATGTAATTGAGGCTAATCCTAGATGAGAGTTAATATAGACTTAATAACTTTCTTCACTTGAATCACATATACACAAGTGTAAAACTGAAGCTATGAAAAAATCGTTAAATAACAAATGTGATAAAAATGCATGTTACACTGTCGATACAAAATTTTTAAAAAAATTTCAGGTAGTCTCTTCTAACGAAACTACTGCGGGTTATAAAAGTAGGATTACTTATCGTTACTTACCTCTTTTGTATGTATATGTGTATGTATGTGTTATGTATATATGTATCTATATATAATATATATATATACATATATGTATGTCAAAATTTTGACGCATTTTGGTACTTTTCTGTTTAACTGTTTACTGCTTGTCCAAGCGATACAAACTGGGTTTGGCGAGCTCTCAAGGTACGGATGGACGGTTTTAGCGTCTGAAATTTTACTTTTCGGGGGACCGTTATGGAGGAACGTAATCCTACGCTAAAAAGACATTTAAATTTTAATTTTGGTACTTTCAAGTTCTTTTTAGTTAATGAGACGCCCCTTTTGAGGCGAACCCTTTTTTTATAACCAACATGTCACCGTGACGGTGACAAGTTGGTTATAAAAAAAGGGTGTGGGGTTATTGGAGGTGGTTTTCATGGGTATATTTTATAGCCTGTAGTCAAAATTTCGGTGGAAATGTGCTAAGTACTTGGTCATCTAATGATAAAAAAAAATTGCTCAAATTAATTTTTTATCTGAATTTTTCTGAACCCACCAGACAACAAATGGGTGACGAATGCTTGACGTATCTTCATGTGTCTCTCATAGTGTGTTGATCATTCTGCATTGATGGTAGTGCTTCTCGTGGGAGAAAAATTTCATAGATTATATTATAAACAGAATTTCTAGGAACGTTTTCTGATATTTACATAATAATTTAATTTTGGAAATGAAAATAATGCTGCATGTTCAAGAACTGATTTTAATAGGGGACATTCAATAAGCCTTATCAAATGTTGAAGATTAAATTAAAAATATGCTACAACTTTACAGATTATACATAATCTACAGCAAATTACACTCTTCAGAATCCTGACTCCCTTCCCCCTTGAAGCCCAAAAATTCAACCCCAGGTGGGAGGGGAGTTTCTGGTTGAAAATCCTTGCTCTTCGATTGGGGGGGGGGGCTTCCAAGAAAAATAGACTTAAAATATTGGTGTCCACCAGATGTGTACTAATAAATAGTACAGATCTGAAAAAATATTGCACCTGGTAAAGTAATCATTGTATAACATGTTATTTTATTCTAAAAAGCCTATACTTTGTTAATATATATTGCAAGTAAATTAAAGTGTAGAGTTTTTTTTAAGAATTTTTTCTCCTGAACTCACTTAAGTGACTGTATTGAAACAGTACTCTAAAGTGTATTAATGTCTTCATTACAGGTGGTAAATCACACAACCATGCGAAATTTTCAGGTTGCCTTTTTGCTGGTATTGCTTACTGTGTATTCAATACATGGAGAGGAAATGGGTAATTACGCATTTTAAAGTTCATTATTTATCAGTCGTATTCTTTATTAATCCCAAATTTCAATGAAAGTCTCAACATCTGTGAAAATATTTGTTTGCATTGAACCGATTTGCTAACGAATTAAGTCTAAGCAGAGTACAGGTAGCCCTCCTACAGCACGACATATTACAACACGGGTTCGCTCTAACGAGATAGAATAAATTGCGGGAACCCTCGTATAACACTACAACCTGTAACACGGTTTCGCTCTAACACGATAAAAAAATTGCGAAACCCTTTGTACAACACTGTACTTCTACAGCACTAGATAACATGATTTTTTAAACACATTTAAAAACTAAATTACCTTAAAATAATGACGGGAAGAAATAATGAGCTATAGTGCCCTTACATGAAAATGTATAAACGAATTATAATTTATTCATTTATAACTCTATAAAATTACAATAAGGCCTAAGCTTAGCTGAAAATCTTGAATCATTTTTTTGAATGCAGACCCTTTCACTGAGAGAAGCCGAAAATTCGAAAGGCAGCTGCAAAATGATCTATCTCCATACCACGAATCTACAATGACCTTGTAAGAATCAGCAAACAAACCAAAATTACAGATTTTTTAAAGAGTATAGAAGAAATTTAAATGAGGAAAAAAGTTCTGAAAGTGAAGGTGATATTGTTCAACAGAAAAAAACGTTCTCGTTTGATTGTACTGAGCAGTGATGAGGAAGAAATTTATTAAATTAAGGTCTCATTAAATGAAATATTTTTGTTTCTTTTCGTTTTGTGTTATACATACATTTATGTTTTTAATAAAAATTTAGTTTCACTTATATGGAATTTTTAAAAAATTTTAATTTTTAATAAGTTTTCGGAACTTAACCCCCCCCCCTTTTTTTTGTACTGGCTATGGGTCTCATATAACACGGTTTCACAGAACACGGCATTTTTAAGAAACCTATCTACCGTGATATATGAGGGTTACCTGTATAATAAGGAAATCCTGAATTAATGACAAACAGATTTTGTGTATACTGCTACAATATTGAACTCTCAAAAAAATGACAACATAAAACACTTTTTAAGATGCTTCCTGGCACATCAACTTTTATCTTTAGATTGGGCCAATAGTTATAAACTCCTAACATCTTTTTAACAATTAACCGAAACCATTTGACGGTAATTTCTAAATTTTAGTTATTAAATATAGACTATGCCAGGAATATCATCGAATACTGTTTGCATATTACTCACAAATATCTGACTTCAAATGCCTGATGATTCCCGCACGAGCCGAAATGAAGTGATAATAAACACTTCAACTCTAAGCGCAGATAATGTACTGATATGTCGTCTGAACTAATTATATTTAAGTATCGTATCATTTTTGATTTAACGGCTTCTATTTCTTTTTCCAAATTTTTAACCCTTTAACGATCGCATAATTTTCAAGAAAACAGTAAAAAAAGTGCCTTTTTCCGGAGGATTCCAATTATGTCTTGATCTGTCACATCCATCTAGTTAAAAAAACTAGTCTCCAATTATATTATAAATAGACTGGTGCTGCCATCTGGTATGTAAAATAAGAAATAAAAATTTCAGAGTAAATTAAATAGATTGTTTTTAATCTTTTTAGTGTGTTACTTTGGAACACTCCAGTCCAGAAATATCACGGGCACGAGAAATAGAGGGCCAAACCTCATCCCTTAATTTTCATGGGAGCGAGGAGGATTGTGTTAAACAAGGGTAAATTTTCAGTGTTTAAAGTTTACTTCAGTTATTGTTAGAATAAGAGAAGCAATAGCGTTAAGTTAAGAGTTCCGTGGACCGAGAAAATAAACATTTACTTACAGTAGGTCAAACATATACAAGCTACAGCATAGATAGACACAGACTGACAAAAAAAGAACATCACATGTATTTATAAACTTATACAGGATCCCATAAAGAGCCTATAGTAGCTTTCAATAAGAAATACAATAGAAATCTTTGATAAGAAAGAAAATCAGAGAGAAGGGAAAGAACACAGATCAGATGAAGTCGTCTGCGATTACATCGATAAAAGTTTAATTCATTTATCGATTTATTTGTTAAGGCGGAATAATTTTTTGTAAATTATCACTGATAATATAATCATATCTCGGAGAATCTCTTCCTCCTTTTAACGTCCAATTAAATTCAGCCATCAAATGTTTGCTTTTTTTCTCATTACATTTCAGATTTTTTACTGAGTTATGACTATATGTAGAGCCTATCTTTGGGAACAATTTTATTTTTGCTGTACATGTAACTTGAATCAAATCATCTTACTATTTACTATTTAACAGTTTTAGAAACTTTTGTTTTAGTCTATTGTTTAATATAGCCTAAAATAATTTATATATATGTGCGTGTGTGTGTGCATATATATGCATATATATCCAAAAATATATGCACAAATACACACACACACACACATATTATATATATATATATATATATATATATATAATCCTTTAATATTGTTTCGTTTTCTGGGTTCGTTAGGATTGAATAAAAATCTCTTCTGAAAGTTCACAAAAAATAAAATTTATGGTTCTCTAAATTCTTCAGGCGCATACACAAATATTAACAGAAAAGACGTATCAACTGTCTTCTAAACAACAGAAAACTCTAAAAACACAAGCCAGGATATCAGAGTCTTCAATACGATACTCTCTTAGTGCGCTTTCAATACATTCAATTCTCAGCAGAAAAGAATACTGATCCTTCAGGAGCTTCAGGAAGAGTAGTGGTAACTACAGTACATGGGCCGGGCCCTCCACTGTAGGATGATATAGCAATGCCTAAAACTTCAGTGATCAATAAAAAACGCCTAACGGCGTTTTTTATTGAAGGAAAATAGTAAAAGTAGGAAAATAGTAATAGTAAATAGTAAATAGTAATAGAAAATAGTAAAAGTAGGAAGGAAAATAGAAAGTGGGGGGAACAAAACGCTTCGATAGTACAAGTAAAGCTAAAACAGAAATACTGATCCCAGGTTCAGGTTCAGGTATTTCAACTTGTCGGAGCTCCAAGGTCTGTAGGTCTTTATCTCTAATTGTAACATTATGCATCAGAAATATATTTGGTCTGCAGGTAATTAAATATCATAAATAGGCCCTTATCAGTAAAAACATAATACAAGTAAATTAAGTAATAGTAAAATAAAAACAAACGCCGGGAATCGCACCCGGGAGAAAAAATTACAAGGCGCCCGCGTATCCACTGGGCCAGAGTTGCCACAGTTATTTGAGAAAAATGAGGAAAATATTCGCACTGAGATTATAGTAAAGTTCTAGGGGGGTTGGTAAAAATACAAAAGGGAGGAGTATAAAAATAAGAATAAGTAAGCAAGATAGAAGAGACAGTGTTAGCTCTTAAGAAGACACGCCCGAGGGCGTTTGCGGTTAGCACGGTGGGAGTAGTCATAGTCGGGAAACTCAGCTATAATCTCATTGCGAATGTTAGTAATATTATCAAAAAAATTCTTAGAGAGTTTAAGAGCAGTTTCCTTGGAGGAAAGAAAGGATGCTGAAGTCTCGTCGAATAGTTTCATTAGACTTATAACGGATCGCTCGGCGAATTACTGATCCCAATGCCAATTTCAGGTATATTTATAGACTTCCAAAGCGCCCCATATCGGCCAGCCATCTAGAAAGTTCCAGAACATACGAGAAAGATCTAGAAGGTTGACGACCACTTGGCGCCATATCGCCAAATTTGGCGACCAAAATCAGTCTCCAAATCCATCGCCAATTTCGCGATAACTGTCATATTTGGCGAGATTACCAAAGACTGGAAAAATTCGTAACGTTATATATATATATGTATATATAATTAATATATATCTATATATATGTGTGTGTGTATGTGTGTGTAATGATAACACGCCCCACCTCTTTTACTTGGCGCGTATTCTAAATTATTCCCTTTTCAATAAAGTCCAGTCCCTTTTTCCAAATTGCGACCATCAAATAAACGAATTAACTAACTAATTTCTACCTTAGTGCACGCGCGTTAAAGATATTTTTAAAACACGAATCAACACCACGTGATATTTTCGCCACGGTGCGCTTTTCGGAACATCATGTGACCCTTATGTAATCAAGTCAGATGCCCAATTCTAGCCAATAAAAAGATTTCTCCGCGGTCAGTACCCCTACACTTTATAATCTTCTGCAAAAGATTTGTACACTTTACTGTATGTCGATGTCTTGTCCTGGTGTCGTCCTAGCTCTGCTTCCTCGCTTCGCTTATTAACCTTGTTCTGTTTTCGCGCTGCTCTGCTACTGTCCGATATAACGATGTAAAATCAGTCTTCTGAATGCGCCCCGGCAGGGACCGGTGGCGTTGCTATTGTGTGTGTCCAGTTGTAAAGATACCTGTGTTATGAGGAATAATATTTTTCTGCAGAATAACCCGGAATAAAATAATATGCGTCGCATCTCTGTGTGTCCATCAATGCCTCTCCTCTCTGTGGTTCCTCCCCTATGTGTGGATTACAATATGTCTGACTTAGTGTTTCTCAAGTCTCTTCTCGTCCCTCTGCCTCGACTACAAAAGTGTTGAATCACCCAGCGAATCTTGGGTGTATCATCTACTCTACACAGTTTAGAGTAAAGTTTAAAGTTATACTAGCTGGTACCCGGCGCGTTGCTACCGCAGAAAAGAACAATTTTGGAAATATCGTTTGAAATTTGAAATAACTATCTTGTTTAATTATGAATAATTGAAAGAATGAATTAGAAAGTTTGATTTTATCGACAATGAATACATTCGTTGAAATTAAATGATATATAAAGGGAAAATATAAATAATATTTATTCTATTTTTTTTTTGACTTGATCCTTCAAGTGCTTTCGGGTAGACAATACGTATTTTTTGTTTTTCCGTCTTCAGCAAAAACAAATAAATTTCTTTCTGTCCCATTCGAGAACATCCAACATACAACTGACCATGTGAAAAACATGGATTTTTTAGGTTCAATCCGCACACTTGTAGTGATTGACCTTGTGCTTTGTTGATGGTCATCGAGAATGCAAGTCGAATGGGAAACTGCAGTCGTTTGAAATCAAAAGGCATGTCGGTGGGAATAATGGGAATTCGTGGAATAAGCACATCTTCTCCCTTCGACTTTCCGTTAAGAATAGTTGCTTCGATGACATTCGGCATTAGTTTTTTTTCAGAGAGTCGTGTTACATTATACAATAGGGGTGGATTAATATTTCGAAAGAGAATAATTGGCACGCCGATTTTGAGTGACAATTTGTGCATTGGTACACAAGGAAGATCCAACAAATTCAAAAACTCGATTGGATAGTTTACAACTTCGTCCGCATTCATGACGCTGTCAATCGATTTGTAGGTAACAGAATTGCCTGGAATTTGTTCTTGAATTGCATAATTGATTGCATTGACGTCGGTGTTTTATGGTTCCAAAATCGCACGTTCGCAAAGCTATTTATGATTTTTATAATTGGTGACATTTTGTGGAAAAACTTCCTGAATGAGTTGTTCAATGAATGGCACAATTACGCAAAAGTTCAATGGAAATGAAATACATTTTGTGGTAGCATCAACTGGTACTTTTCCTTCGCCAATGTTCAATAACTGTTTTGAGAACGTGTCTGCAGACGCATCATGTTGTAAATGTACACGCATATTGGTTTTTAATGTGAGTTTTCGCACATGTCTCCAAAGATACGATGCTTTAAACGCATTGAGCTCATCAGCTGGTGTTGATTTCGGAATCACAGGAAGAGTTTGTCAAAAGTCGCCAGATTATAAGATGAGGGCACCTCCTAACGGTTGTGTATTTGATCGTAAATCTTTCAGAGTTCGATCAAGCGCTTCAAGCTATTTCTTATGAGCCATGCTGCATTCGTCCCAGACAATAACCTTGCAAATCTGCAGAACTTTAGCTATGCCAGATCCTTTTGAAATGTTACATATTGGAGATTCCGAGAAATGAATATCCAATGGCAATTTGAGCGCCGAATGCGCTGTTCGTCCACCATCTAATAATGTCGCCGCAATACCTGATTAAGCAAGAGCCAAAGCAATTCCATTTTGAGATCAAATGTCTCCAATAGCAAACCGATGGTAAACGTTTTTCCAGTGCCGCCAGGCGCATCATTTGGTCGTTTTCGAGTAAATGAAGCTTTTGGCAAGCTTCTCTGTACGTCTGGCATTCTACGCCATTGACCGTTCTCAAATTTGCAAATGACGTAGGACCTTTGACATTAACCAACAGCATTCTCAAATAGTAACACTCGGCATTACTTGGGTGTACTGTATAAATACGGCCCAATTCGTCCGAGGAATACAGATTTTGATAGCCTTCAACACGCATGCCTTGCTTACGTCGTTGGAATTTCTTAGATGTAGCATTCCATGTATAGTATTTTGGAACATCTGCGTACAATAATGTTTTGGCAAATTCATCTTCTTCACAAAGCGCAAAAAATGCATTGAGTGTTGTGTGTGCTGGTTCAGCAACAACATTTCGTACAGTGTCTGCCGTGAAATAGACTCTTGTCCATTTTCAAGACGAACACTGAGATGAACAACATTTTGATGGCGACTGTCAATTGGGAAACTAAGAATACGCCAAACAGCTTCATTGCTGCTAATATAGAGGCCTGTTTGAAATTGACTCACTTCCTCGTTGCGCGCATCAGGTTTATCAATACTGACTAATGCCATATCGCTGCCTTTGTTGACGTATTTGCATATATACTTGATGGATTTGACTGAATGACAATATTCAAAGTTGATATGAGCTTTGAATGTTTTCGATAACAAAGAAGAATATGGCACAATCCATCTGTTGTCGATTTCAACGTCAACATTTCTCATTCGGATTATTGCTGTATGACCTCTATCTTCTGGTTTTCGGCGCCTGTATTGAGGATATCCGTCATCACCAGTGCGTGTTTCATGAACTAAGCCTCTGGGAAACTTTTTCGTGCATTTTTTATCTACCATGCAAGGAGATTGGGGATTCATTGTTCCGCATGGTCCATGCACCATGTTTTTCGTCACAATATCGAACAGCATTCGATCTTCTTCAGGATTAGGAATTTTTGCAGAAATGACATCATCAATTTGAGCTGTGTATTTTTGTTTTGAGCCAAATGAGAATGTGTGCATGAGGAAGCCCTCTCTTCTGCCATTCAATCGCATACATCCAGCAGCGAGTTTCACTATAAATGTGATACTTCACAATTAAGTCCATCAATTTAGTTAGTTTTTGCTTGAATACTCGTGCAGTCAAATTGTGTCGATCGGATGGTAGCTGACCAGGCAACAGAAGCTCTTTTATCTCATCCCATGCTGGATTGCACGTAAATATAATGAAAAAGTCGGGTCGGCCATATGAACGCACATATGTCATGGCATCCTGTGAATATTCATGCATATGCCATGGGCTGCCATTGAACGTTGCTCGAAGTATGACCATTTTCCCTATGTCTGAAACATTCCCATCGTTTGCAATTGCATCGCGTAAATGGATGCATTCTTCGGAACGCAACGATTTTTGATTTAAGCGAATAAATAACAAACGTTCGTATTCAGTTTTGGCATACATGTCTACTACGTATTGGTGAAATAGTTGACGATATTGCAAAATATGATTTGTTCCATTTTGAGGTATCGTTATGCGGTATGAATAATAATTCATCGCTGATACTTTTTTATTGAGTTGTTCACCTGTTTGAATAAAGAAAACGGAAGATATAAAAACTTAAATTGCATTCACAAATAATGAAAAGTTAAAAAGAAATTAATCCTTTCATTTGATTAAATGAAATAAAGATATCTGTAGTTACCTGTAATTGGATTATTTTGCATAATATTAAAGTGATATCCGTCCTGCCCTTCCCATAAAATTATGGGATACTGCAGCGCTTCGTATGATCGATGTGTTTCAGTGACACGTTGAATTGTATTATTCCGTCGCTGAAGAATTATATCACGCGTATCACGTTCTTCGTCAACTATGACAATCGCAACTTCATTGGCGGTAGGTGTGTTGTAGCTTCCGGGATGTTGTCCGAGTGGTGTTTTGTCGGCTCCTATTTTAATTGCATAATTATCCGCTGGTAAGTTGTCAATCGAAGTTTTGAATAAATTTATCAATGCATTGTGTTGGTGGAAAAATGTTTGTAAACAGAATACAATGAGGCGTTTGGTTCGTGGAATTACATCGCAGCGTTTATCAACTTGTGTATCATCGTCACCCCTAAAATATATTTGTAAAAATTTATGTTCAGCGTCCGAAACGGGTATAAATGAACCAACACGCTGATATATTTGTCCTTGAATTTTGAAAGTAGGCATGTAGTGATCTTGAAAAACTTTGTCAGCTCCAAAAGATGTCATTTGAAACACTGAATTATATTTGCGAATGTTCTGCAAAGTGTTTGGAATCAGGTGAGTCGCCTGAAAGCAATGACAACAATGGATCAGGTGGTGGATGCAATGTTGGCAATTTAACTTTGCCATTCGCGCAGCACATTCTAGGTGTTTCATTTTTGAGCTTTTAATGAGTGAGTTGCAATGCCCACAGGCCTTATCCATTTTGCCGATAATTACACTGGGATGAAAACTGTTCGTAGTTAACATTATATTGAAATGCAGCAAGATTCAAATCAACATGTACCGTTCGTCGAGATTCAGTAGCTCGTAAACGTTCTCTTTCAATTCTTGCTGCATGTTGATCTTGAGATTTTGATGCGCGTGATCCGGTAGCATATAAACGTTGTCTTTCAATTCTTGCTGCATGTTGATCTTTAGATTCTGATGCGCGTGATCCGGTAGCATATAAACGTTGTCTTTCAATTCTTGCTGCATGTTGATCTTTAGATTCTGATGCGCGTGATCCGGTAGCATATAAACGTTGTCTTTCAATTCTTGCTGCATGTTGATCTTGAGATTCTGAAGCATGCGAATTTGTAATTCGTAAACGATCTGCTTCATTGCTCGCTTGTCGTTCCTCGTTTGTTTGAGAAGCTCGAATTCGTTTATTTCTACGTGCTGCGCTGGTAGATCTATTGAGTGACGAACGTTTAGGAGGCATATTTTTTAAAGAAGCAACTGACACGATATACGCTTGTATAAGCGAAATATCGATTCACTAAATAAAGATTACTATTCATTAACGAAAAGAAGAAAAATATTAAGACTTGCAGTAAATATTTTCGATTTCATTCCACTTCATCGCTGATACGATTAGTTTGCATAATATTAAAGTGATATTCGTTAAGTTTTAAGCCATAGATGTATAAATAAATTATTTTTAAAATTCTATAATCATATATTAAAATTAATAGCTTAGAGAATAATGTTTAAATTGGTAATTTCAAAGCACAATTTTAGAATTTTTATAACATAAACAAATAACAATTTTCAAATATCTTCAGTATATTTGAGTTTGAACAGTTTTTCAATTCATGAAATGGATAGATAACACATTCATTGAAAATGAATGACTTTCCATCTTTATATTTTCATTTTTAAAAAGAAACATTCCTGCGTTGCCACGTATATGAAAATACTATATCAAATTCATTCTTGCATGCGCCAATATATGAATAAATCACGTTTTTAATTCATGTCTATTTATTTTTACGGAAATTTTATAATTTAATTGGCAACAATGAAATGTTACAATAGCTTTAAATAAAAATATCCGGGGAGAAGTCCCATATCCTGTGCTGGGAAATTTGGCGATTTTTTTTCGGCGATTTTCAATATTCGTTGATACTTCTAACATAATTCGGGAATGAAAAGTCGTAACGGGATGAAAATAGCCTATAACCTTCGTGCAAGTTCAAGCAATAAATTGACAAAGTTTCATCGCAATCGGATGAACGGTACGGCAGCGCATAAAATACCAACAAACAAACAAACATTCATTCATTTATATATATATAGATATATGTGTGTGTGTGTATGTATATATATATATATATATATATATATATATATATATATATATATATATATATATATATATATATATATATATATAAGTAAAATTAAGAATCGGTTCAAGATTCCATTTCCCATGTTGCAGGGGCGAGTTTTTAAATGTTATCAACAGTTGCTGAAAGCTTGCGTTAATTCTGGGTATTTATTAATTAATGTTTAAAATTTTAAAAGTAAGTCTTCTAATGAAATTATTGGTTTATTAATTGAAATTGTTTACGTAAACTCGGTCTGTATACCAGAAAAATTAAGATGCATTTATTTTGGAAATATTCTAATTACTTATATAAAAAGTGTTGATTTTTCGGAAGAGTAACACATATCATAGAGTCGAACGATGTCGGGTTTGAAGAAGAAACATCCCTCTATAAGATTATTTTTGAAACTCTCATTTTCACTGGTCGAAAACTTGTATCCTTCCGCCAGTGTGCGTGTGCATCGATTCTTAATTTGACTTTTTGTTTCCTCTTTTCTCTAGTTAATGAACTTGTGAATGCGAAATTCCCATTTCTAACAGCCTGATTTTTTTTTATAGATGTTTCTGAAGTGGCAGTTGAAGAGGTAGAATCTGACAGAGAGTAAGTAATTGAGAATTTTCCTTTATTTTTTCTGCTCATCAGTATCTCTGTGGCCATCACATCACTGAGTACTAGAATGCGTTCAGGCTGGACATTCAGGGTATGGTATTTATGGCTGATTCTGTGTCCAAAGATTTGCCGTTGTTTCCCTGCCATGTAGCGTAAATACGTGACTGTCCCTTAAAAATTTCTCAGTGGAATACGTCGGTACTATAAGTTCATTTCTCAGCTAGAGTGACGACGAGGCCCTTTCCTGCAGCAATCGATGTCTAAATGTATCTGGCTACGTTCGGAACACTTTTTCTTTCAAAAATATACAATAATGATTAAATACATATATTTTTACGCATATATTTATCACATATATTATATATATATATATATATATATATATATATGTATGTATTTATCATATCGATTAAATACATATATATTTACAATCGATGTCTAAAGGTATCCTCTACGTTCGGAACACTTTTCTTTCAAAAATATGCAGTAATGATTAAATACATATATTTTTAGTTCAAATGTGATATAAAATGATGAAAATTAATATAATTTTGTTAAAAACTTCATAACATTTTAAAATGGAGGGATTTTTTTATAATTTTTAGTGCTTACGCCAGAGACCCTACACTCAATTCAACAAAATATATTTTAATTTCCTTTATACTATATACTAATAGGACACTCACCTGTGTTCTGAAGCAAAAGTTTTACAATGTTTTCCAAAATTCGATTTTTTAAATTTCTTTTTATAAGTCCAGGTATCTGTATAATTATCCAAATAATCTGTTAAATTAACGCATATGTCTTGGGCCGTGGCAGCCTTGTGGTACAGCGCGCTGGCTTCCGTTGCTGAGGGTGCTCGGATCGAATTCCAGCGAAGCGCCACTAAAATGCCTCCGTTCGTGTCGTCCCTTCATATGACGTAATGTTGCTCCGCCTATAGGGCGCCCCCAAAATAAAATGTCCAGAAAATCCGCGGTGAATTATAGGCGAATGTCTTCAAGACAAGTGCCTCCACACTGATAAACAAAATCACATATAGCTTAGCTATTTGGTCAAAACGTAGTCAGTAATATGTAAAACACTAAAGCAAAATTTCGTTGAAATATATTGAAAACTTTTTATATTATTAGCTTTCTCGTTTAGAAAAGTAACTGAAAAATTAGTTTTCTAGAAAATGCATTCAAAGATGCTGCTTTCGATCTTTTAAGGCTTCTATGTACTAGCCCCATTGGATTCGCTCACCTCAATGTTAACCTATGGAGAAAATTTGTCCACGGATTGCCGACTTGGATTCAAAGATTTTTTTTAAAAAATTGCACTCTGTCATAGAGAAAGAAATTTTACATTTGTGTACATTTTTCGTTTTTTTTAAATGTAATTAATATTTTAAAATTTAAATTATTCGGGGAAAAATCTGGTATAGTGTGTTTTAAACGCTCATAAATTCCTTCGGTGGACGAAATTCATAAAATGAATCCTGAAGCGCTTTGCAGAAAAGTTCAGGCTATCTGAGAATACCAATTTTATTGGATTATCAGCATTTATGTACCTGTAAATAGTTGACAAAAATATATTTTAAATAAAAAATTTGGGGGCAGCGCTTAACCCCCCTATAGAGAGAGAGCCATTACAATCCCTCAAAATGTCATTCCTAAGGGGGGTGGAATTCTCGAACTGTCAACTGGACTCCTCCCACCACAAGACTCTGCAAGAAGAGGGAAAGGGAAATACTTTTTTTTCTTAGTACATAGCAGCTTTAATACCGCTTTCTGTTTATCAAATTGGCCATAAATTCTCATCCAAAGGATCGTACGAATAAACGTAAAGCCGTTTTAGAATTCTAAAAGATTGACCTTTGAAATGGAGGAATAAAAATAAATTTCTAAATTTTTCTCCAAAATAGCCATTTTAAAGTAGGCATATACCGATGCAATGAGTCGAAAAGTGTTTGGTGGCAAGTGAATTTCATCTACTTGTTTCCGCTTTAATGGATATGTATCTATCACGCTAGGAATATTCAATGAACACGTTTTGTGGTTAATATTACGTTATATTAGGAAGGTCCTTCATTATATTCGGAAAAAAATTCAGTAAGAGTCCTGCCTTTGAAATTCAAAGAAATTTGTAAAAAAAAAAAAGTTAATTAATTATCAGTTTCCCTCCAGTTCAACTAAACTTTTCTTTCGTTCAATTTAGAAATAGAAACTGTGGAAAGACTGGAGACGACTGTGAATACCGGTACGAGCGTTGCTGTGATGGTTTCAGATGTCGCTACACTGGAAGAACTGCGCGTCTTTTCATATGCCTCTAAGGAAGAGGCATCCTCTTGGTCCAAATCCTTACGATTCGTTTTAAGATAGTTTCAAAGAAAAATACTATAGAACATGCATATTTCTGGGATGAAATCGCTAAAACTGAATGAAAATTTTGCTAAAATAACTGTCAGAATGAGAATTAACTAATAAAGTTCTGAAACATTTGCGAAAGATTTGCATTCATTTTCCTTGCATGTCTGTCTCTTTAATCACATACTTTTATTGGACTTAAATTTAAAAGATCATATCTATATACCGGGTGGTTCAAATTCAAGTATCCCTGTTTGGAACGCCCTGGCGAGAAAAGCAGTGGACGTAACGTCTTCATATTTAGAGGGTATACATACCAGGCCATGGGGACTTGATTCGTGGGAAAAAAACAATTAGTTCCAACAAAGACCGCTAGGTACAAATGAGGCGCTGCGATCGGTTGAAGGTAAGGAAAATGAAATATAACTCTACGAAGAGAGGAAAGAATACAAGGTGCCGGTAATTAACTTTATTAGTACACTTCGTTACACAAGAACTGTCGATCCTACAGAAATTTTAGTGAAGGCACAAACGAAAGGCATGCTCTTAATAACAACAGCACACAAAGATATCACAAGGGGTTTTCAATGTGCCCACCGTGCTTCAGGGCCAACGCGTGACACCGTGTTATAGCATGATCCACAGCGGCGTGAAACTGGTTGGGACCGATGTTGCGTACGTGCAAGAGGATGTTATTCTTCAAATCCGCCAGATTTCCTATGTTTCCCCGATAAACTTTATCTTTGAGGTAACCCCAAAGCCAAAAATCGCACGGGGTTAAGTCGAGTGAACGTGGAGGCCATCTGGTAGGAAATGCACGGCTGATAATGCGATCTCCGTAAAATGACGTCGCACCAATTGTTGAACTTCACGTCTAATGTGAGGAGGGGCACCGGACATCCACGCTGCTGGAGTTCTGGAATGACCACACCTTGTACTATAGCCTGATTGCGTGCTGCAGTCACGGAACAGGTTTTTGATCCCTGCGGGTGATTTTCTCGAACAAAAATGGCCCAATCGTATTGGTCGCAGTAAAGCCGAACCATACAGTCACATGCGGTGAATGCAGAGGCATTTGGTGGACCGAGTGAGGATTCTCAGTGGACCAGATACGGCAGTTATGGGCGTTCACTGTTCATCACGTGTAAAGGTGAGCCTCATCGGTCCATGGGATGTTCCACGGCCAATTCTGCTCCACCTCCATGCGTGCCAAGAACGTTAAAGCGAACGTTTCACGCAGATCGTAATCGCCGTGTTTTAACTCTTGTAAGCGATGGAGTTTATACGGATAGGCTTTGAGTGTTTTCTGCAGGCACCTCCATACCGTAGTGTGTGACAATCCGAGTTGCCTTGATATGGCGCGAGCACTGCATGTTCCTGCTGTGTTTGAATTTGCCTGCTCAACGACAGCGGTTGCAACATCATCCATCACCTGCGGTATCCGTTTTTTTCGCCCTCGGCCTGCTTTAACGGCAAAGCTACCTGTTTCCTCGAAACGTTTCACCATTCACCGCAGGTCACATGGTGTTACTAGACACGTACGCAAAGCTTTCTGCCCTCTGTACAAGCGAAGCTCTTTGACGGCGTTATCGCCGTTTTAGTAAAATAACTTTAGCAGCAAAGCATGCTACGGCAACGAAAGAACCATCGTGGCGGTCGAAGAATGTTCCGAACCTGTGAGCCCTCTTTTTTATCTGTTTCGACGGCTCTTTCTCTCAGCTCGTATGCAAATTTTGTTCTCCCGTAATGCGCGCACAGTCCAATATTCAAATTCTCACTTAACTACAGCACGGCGAAATGGGCTGGAAGTTTAGTTGTGCTACTGCTACACAGGAAACATAACGCGTACGCTGAACACGCTTAAAAACATAAAGCTTAGTCAGCGTAGTTTAGTTCCTGCATGTGTAACGAACTGTACTAATAAAGTTAATTACCGACACCTCGTATTCTTTCCTTTCTTCGTACAGTCATGTTTCATTTTCCTTACCTTCAACCGATCGCAGCACCTCATTTGCACCTAGTGGTCTTTGTTGGAACTAATTGTTTTTCCCACCAATCAATTCCCCATGGCCTGATATGTATACCCTCCAAATATGAAGACGTTACGTCCCCTACTTTTCTCGCCAGGGCGACCCAAACAGGGATACTTTAATTTAAACCACCCGGTATATATATATATACACATATAATTTATTTATTTACTTATTTACTTATATGCATGAGTGTATTATATGTTTGCATGTATGTATGTTCGTATCCGTGAGTGTGTGCATTCAATATATCACTTACAATGTTGAGAAATTCTTAATCATGCTAATTGCTTTCTTTGAAACTGGTACACCTCCGTACAATAATAAATGTCAACATTTTTTTTTAACCAAGTTTGTATAATTTTTTTAAATCTAGAAATTCTCTTTCATTCAGTATTTTTCTCATAATCAGAATAAAAATATATTTATAACAACCCCTTAATGTAGATGTTATAAACTGGGAAACGTTGTTTATGACTGAATAATATTATTTCAAAAAAGTTTATCTTTTGACACATAATTTTATTTGTCCAATACCAGATATAACAACAGTGTTCAATCTACCAAGGCGTTCTGCCTTGAGTTACAGAAAATATTCTTGGACTTTTATGATTCGGTACTAGTGGTAAGTAACTTGCTAAAACTCACCTTAGAAGTTTATAAAAATAGAATATTAAACGTAAAAAAAAAAGGAAACACCTCTGTGTTACCTTAAAAATTTTATTTATTAAGAGCATGCATGCATTCATTTCGTATCATGCATCCAGTACAAAAAAAATTCACTCCAGATACTTTACTCACTACATTGCTAAAAGTAAAATAGTTTAGTGCTGCTATCTATTGCTGATAAATATAAATAAAAGTTTTGTAATAGAAATTATTTATAAGTTCTCAGTCGTCAAAATAGATGGCAGCACTAGTTTGTTTTTCACTCTTATGACCTTTCATATGGATATTCTTTGCAATGGAATTCCTTAGTAAATACAATATAAATAATAATATAATAATTAAAATAATAATATTTTCTAAAATTTTTCCTTTAAAAATGGTATTTCCTGAAAGATCAACTAAATATCCATATAGCTAAGCATATTCTTATTTCACAAGGAACTACGCTTAAGTAACAGTTTGTATTAAAAACATTTTATTTTAAGTGGATATTTTATTATTATTACTACTAAGATTCATTAAGCCGTAGTACCCAATATACTACATTCTAGCTTTAAATTTATAATCTTCCATTCCCTTCAATTTGTTCAGCAACAAGTATATTCCCACATTATTATTATTATTATTATTATTATTATTATTATTATTATCATTACTATTATTATTATTATTATTATTATTATTATTATTATTATTATCATTACTATTATTATTATTATTATTATTATTATTATTATTATTACTACTACTACTACTATTATTATTATTATTATTATTATTATTATTATTATTATTATTATTATTATTATTATTATTATTATTATTATTATTATTTTATTTTTTTAAATTCAATCACAGGATATCGTCAAAATTATATTTTGATACAACTTAAAGACAATTGAAATCAAGTTAAAATGCAAGTCATAAAATTTTAATGCAATATACTGGAAATGCGGTAAATATTAAGGGGTCAGGTACCTTTTAAAAGCTAAGAGACTCGACAAACATATCCATAGATTCAATCATCAGTAGTCAATCATTTATTCAGAAATACGAAAAATGTACAGTGAGTTGAACGCTCTTTCTTCTTTATAAATATGGCTGTAATTTTTTTCTAGATTGAAGAGAAATTTTTCAATTGTTTACAATTTCAACCCTTGTTTTTTTCAATGTTATGTCACTGCACACATGATACCAACAGAACGGTTGGCTAAAATACCATGAAAATTTATACACATGCAAGAGAAACATGTGAGATTAAAATGACAAACTATTATGTCATTTCATTACAAAAATTTTAATTACAGTTAAATTTATCAAAAAAATCAAATTTCAAATTTAAAAAAGTTTTCTGTCTACGAAGAACTAAGAATTTTGCTTTTAAAGTTGGTAATTTTAAAGATAAATTATATAATTTAATTTTAAAACTAAAAAAATGCGCACATTCCTAAATATACAGATGCAAGTTTGCGCACAATGACATAAATTTGAAAAAACAATGGTTGAAATTTAAAAAATAAATAAATAAATAAAAATTCTCTTCAAGCTAGAAAAAATTTAGAGCAATATTAATAAAGAAAGAGGGTTTAATCCACAGAAATTTTTTTATATTTCCGAATAAATAATTTATATAACTACTGATGAATAACAATAGGGATATACACTGAAGTGCCACTGAATTAGGGATACCTACCTAGTAACGAGTTGGGCCTCCTCTGGCCTTGATAACGGCTGCCACACGACGAGGCATAGATTCAACAAGTTTCTGGCAACGTTCAACGGCAATGGCTTGCCAAATATTGGCTATAGCTGTCCATAATTCAGTAAGGTTCTTTGGTGCTGTGTGATGGCCTTTCACGCCTTGTTCCAAAACATCCCAAAGATGCTCAATAGGATTTAAGTCTGGGATTCTAGGTGGCCAATTCATGACAGAGAAGTCAGAGGAATGCTCATCCAACCAGCCAGTAGCCAACCGGGACTTGTGAGAAGTACAGTTGTCTTGCTGGAAAACTCCATTACCGTGCGGATAACAGAACAGCATAAACGGATGGAGGTGATCACACAGCAACTCTACGTACCGAATTGCATTGAGAGAGGTTGGTACACGCACCAAAGATCCCAAACTGTGCCACGAAAAAACACCCCAGACCATGATTGAGCCACCATGCCCTTGTACAGTTCTAGCCAGGCATGCAGGATCCATGGCTTCATGAGCCTGACGCCATATTCTCAGCCTCCCATCGGTGTTAAGTAGTCGGAATCGAGACTCATGACTCCATGCTACTCGTTTCCAGTCCTCTACACTCCAGTCTCTGTGATCTCTTGCCCAGGCAAGAAGTGCAGCCCGATGGCGAGTATAGAGCAATGGTACTCTCGTAGATCGACGGCTCCCGAAACCCATACGGTGAAGCGAGCGTTGCACAGTCCGTTTACTGACTTTACGGCTGGCACCGTCATTAAACTGGGTGGTAATTTGAGCTAATGTTTGGCTTCGCTGGCTACGTACAATACGCCTGAGCCGTCTCTCACCACGCACTGTCAAGGCTAATTGTCCTTTGCAGTTTGCCCGATCGCTAGGTTTTTTTCCACCATCCATGTATTCTTGGTATACTCTTGACACTGTCGACCTTGAAAATCCTAGCTGTCTGACGATTTCGGAAATTGAAGAGCACATTCGTCGCGCACCTACGATTTGTAAGCGATCGAAGACGTCTAAATCAGGCAATTTACCCATACTGGCAATTCCAACAACTAATTCACAACAACCACAGTACGCGCTATATATGCAGTTACCACAGCACCCTCACTTGCGCATACATGATGCGCAGCACTACACAATTTGCATAGGCTTTGCTATCCCTAATTCAGTGGCACTTCAGTGTATATTTGGCATGAATTGCATACATTGACCGTTGTATTTAATTTGAATGTACTCCGTAGTACATTCAAAGTACGGGTTTTCAGCTAGTATATATATATATATATATATATATATATATATATATATATATATATATATATATATATATATATATATATATATATACATATATATATATATATATAGATATATATATATATACATAATATATATATATATATATATATATATATATATATATATATATATATATATATATATATATATCCGGGTGAGCCAAAAGTTCGTAAAAACTTAAAAATTCATAAAAAGGGGGAAAGTATGATAAAGAAGTGCATTTTGCAAGAAAGGGCTCAGAAGGAAGTCGGATTCTTTTTAGCAGCAAAATGAAAATTTTAAAAAAAGTCACTGGTAGAGTTACTGGTTCAGCTTTGCGAGCACTGCTACTCCCCTTGGACGTTTCCGCCGCTATTTTATTCACAACGGTTTCCACCGCAGTAACGCGGCCCTCCGTCAACGAGGGCTTCCATTTCGTGGCCGATCCTCCAAATCCTCGTGTATCATGGTTTTTTTACAGCAAGATTGATTTGCATAATTCTCCTGAATCTCTCGCATGTCAGCGCCATCTACTGGTAACTTTTTAACTTTTTAAACTTTTTAAACTTTTTTAATTTTTTAAATTTTTTAAAAACTTTTTTAACTTTTTTGGCTGCTAAAAAAATCAGACTTTCTTGTGAGCCCTTTCTTGCAAACCGCCCTTTTTTAACATTTCTTCCTCTTCATGAATTTTTTAAGTTTTTACGAATTTTTTGCTCACCCTATATATATATATATATATATATATATGTATGTATGTATGTATGTATGTATGTATGACGGGCTTCGTTTCACGCCCGTTATATTTAATGATGTTGCAGTCAATGGTGGTCCGGTGGCGTAGTGGAAAGCAGTCCAATACTCAGGAAGCACACATCAGTTTAGTTTAACCATATTTATTTCTTCATCTCTTAACAAACACTGTTCCAAAGAAGCGCATATCTTATCGCCCGCCATTTTACAAAACCCGCGCACCTGGCTAGCGCGCGTCTGCAATCAACGAATTAATCCCATCGGTCTGCTGCTTTTCTATTGTCTCAAAGGCTCCCAATACAACTGCGCATTCCTTAATGACGCCGCACCGAAGATGAGGCTGCGGTGGAGCTAAGTTTGATACTATTTTTAGATTCTCTTTATGGTTCTTCTCAAAAAGGGAATTTCCCTCCTTTAGGATTGAGAATTGGCGCGTTTCGAAATACGAAAAATAATGATATTTAATGTTAGAAATTAGATTATTCTGAAGCCCTCCTGTAAATTGTTTAATTATTATTCTTTTTCTGATTAATTCTTAACAAATATATAATATATATATATATATATATATATATATATATATATATATATATATATATATATATATATATATATATATATATATATAAATTATTTATTAGATTTATTTTTTATCTTTATTAAGTAAAAAATTTAAAATATCTTTATATACCTAACAAAATACATAATATTCTTTTTCTAAAAATCCTCCCATAAATTTGAGGCGTGTCTTATCGTCCGGTGTATCTTATGGTACAAAAAATATGGTAGTTAATATAAAGACGGGTCATAGACTTAACTAAGGAATTTCTATAGATAGCAAAGTTTTCTAGAAAATATGATGTTAGAGCCTGATGAATATACGAACATATAGAAATAACGTAAGAAAACAAAAATTTATGTTAGAATGCTCAGAAATGTTTAGAATTCAAGAATTGAGACATCTATTAATTTTTAACATAGACTGAATTTCTTTTAGTGCATGTATCTAGGACGCGTTTAGCCTGTATAACATATGATGAACTACAAACACCAAAAGGTATGCTGCGAATTTTCAAAACTGAGGTAGGAAAGTTTTCATAGATGAGAAACGAAGTTGTTTAAAGCAGCTTTAGATATTACCATGGAATTCCAACGAGGCTTGATTTTTCTCAGATTAAAACACGGATTTATAAAATGAGAGAACCACTAGTTTCTCGTGAAACCAGAACTTATTAAAGTATAACAGAGTAGATTATGTTGAGCATAAGAATAAAGCTGTAAAAAATGTTCGACTGTCTGTTTATTCTTTCATTCGGCACATGAATAGTTACCGTAACCTGCTTTCCTTCTGTAATGCGCGAGAATGAAAGTTGCCTGGGGCATCACGAATAAGGTACACGAAGAACAGCGATTTCACATTGAACTTGACAAAGTAATTTAAAAACGAAGAATAATATTGTAACCTTTATATTTAAAACAGTTCCGTAACTGACTGACTGACGGACAGATAACGTACAGACCAAACCGCTGGACCTATAGGGCTGAAATTTTGCATGGCGACTCTTCTTATAGTGTAGGGGTGCACTAAGAAAAGATTTTTGAAAAATTCTTCTTATTTAATCTTCTTATATCTTCTTATATTCTTCTTATATCTTCATTACGCGGATATAAATACAAACACCAGGATAGCATACTTTAATACAGTTTCAAAAGTAGCCATGGGATTCAGTATAGTAATACACTACAGGACTACAATGTAAATCTCTAAAAATAGTTTTGCTTTATTAATGTGAGACTTACAATTGATGCTTAGAGCACAAATATTTGATATCAGACCTGAAAGTTTTGAGCTTGAGAATGGCTAATTTATTCGCAGGAACGATTTAATCAATCTGTGTCGTAATCTGTCGGGCGTGAGGGTAGTTTATTACTAATTTACCTTCAAACGGTACGGTTGGGGTCGGATCTTACCCAAGGATTTGTTTTCCCCCTCCCGTACTCTCCCCTCTCACCGCAAAAGATCGAGTTGATAAGTAACCCTACCAGCAAGTCTTGCAACAGGTGTTGGAGTGTATGCAGTTATAAGTTTGCAATAAATACGAGTGTCTTTGTTGAAAAACGTTATTCACGATCACTAGTCATTTTTCTTTCTTTTAGATTTTTAAAATTTTATTTCGATTTTGAAGGTCAAAATTATCAGTATATATTATTTTTTGCATTTTTCTGCTCCGAAATTTGGTTTCACTAACTTCCAAAACTTGGTACAAGATTAAATTACATATTAGACGTAATATAAACAACATATTTTGCAAATGCCAGAGAGATTTTCTTTGATTAGCAAAATTACAATTCGTTGGTCATTTTTTCAACAAAAAGGGTTTTATTTCATGTAAAATATTATCAATAAATGTTATTATACAACAAAAATGCTTATTTTGTACTTATTTCTACCAAACACCTCATCAAAAAAGAGATCGGGTAGGATCCGACCCGACCTTACCATTTATTTCGTCTCAAACCACTGTACCGTTTGAGGGTAAAATGGGCTTTACTAATAATTTTTTTTGTTCATTCCCCCCAAAAAATCTCGCAGCACCTCTGGCCGATCTCATGACACCCTAAAGTGCCATGGCACACCGATTAGAAATCACTGCTCAAAAAAATATTGATTGATAAAAAAGTTACAATTATTAGCCTTCAGGATTTAACAGCCTTCTGAAAGTATATTTCTCACGCGCAATCCATATCTCTAACCCGTATAATGTACGCACAGGTGGCAGGAAACGATCATGAAAGTAAACAAGCCGTACCTAGTACGCTATTGGTTAATGCATCTCAAAAAATAGTTTATACAGGGTTCCCACCTATATCAGTTACACCCCCCCCCTTAACTTCTAAACGGTGATAGCTTAGGCCATAAAGTTGGTGTCTAGGTATAGTAAAATTGCTATGCCCTACTCGATGAGACAAATTACAACGCCATTTATAGGCAAATTTTGGAATTAGCGTTATTATCTCGAAAATGGTACAAGATACGGGTAAAAAGTCAATTATGAAGTTGTTCAGCACCATCGATTTCGTAAGAAAAGACATCTTGTGCACATTAATACTTAAAACAGAATGCAGAAAATGAACATTTGTTTGGTCACGATTTTGAGAATTGTCATGTCTTAAAGAGTGGAAGAAAGAAACTGAGACATTTCCCTATCTTCAGGATCATTTATTTGTGTTGCTGAAAATGCTCTCCATTAGCCACTATCGCGACCAAACAAATGCTCCTTTTTTACATTCTGTTTTGAGTATTAATGTGCGCAAGGTGTCTTTTCTTACTAAATCGAGGATGCTGAATAACTTTATAACTGATTTTTTTTCCCATATCTCGTACCTTTTTGAGATAAAAACGCTAAATCCAAAATTTGCCGATAGATGGCGTTTAAAGTTGTCTCATCGAGTAGCGCATAGCCATTTTACTGTACCTAGAGATCAACTTACGGCCTAAGTGTCACCGTTTAGAAGTTAAGGGGGTGTAACGGATATAGGTTGGAACCTTGAAGAATCAGTTGACTCCAAGAGTGTGGGTTTTTATTTTATCAGATGTATTTGAGATAATTCTTGGTAAAGTTATCCAACTTGTCGTGAACCCTCTTTCTTTCACCGGTTCACTTTGTTTCTTTTCTATGGCATAGGGACAAATGAGGTAGCGTAATAACGAGTCTCTCTTAACGACACGAAAATAAATTTATTTACAGTTTAACATTAATATAACAATTACAAACAACTCTGAGAACGAGGTTCTAGTTACCGATTAATTAATTCACTGGATGCGAGACGAGCCTGCTATATCTTGCCAGGCCTCCTGAAACTACTCTCAGAGACGCTCTCTCTGTCCCTGTTCTAATTACCGAATAATTACTAACCTGAGGTGAGACGAGCCTGCATGTATCTCGCCAGACCTCTGATTCCCTAGCATAGATGCTTTCCTTCTGTCTACTATTCTAACTGACTCTCGACGATCCCCTCCACCCACTTGAGTTCAACGCCCCCGCAGCCAATCCTCTGATTGGTAGAGGGGAGGGAATCACGGGGTACAACATTTTCACTTTATCTAGCGCTGCTAGTCAAACATTACGCTACACAACTATTTGTTCTTTGTTATTTGTGTAAGTTTGATTTCTATTGACATTTTGTAATATTATCTCTATCAATTTATTCTTGAATTTTTTAGATACGCATAGTAATTTTAGCTGAACAAATATACATAACTTTATGCTATTATAAATATAAAACATTAATATGCGTTATTTTTGTAATAACATAATTAAGTGGGAGTCTTAAAGCACTGACGTTTCCGGAAGTCAAACGACAATGTACGAGAGGCCCTTCTCAATAACCTGACTATAATTTTCACGATACCCTGAGTTTTTCACCCTTGCAAATTTTAGAAATAATTGAACATAGTTAATAAAAAATTTCGTTTTTCTAAGTTATATAAAATAAATTGCCTGAAAAATTTAAATTAAAAAATGCTTATTTTAGTACACAAAAAGTTAAAAAAGAAAACCAAGGTAAGGCTGTTAATATTTTGAGTTCAACAATTTAGTGCTGTCCGAATCCAATCGCAATGTCTGTGCATCCGAAGTATGCAGCGCGGGGTCCTTAACCGCTACGCCCCTTTCTTCTCCAAATCAAAAAAGCCAAAGTGGTTGCCGACATAATAAAGCGAAATATGTGGGAACAAATTGCTCGCCGCTCCAAAGTCTTCTTTCGCCTTGACCCTTCATCTGCGGAAGTCGCGAGCGCGTTTCCTACTCAGCTGTTGTTGTGCGGGGCACGCTCGTTGCCCCGGACTCGACTATTTGCCGTCACACGCACACCGGAGCAGTGCAGCGGAGCGGCACTTCAGCATTATCTGCCACCATCAGAGCTAATTAACTTTTAGGGGAGTTGATATCAAAATTAGATAGACTTGCATCCGCGAGTCAAACGTCCCGCGACGAAATGCGCGTTGATGACTCGGAGGTGGAAATGAGCGTGGAAGAATTAGAAGAGATTTAAGAGGGTGCAGAGCTCATAGAGATTTCAAAAGGGGGAAAACTTGAACGGAAAGCGGTGATAACAGACAACGGTATTGAATATTCGTTTTTCGGTTTTCGCTTCATGACACGTCTTAGGTCAGACACTGAGCAGGTATGTGGCAACTGAAAATGTTTTAGACTAGGGGTGTCAAACCCGCGGCCCTATAGGATTCCATACTTCAGAAGATCTATCTTCCCAGAGGAAAATAGCTCTCTTTTTACAATGACTCCTAATTCATGTCATGATAAAGCGCTTCAAAAAGTAAAATAAGATGAAAAATTACTGTTGAGCATTTTTAAAACTCACTAAAAATTATAACCACCTCCATAGAACCAGACATTGACGCGTCAGTTTCCCAAAAACAAGGACAAATGTCTCACTCATTTAATATTTATGTTGCCTTCTCTTTTTAATTTTATGTTCAAAAATGTTTAAAAAAGTAAATTTTGTTACGTATATATATATATATATATATATATATATATATATTGTAGCGAACTGAGGTTCGTAGTGTCAACCAGAAAATGATTTAAACACACCAGGTATACATCACTCATTACATAAACAAAACAAATGCAATTTATTAATAAAGTTGATGATGATGAGATATGTACACTGCACAGATGTAAGATGAACTTCGTAACTTAAGTGATCACACTCGATTTAATCGGCGTGGGGCGGAGTAAGAACACAGAAGTCCGCTAAGCTAGCAGAACTGGCTCTGCTTCAATGATGAAAAAACGGCACTTCTCCTGACGGGAAAGGGCTCCCCAATAATATCAACGGCGGTGACCACTGCACACACCCGGTAGCGATGAAAATATTAAATTAAGGAGAAAGGACTCCTCACTGGGAAATAAGGTAGCAAAGGCTCCTTCCACGAAGACTGGTCTCCGACAAATTAGTGGAGTATGTTTACTCCTGCAGGAACTAGATCGTCGCTGCAAACAGTCACAAGGGACTCTTGAACCTCTAAGGGCGGCAAACCCGGCTGCTCTTAAACTGGATCCGCTACGTGTCAGGAACTAAAAAGACGCAAGCCACGACTGAGGGGTCCATTCTCTTTTTATAGAAGACCTCCACCGGATATTGCATCACTCTCCAGAAAGTCGAACGATCTAGAACAAGTGAGCAACGGAAATGGGTTTCCTGGGGCGATAATGAAATATTTTCCCCGGATCTAAAGCGGCCGCCTTTTTAGTTTGTCCTCCAAGCCACTTCAAAGAGTCTCAAAGGGCCGCTTCGGTAAAATGCGAAAGGCACGAGTCCTTTTGTTTAGGCACGCGACGCCTCCAGGATGCTGCTTAACAATTGATAGTTCATGAATGAAAGCACCTGGGGGTCTCCTGTCATTTATAACTAATATCAGCGGCGTCACCCGGTGGCGATGACTAAATCAAGAAAAATGACCATGTCCCCTAAGGTTCTGTGGAACAAGTCTATCGGATGAACAAAAGGAAAATTGCCGTCAGCATATTGCCACCTAAGTCGGAAATCTTTTGATGGGTCTCAGGCCGAGATAGAAGAATTTCTTTTGTTAACGGAGAGGTTGAAATGCAATACTCTACATAACCCCCCTGCCGTTAAAGTTTTCAATGTGGTTGCATATTGAAAACCAACGTTTCGTGTGGGTGGTTCCCAATTCTGCTATCTAATGTACCAGTTCCAACAGTTTTTTTTTTCTACTACACAAAAAAAATACACAATTCTAACAAGTACGTACACAGGCACTAACTGGATTACTAAATACAAACACAAATAAATTCATGGTACTAACAATTAATTCTCTAGGTTACTACATTTACAAATCTAGGTAATTCGCGGACGTTTAAGGAATGTATCTGCTTAAAGCGTCAGCGTTTGTATTCTGTCTTCCCGGCTTGTGTTCTACCCGAAAACAAAATTGCTGCAACATAAGTTGCCACCGAAAAAGACGGCCATTTGAACTGGCATTCTTCTTGAGCCATACCAATGGATTATGGTCGGTCACGATTTTGAATTCGCTTCCGTCCAGATAGTAGTGAAGTTTTTTTAACGCGAATATGATCGCCAAACACTCTTTTTCTGTGGTGCTGTATTTCCTTTCGGGCTCAGAGAACTTCCTACTCAGGTACAGGATAGGATGTTCCTTATCACCTATTTGTTGGGCCAACACTACCCCGGCTCCCAGATCGGATGCGTCCGTTTGGACAATAAATGGAACAGAAAAATCAGGAGCTCGTAGCACAGGTGTTTTTATAAGAGCGTCTTTCAAAGTGGTGAACGCTGCCTCGCAAGCTTCGTCCCACACAACCGCCGCGCGTTTCTCCCGTCCTTTTAACGCATCGGTTAAGGGGGCCGCTATCATAGAATAATTTGGAATATAGTGCGCGTAATACCCAGTGAGACCCAGAAACGCCCGGATACTCGTCTTTGTCTCTGGCCGGGGAAATTCCCTAATGCATTTTACCTTTAATTCGGCGGGATTTCGATAACCTCCGCCGACCATGTGCCCCAAGTATTTTACATGGTTTTGGGCGAACCGACATTTCGATGATTTGATTGTGAGCTGCGCTTGCGCTACACGACTTAACACGATATCTAAATGCTTCAGATGCTCGTCCCAGGTCTTAGAAAATATCGCGATGTCGTCGATATATGGAACGGCATACTCCTCACACCCATTTAGGACGTCAGCCATGAGCTTACTGAAAAAGAAAGGTGCGTTTTTAAGCCCGAAAGGCATCCGCAAAGGCCTGAATGTCCCGAATGAGGTGACAAAAGCCGCAATGCGTTGGGCCCTTTCTGTCAAGGGGATTTGCCAATACCCCTTTGCAAGATCGAGTATTGTTATGAAATCAGATCCTGCAACCTGTTCAACCCTTTCCTCTATGTTAGGGGAGGGGGTAATATTCGGTGCGAATTATTTCGTTCAACCTACGATAATCAATACAGGGTCTCGGCTCACGACCATCGGTTTCTACCAAAATGATAGGCGAGGTATAATCAGACTCACCTACTTCTATCACTCCTAATTTTAACATTTTGTCAATCTCCAACTTCAAGATTTCGTTCTGTCGGTGTGACGTTTTGTATGGTCTAGACCTAACGACCTTATCCGAGATCAGCTCTATGTCATGCGTAACTTTCTCGGTTTTTCCTGGGTTATTAGAAAAAATATTTGCATGGCTACACAATAATTTCTTTAATTCCCTTTTTTGAGTGAGATTTAGACGAGCGTCAAGTTCGCTCTCGCGCACAATCTCCTCGTAATCGAAATCGGTAGCACCGGTTTCAAAAACGTGGATTGCGAAATCATCCTCAGTACCAATTTCGACTTTACCTTCATAAACCCAATTTATAGTTTCGGGAAGCCTGATATAGGGCTTCAGCATATTAATATGGTAAATGCTGGATTTCTGTCTAGGTCCGGGAGTTTGCACTCGATAATTCGTCTCATATATGCGAGCTTCAATTTTCCCTTTGCTTATCCACTTCGGCGCCATTTTGCTAGGCCGAGATAAAGAGAAAATCAGAACTAAATCTCCAACCTCGAAATGCCTTTTAACTGCGCTCTTATCATACGCTTCCTTACGCTTAGATTGTTCTTCACCCATTTTCTGAGCAGCTAACTCTCGCTCTCTTTTTAATCTATTCACTAGGGTAAGGACGTGCTCTGTCACGGGTCTCTCTTCCTCACAACCTCCCATCCAACCTTCGTACAATAAAACTTCGGGTGTTCGTAGGTTTTTTCCATGCAACAATTCGGCCGGTGAGAATCCCGTACTATTATGCGTTATAGTCCGAATCGCGAGGAGCGAGGCTGGTAAATGACGTTCCCAGCTCTCCCCGTTTTCCAAACACAGGACTTTTAACAGTCTCTTAAGTGTTCGGTGGAATCTCTCTACAGGGTTGCTTTGTGGATGCCCCACTGAACTATGCGTCACTTTGATGCCGAATTTCTCAAAAAATTCGCACGTTAACTCGCTTGTAAACGACGTGCCATTGTCGCATTGCACCTCTTTCGGGAACCCGGTTCTACTGAATACCTGCAACAAAGCATCCGTGACAGATAATGACCTTAGGTTTTTCACGGGAATTGCTTCCGGGAACTTTGAAGCTAAACATATAGCAGTGATTAGGTACTTATTTCCATTCTCAGATTCGGGCAGAGGTCCGCAAGCATCGATGTTTATTTTGACAAATGGTTCGCTAATTATAGGCGTTAATCGCATGGGGAATCTCTTAGTATCTTGAGCATTCCCTATGCGCTGACATGCGTCGCACGACCTCACGTATTCCTCCATTTCTTGGTAACATCGGGGCCAAAAAAACGATTTGGCTAGCCTCTGTTTCGATTTCGTCGCACCTAAATGAGCATTTGTTGACTCATGGCATACTGCCAATAGTTTTTTTTCTGAATACCTGTGGGACAACTAAAAGACTTCGTGTATCCCCAAAGTGGTCCCTCTGTTGTTTACACAGCAACCCGTTTATGACCACATAACCCTTCTCGCCGGTTTGACTTGGACTTTCGACCCTTTTTAACAATGCGGCCAATTCCACACATTCCCGCTGTGCGTCTGCGAATTTCTCTGGGGAAACATTTAATAGACTCAACGCTGGGTCTTCGTGGTCGAGGGGGGGTAAAACTAACAATTTCGCCTGTTCCCCCCTTTCCAGTTGTGTTAAAACGATTGACTCCCCATCTGAGGGACTATTGTCCGAACGCTCCCGAAGAAAATCGTTTGACTCAAGCGTCTGTGTACAGCTCTCTTGACATTTGGAACGCGAGCGCGTTATTGCATTCATTTGCATGCTCTTAGAGTTTTGTTGACCCTGTCTTAGAAGAGCTGCCGTTTGATTTCCCAGTATGTATCTTTGTTGATTTGACCTGTCGCTAATGACACAGGCCTTTGTTGTTATATTTCCATACTGGGAGTTCAGAGTTACGCGCGCTAGGGGCACGTTAATGGCACGAGTGTCTAACGGCTGAGTGAGCCAGACTGTTTCGCCGAGGTAGTCGTCGGGCGAAATAAATCTTTTACAAACCAGATCAATCGTACTACCCGTATCTCTAAGTATCTCACATACCTGGCCGTTCACAGTCCCTATACTCACATATGGTTTTAAGGGATCTGTGATTTCCAAATCGGCACCTATGGAGTTAACCTCTTCTTTTTTTGTTAATAACGGACACTGGGGCCTAATATGACCGACCTCGTGGCAAAAATAGCACTTAATGTCTGTCACACGCCTTTTGTCGAACTCTTTATGGTTCCATTCTTTACTGCGGTTTTCTTTTGGGCGAGGGGAGCTCACCTTATCTAAATTTCGTTCGGGTTCGTGTTGTTCGGGGGGTTTTTCAACTTTCTCTCCCGTTTTTACAGCCCCAAACATTTTCCGTTGGTTGGGCGCGCGTCCCTCGAATTTCTTCGGCTGGTTGGGGGGCTTACCTGTTTTTCTGATAAGCTCAAACTGATCCGCGTCTTTGACCAAGGTTTCAGGGGACGTGTAATTCTCCCAATCCCTTATATTTTGCTCCCGGATTTCACTCCCCATTTTCCGTTTTAATTGGTCGACCAGAAAGAGATCTTTTAACGACTCAAAAGTTGTAACACCGAGACCCTCTATCCAACCTTCGAAATACGTCTTTATTTCGAAAAGATAATCTTTCCATAGGGTTCCTGGCTTACGCTGGTGTCTAACAAACTTCTGACGAAAAGCTTCAGGACTGAGCCTGAATCGCTCGAGAAGCACGCTCTTAACATGGGAATATTTTTGTGTGTCCTCGACTTATTCCCGTAACACAATGGCCGCTACTGATAATGGTAACAGGCTAATTAAACTGCCTGACCATTCAGCTTCCGGTATTTTTAAATGCTGTGCCTGCCGTTCAAAAAGGCAAAGGTATAGGCTTATATCAGTTTCTTCCGGGTCGAATTTTTGCATTATGTGCCTTAATGAGTGTCCCGCAGGTCTCGGAGGACTAACAGACGGGCTTTCTTGGGGGGCTTCCCTACTCAGTCTTAATTTGGCTAGCTCAAACTCTCGCTCTTGTTGAGCTAACCTATCCTCCCGTTCTTGTTGAGCTAATTCATCTTCCCTTTTTTGTCGAGCTAACCGTTCTTCCCGCTCTCGTTGCTCGTTTTCTATACGGGTCTCCATAATCTCAGCTAACAACCCTTCAGCCAATTCTACATTGTAATCTGCTGAACTTTCAATTTTTTTGATCATCTCAAGCTTCAGCATTTCCAAATCTACCTCACAACTCATTTCTATAGCGAGGTTAACTAAGTCCTCTTTCTTTGCACGAACAAGGGAACCCATGTTTGACAGAATACAAAGCTATTACAATACTACACAGAATACTACACACTATTATAAACCCTGAGGTAGTAATTACATTAAAACCTGAACACAAAATGCAACTACACAACACAATCAATTAACGTACACATGCAATGCATTAACAAAAATGAACTAAATTACTTTTAAAATTCCGCTTGCGATGTTACTATTTTAAGGTTCATAAAAGATAAATCACTTTGCTTTTAACATATCACAACAATACACAATGCAAAATAGTTAAACACAATGTAGTTACACTATTTCTTTTTGAGCACAGTTACATTCCTTAATTTCTGAGAACTAATTTAACACACTACTATTTCAATAACAATTCTACTTTACACAATAACACTAGTTCTTATTTAACCTCAAATTAAAAAATTTTTTAACACCTTTTAAGTTCAGATCAAGCTATTAATTACGGTTATTAAATTCAACAATTTAATTCTCCTAATTCTGAGAAAACAACCAAAATATTATTTACTAAACTACTGTTGGATACCAGCACAAAAGAGAAACAGAATGGTACTCACACTTTGATGTGAAGACTGGCATCTAGTTGGCACTGCAGCAAGTTTATCAGATGGCACCAGAACGTCAAACGTTCTGCTCTAATTCACAGGATACACACACCCGCGATAGCACTTTCACACAGTCTCAGTTCTGAAACACGCGCGAATGTCACTAAGGAAAATAACACTGCAGCAGTTTAGCAGATTTCACAAGAACGTCAGCCGCTCTACACTACTTCACAGGATACACACCAGCAATAGCACTTTCGCACAGTCACAGTTCTGAACACACGCGACTGTCACTATAAAAAACAAAATGTTCTTACTGTCGCTTTTTTTTTCGTCAAAACGCTGCCACCAAAATTATGAATGAATATATACCTTCTGCAGCGAACTGAGGTTCGTAGTGTCAACCAGAAAATGATTTAAACACACCAGGTATACATCACTCATTACATAAACAAAACAAATGCAATTTATTAATAAAGTTGATGATGATGAGATATGTACACTGCACAGATGTAAGATGAACTTCGTAACTTAAGTGATCACACTCGATTTAATCGGCGTGGGGCGGAGTAAGAACACAGAAGTCCGCTAAGCTAGCAGAACTGGCTCTGCTTCAATGATGAAAAAACGGCACTTCTCCTGACGGGAAAGGGCTCCCCAATAATATCAACGGCGGTGACCACTGCACACACCCGGTAGCGATGAAAATATTAAATTAAGGAGAAAGGACTCCTCACTGGGAAATAAGGTAGCAAAGGCTCCTTCCACGAAGACTGGTCTCCGACAAATTAGTGGAGTATGTTTACTCCTGCAGGAACTAGATCGTCGCTGCAAACAGTCACAAGGGACTCTTGAACCTCTAAGGGCGGCAAACCCGGCTGCTCTTAAACTGGATCCGCTACGTGTCAGGAACTAAAAAGACGCAAGCCACGACTGAGGGGTCCATTCTCTTTTTATAGAAGACCTCCACCGGATATTGCATCACTCTCCAGAAAGTCGAACGATCTAGAACAAGTGAGCAACGGAAATGGGTTTCCTGGGGCGATAATGAAATATTTTCCCCGGGTCTAAAGCGGCCGCCTTTTTAGTTTGTCCTCCAAGCCACTTCAAAGAGTCTCAAAGGGCCGCTTCGGTAAAATGCGAAAGGCACGAGTCCTTTTGTTTAGGCACGCGACGCCTCCAGGATGCTGCTTAACAATTGATAGTTCATGAATGAAAGCACCTGGGGGTCTCCTGTCATTTATAACTAATATCAGCGGCGTCACCCGGTGGCGATGACTAAATCAAGAAAAATGACCATGTCCCCTAAGGTTCTGTGGAACAAGTCTATCGGATGAACAAAAGGAAAATTGCCGTCAGCATATTGCCACCTAAGTCGGAAATCTTTTGATGGGTCTCAGGCCGAGATAGAAGAATTTCTTTTGTTAACGGAGAGGTTGAAATGCAATACTCTACAATATATATATATATATATATATATATATATATATATATATATATATATATATATATATATATATATATATATATATATATATATATATATATGTGTATATATATATATATATATGTATATATATATATGTATATATATATATATATATATATATATATGTATATGTATATATATATATATATATATATATATGTATATGTATATATATTGTAACGTCCTCGGTGGAAAAAGAAGACACACGAGAGACTATTAATTATTACACAGAGCTTGTATTAAATAAAAAACTGTACACTATGTACAAGACAGAGAGTCTATACTCCTCTGCATATGAGAGGTTCTATAGGAACCTAAATATCGTTTACAATAGCAGATGTATCTCTCCACTTGTAAAAACGGGAGCCAAGAGAGGAATTTTCAGGCCTTCGGTCCGCACAGCGCCCTATCGGCCCTGCTTGTCGACGGACAGATGCGAGGCTCAAAATCAGCTACCTCTCTCCTTGCTTCCCCAAAAATCTCTGCGTCTCTTTTCAGCCAGCTGGCCGGCGTGAGGGGGTTGCAGGAGCCACCCCCGATCGTTTCTTGGAAACGGGAAGAATTCGCAAAGGGATGGGCTTTTGTTTGGGTGGCCTTTTTCCCCCGAAAAGGGCCAAGACGTAACAGTCTTTCCTTCCCCCTCCAATAAGTTTTCTTGCAGGGCTGGAAGAAAACTCGCTCACAAATACAAGAAAACTGCCCATGAAGATATTCACGGTAAAAGCACTTAGCATTAAACATAAGGCAAGTGACCCACTAAAACATAATGTTACTAGTACTTTTACCATGCGAAACACATTATTAAGAAATTAAAAAATATATATTTATACACTCCACTTAACCTACAATTAACTTACTCCACTCTTTATATATATTCAAGAACAATTTTTTTCTCTTTTAAACATAAAAAAAACACAGTACACATTATTATTACAATTAATTCCTAAATTAATTTGTACATAAATAGGCATAAATTTTAGCATGTCGATTGACATTGACATGAACCTAATAAACTGCCGACCGGCTCTGACTGTCCGCGTTTTTGTTCAATCTACCAGGCCGATGTACAATCTCAAAGGAATACGGTTGCATCGCGAGAGACCAACGCATCAATCTTGGATTATTTCCCGAGTTTGTTTTCAACCACGTCAATGGGTTGTGGTTACTACCGTAAATTTTTGCCCATCTAGATAATAATAATACAACCCTAATAATAAACACGGCACCCGCTTTTCCCGTAATGCCATAAAGGTTACGAACATCGTTCAACCCTTGGTTCAGCCTGGAACACTCTACTGGCTCTAAAATTCCACTTGATAATTTTTTCCTTTTAAGTGCCTGATAATCCAAAATTCTATTCTTTTCAACCAGACCAAGCTGCCAAAATGCTTTCCATTTTATAGGAGTTAGCGAAAACTGCCCAAAATTTAAATTTCTCCTACTACCAGGACCCATTAATCGGTTTAGCAATTTTCCCGGTGGTACAAACCATTTCTTTTCTGGAACTTTACGTCGTGTCCGACTCCCTTTCAATATTCCCCTTTCTACAATGTACTTCCGTAATCCAACAGAATAATTTCGTGGTTTATCCCTTCCGCAGCTATTTTCCGCAAACTTTCTGCCACTACAGGGGCTCACCATTCGGCTCCGTAACTTTCCCGGTGGTACAATCCACTTCTTAGTTATGTCCGTGAGTCGTTTCCGACTCCTCAGTAAAAATCCCTTTTTTCCAGAGTACATATTCGTTAAGGCACGAGTCGGGAAACCCTTCTCTTTAAGCACCTGTACTCTTTCTCAATCGCAAGCGGACAATTCTGGGTCGTAAAAGACGTTACTTTCCCCAATTTTTCGCTTCCGCTAAACTCCCTTTCGTTGACATTATTCTGAACCAACAAATGCTGAAGTTTAACTACACTCTGCTTTCCACACTGGTCCCTAATTGAGTGGGGAACCCGTTTGTCATCACTGCTTTCGATTTTCCTGCGGAATTTGCACGAGACGACTCCTACAGATAAGAAAGCCTCATCTCCGGACTCAACATAATAGCTGTTGGTCTTTAATTGACTCGCGTCCCCTGTCTCCGCATAATATCCCGTGGTCATTATCTGAACCCCGTTTCCCCCCCCTCTCTGGACACAACAATCTAGTTTTCACCTCTTGCAAATGAGCGAGCGAAAAACCCTCTATGCTCCGAGGCAAAGTGGATCCTGAACCATCTGACCTGTGGCCTCCGGTTTCGGGGTTACTTTCAGGAAAACTAACCGCAAGGTCCCCTTTGTTGTTGTCGCAAACGGAAAAGTTCGCCCCTTCGACCAATGGAGATTCACACTCCACAGGAATGATCAATTCAGCGTTTTCGCCTAACGGGGAATCATTTCCCTTTCCCTCCATAACTTTACAGGGTAACTCAGCTTGCTGATTTACGGTTTTGATTTTTTCGGTCAAGTCCGTAAAAGACAACTTATCGTGTCCGTCGCTAATATTAACCGAAACGGTTTTTAAGCAACTACTATTATTTGCCTGCTCCTCACTAGAAGAAGACTTCATATGTGTTTCTCGGAACTTTTGCAAGTGAATTCTTAAAAACATCAATTCTTCCGCTTTTTGCTTCCGAACCGAATCACAAACAGAGTATTTGGACTCAAATTCCAGGTCATGCTCAACTCTTTTTAGCACCCACTTATAGCTTAATCTGAACGATCCGGGGTCCGATTCAAATTGCTCGAACATTTTAGAGATTACCTCTTTAAAACTAGGCTCCGAGGAATTTTCTACCCCTATCCTCAATTTTGCCAGTTCAAAATCTCTGTCCTCCTGACGTTGTTTTTCTAACAAATCATCCTGACGTTTTTGCTCTAATTGGTCCCGAAAAGCTTCCAGACGTCCCTGAATTATTTCTTCATCAAATTCGGGGCTTTTTTTAATGAGAGAAATTAATTGAATAGATCTTTTATTTTCCGATTCAATCCCTAATTCTTGCGCGAGATGCGCCAATTCGTGGTGCCGTGCTTTATTTAAGAAAGCCATCTCAAATTTAAAAATACCCAGAAACCAAACAAAACTTGCTCTTTAACATTCACAAATTAATTTAAAAGACCGAACTGTGTTACACAACATACCCTCACAATATACTTAATAGTAATTCGATAAAACAGATTTTAGAAAAAACCACAAGAATAATTCAGTTAAAAATTAAAGCATAACTTTTAAACATAACTTTCAAAATAACTTTAAAACTTTTAAACTAGCAGTTAAAACACAATCAAATATCCTATTCTTAACATTTCACACAATAAAAAAAATAAAGAGAACTATCAGGTTTTAAATTTTCAAATGGCCTAAAACACTTAAACATAACTTTCAATTTTGAACTGCAATAAGTTTAGAACACAAAAAAAAACATAAAATTTCCTATCCAAAATTTAAAAAATGGTCACTGCCTTAATGATTAGCTAAGCACTTACCCCGTTTTGCAGAACACATCAGCAGGACAGGCACCACACTTCTACTGAACAAGGAGACAGTTCTTGTAAATTCAAATAACACCAAATTTTTTTTTACACGTTCACGGCACGCACAGTTTTTTCTTTGTTGTTGAAGATACTTCGATGATACACAGGAACCAGGACTGGTTGCGTCCTCACGTCTTTTCACGTAAGATGGAAGTCGAAGAGTCGAAGATAGCACGAGAGATAAGACTCTCAAACAGGACAGCGTCCTAAACACGTTCGAACTGAACACAAAATGAGATCTTGGCGTGATTTGCACGTATCTCGCCGTGGCGCCTCCAATTATAACTCTGTAACGTCCTCGGTGGAAAAAGAAGACACACGAGAGACTATTAATTATTACACAGAGCTTGTATTAAATAAAAAACTGTACACTATGTACAAGACAGAGAGTCTATGCTCCTCTGCATATGAGAGGTTCTATAGGAACCTAAATATCGTTTACAATAGCAGATGTATCTCTCCACTTGTAAAAACGGGAGCCAAGAGAGGAATTTTCAGGCCTTCGGTCCGCACAGCGCCCTATCGGCCCTGCTTGTCGACGGACAGATGCGAGGCTCAAAATCAGCTACCTCTCTCCTTGCTTCCCCAAAAATCTCTGCGTCTCTTTTCAGCCAGCTGGCCGGAGTGAGGGGGTTGCAGGAGCCACCCCCGATCGTTTCTTGGAAACGGGAAGAATTCGCAAAGGGATGGGCTTTTGCTTGGGTGGCCTTTTTCCCCCGAAAAGGGCCAAGACGTAACAATATATATATATATATATATATATATATATATATATATATATATATATATATATATATGTATGTATGTATATGTATATATATATGTATATATGTATATATGTATATATGTATATATATGTATGTATATATATATATATATATATATATATATATATATATATATATATGTGTGTGTATGTGTGTGTGTATATATGGGGCTTGTGGCGGCCCAGTGGTGCTAGTATAGGTGAATGTTTGACATCAAGTGTCTCCGCATTGGAAAAAATAAAAATTATATATATATATATATATATATATATATATATATATATATACGTATCATATGCGACAAGACAATTCCTCATCTCAATAAGGTCCAGGCCAGCCAAAAGGTTGGATATCCATGTTTTAGACGGTACAGGAACCTTCAATCACGGGAAAATATTGATTGCAAAAAATTATTGATAATCATCGATTAATTATTTTGCTAAGTATTTTTCTAATCATGAATTATTGAGTAAATATTTTATAATTGTTTTCTCCATTTGAAAATAACTTTTTAAAAGCAATGTGCATAGTTTCTCAATAACATTTTTATTTTTATTTTTTGTTCAATAAATACATTTGATTAGAAAATAAAAGATTTCGATAATGCCCCTTAAAAAAATTAACCACTAAATTTTTTAATTAGAAAGTGGCATGCTCTGTATTTAAGAATCTACTTTCATTTGCAAATTCAAACAGAATTTGCAAATGACAGAATTCAAAAATATGCTTATTCAAAACCTTGGGAAAAAATTCCTCCTGGAATTGAACTTTAAGATGTTACTGACGAATCTTTTTAAGAAACAACAGAACTTGATATTTATTAGTTGTGCTACGTATTTGCTTTATTAGACATTTTAGGTCAACGACTGACGTCATATGAAGCAACTGAACATGCTTAAGAGGGCACATCCGTTCACATCACGAATCTTCAATTCCAGCGTTAAGTTTGGGAAATTTTCCTTTCAGTATTTATTTTTTAATCTCGGATTAACAAATATAATTTCTTTTAAATTCCGTTTACTGCATTTGAAAATTGCAATGCAGTTTTTTTCCAAAAAAAATATCAAATTTTGTAGCGATAAACACCAATATTTCAATACCCTGTTAAAATTTAACTAAGGAAAATTTTAAAAGCTGCATGCTCTTAAGGTATTCGACTACCTTCGGAGTACTTTTTTTTCAAATACTGTAGTTTCGTATATTTCTGTATTATGTTTCGAAGGGATATAACACTAAAATACGAAAATGGTGTAAAAATAGGCCATAACTATGCAATTTTTTACAAAATTGATGATTTTGGGTCGAAATTAAGCAAATTTTTACAAAAACGGCTCTAAAGAAATTAGCCATATGCCATTAATTTCTTTTTGTCATATGTACGTAAGTACCTCCTGAGTGTACTGACATAAAAGCTAATCGATATCTTGAAATCTACACTGCTGGCCACTGTAAATGCAACACCCTGATGGAAACATGCAAATAACATGAAATTTACAACATGCATTAGCGGAGGTGAGATATGCAAATGATTAGAATTACAGCGCAGACGCACATCACGCGCTCCTGTGGCGCCACTTCAAAGCGCTATTTAAGGCTTGGAGATTTCGACGATTTTAAGTTCGGCAATTATGTTTTTCTTGTGGTTTTTTAAAAAAAAAACGATCAATTATGCCTCGTCGAAAACACCGATCATCTTTTGATCAAGTATCCGAGTTCGACAGAGGAAGGATAGTGGCCTACCGAGATTGTGGATTATCTTTCAGGGAAATCGGTAGTCGTGTTGGACGAAACCAAACAACTGTACTGCGGATATGTGATCGTTGGATGCAGGAGGGTACGACGGACCGGCGTGTTCGATCGCATCCACCTCAGCGCACCACTTCACGTGATGACAGGCAAATTGTGCACATGGCAGTGACGGATCGCTCAGTCACATCACGAACCATAGCACAGCACATGCAGTCTGTAACGCATCATCCAGTGTCTGCGCGTACCATTCGACGCCGTTTACAGCAGAGTGGTCTGTCCGCAAGACGTCCATTGCTTTGTCTACCCTTGACGCAGAACCGCAGACGTCTCCGCCGCCAATGGTGCGATGACAGAAGGATGTGGACGGCAGAATGGAATGAAATTGTCTTTACTGACGAGTCACGCTTCTGTCTGCAACACCACGATGGTCGCATTCGAGTCTGGAGACACCGTAAAGAGAGGATGCTGAACAGCTGCGTTATGCACCGCCACACTGGTCCTGCACCGGGTATTATGGTATGGGGCGGTATTGGATATCACTCTCGCACACCTCTAGTACGCATTGCCGGTACTTTAAACAGCCAGCGCTACATCTCCGAGGTGTTGGAGCCAGTTGTCCTTCCTTACCTTCAGGGCTTGCCCACAGCCATATTTCAACAGGATAATGCGCGACCACACGTGGCACGCATTGTCCAACGGTTCTTCGTCAATCGCCAGATTGAATTGATTCCCTGGCCGCCTCGCTCTCCGGATCTTTCGCCGATAGAAAACATGTGGTCCATGGTTGCTCTACGATTGACCCAGATTCCATCCCCAGCTGCCACAGCAGATCAACTTTGGCAACGTGTGGAAGCTGCTTGGTCTGCTGTACCCCAAGAACTCATCCAAAGTCTCTTTGAATCAATGCCGAGGCGTGTGGCAGCGGTAATCTCCAACAATGACGGCTACTCTGGCTACTGATTTTGGCAGGAACCACACTTCACAGAAGTCTATAAATTTAATCATTTGATACTTGGTCAACATGTTATCTACAAAATAAATTTTGTTGTGATATCTCTTGTCTTTCTTGGTGTTGCAATTTGGGTGGCCAGCAGTGTAATAAAAAATACAGGTCATTATATGCAATTACATGTAAAATTTTAGTAATTTTTCATGAGATTTTTTTATAAACGCAGCTATAAATCAACAAATGATATACCTAGAACCAAATCTGCAGTCTATTACATTTCTTAGTATTACAAAAAATATACGTGAAAAATTTCATAGACATATCATATTTAGATTTTGAGTTCTCACAACAGTCGTTTACATTTTTGATGACAAATAAGTTCCTCAGAAAACACGATTAAAGTTTTCAACTTGTATTGAAATTCATAGCTTCTGCTAATCTTTAAATTTTTCTCATTTCATTTCTAATGATTGTGCCGAAAAAACAAAAGCAGATTGAGAAACATAAATTTACAATCTTTAAAAAAAAAATAAAGGAATAAAAGCAATTTCGGAATTTTCGTCAAAATCGATGTTTTAAAAGTAGTCGGATACCTTAATTTAAATACTGGCATTAATCTACAACACATGGAATTAAAAAATGGGCATTCCTTAATCTGTAGTTAGAAACACAATAAGGCATCTTATCGTCTATATATATAAAACAGTTCCGTAACTGACTAACTGACTGACTGGCTGACAGATAACGCACCGACCAAATCACTGGATCTAAAGGGCTGAAATTTTGCATGGCGATTCTTCTTATAGTGTAGGGGTGCACTAAGAAAGATTTTGAAAAATTCTTCTCATTTTTTTTAAATAAATTTTTAAGATGCTTTTGTAACTTTTTTAAGTTTACATTTAAAATAATAATCTGAGGGTTATAAAATTTATATCACGAGAAAGATCATAAAAATTCGTATAAAATGAAATCTTTTTCGAAACTTTCCCTTCATTTTCCGATTTTTGGTGAATTTTTAAAGATTAATCTTTAGAATTTAATTTATTAAATTCTGATCACGTGGTTTCTTTTCTTATTGTGTTACTTAAACTAATTTTGTGTCACGTGCATAACAACGAAATTGACAAAAAAATATTTTTTTCTTGCTAATGCGGTAGACGATTGGACATTATCCAAAAAAATATTAAAATACAGTAAAAGAAATGTTCCTCAAAGTGTACTATATTAACTTACTATAGTCTTCAGTATACGGGTTCTAATGGATTTAATTTGAATATTTTCTTCTACATTATATTGTCTTTAAAAATATCCGTTACGATCTTTTTATAAATATTTTTTTTGTTTTTTTACATCAATTGCATACACTGATTGTTATATTTATTATATATTTATTATATATATTTATTATATATATATATATATATATATATATATATATATATATAACATACAAAACCCATAAACCTTTTAAAAATTCTAAATTTCATTAATTACGCATTTCGATTCCAAGAACAAAGGAATTGACTTTCAGGCATTTTTTATATAACCCCTGTAAACTCCTATACAACTCCTGTTGTTTACCATTTCATCAAGAGCCCAGATATCAGGGTTTTAGCCAATTGCTGCAAGAGGTCAGGGGACACATGACTATACCTCTATTAGATTATAAATAGGCGTGCTTCAATGTACGTGAGGCGATTTTGGGATTTGCAACTGTCCCAAGAAGATGTAACAGCGGAGGCAATAAAGTTTTGTCGAGATTTGCGGTGTGTTTCTGTGTGTCGGGGGCTTGAGGGGCCAGTTTTATACAAAGACCGTCGAGATGCCGATTTCGCCACGACTTCCAGCGCGGAAACTGAATTTGGTTGACTATGATGACTAACTTCAACTGTTGTGACACACGGCCGGCTGGCAAAATTACCGTTTATCCCACGCCCTCGCCGCCGTGATGTTATATATATATATATATATATATATATATATATATATATATATATATATATATATATATATATATATATATATATTGGCATTAATTGCATACATTGACCATTGTATTTAATTTTACCTATTAACCGCCAAAACTATAAGGGGTGAAATTTTTTTATACAAATAATATTGGTTATTCATTTGAATATATACAACGGTAATTTATGGGTTAAATAACAAAACTGGTCTTACCTTTCGAAAAATTGAGTGTTGCGTTCGCGCAACTTCAGCAGAATAAGATTATTGACATGACATTAGTGCCGTTTACATGTGCCAAAAACCCGGGTAAAAGCAGGGTCGTTTCTTGCTTTTTCCCTACGATAAGGAAAAATGCAGGGTGGATTTTCGACCCTGCTTCGAACTAGGATAAAACCCGCTAATTACCCATGATGCATTTCGAAGCAGGAAGCTAGTAGGAAACAAACATGGCGGATTTGAACATGTGTGAATCCTGAAAATGCAGCCAAATGATCGATGGAAGGATCTGGAACCCCTTAACGATCGCATAATTTTCAAGAAAACAGTAGAAAAGTGCCTATTTTTTTCCGGAGGATTTAATTTATTTCTTGATCTGCCTATCTAGTTTTAAAAAAAAAAAACCATCCCCAATTACATTATAAATCGAATGGTACTGCCATCTGGTATGTAAAATAAGAAATAAATTTTCATTTCAATAAAATTTCAATAACATTTTCATTTAAAGTGTTATGGTAAAATTAATAAATTTAATAAGTATAATCAATAATTAAACGTAACATTAAATTTTATTTATAAATTAATTATTTTAGAATTCACAGATAAAAATTTATTTATATCTATTTATGATTTTTTTATTTATACATGACTAAAAATTTCTGAAACAAAATTGAATTCAAAATTACAGTTTGATTTTATAAAAGGATTTATTAAAACAATAAGTATCTTACAATTAATCTTATAATTTAAAAAAATGCACCTATCGATTGGAAAATTTTCTTTCCAGTCTTTATTATTTCAGGAATTTAAAACAATTTCTTCCCACCAAACAGAGCTTCGCAATTTTGCCCACATTCTTTATTGTGGAAAAACTAAATTTAGCGATGAAGCCACAGATCGTACGATTATATCTAATATCCGCATCAATCTTCTAGCTCTTATATTCCTTTTTTCCTATCTATTTTCTAAATTTAATTTTAAAAACAACAGAAAAAAATCGTAAACGTTCTATGATTATCAACAGCGACTGACATGTGCTGCATTTAAATAACAAATAGACGCAGACGTAATTGTGTTTTAGAAGAGGAGTGCATTGGTCGTGTCGACTTTATCTCCTGTAAGCAAGATATATGTAATCAAGGTGAGAGTGCTCAGTAGTTAAAATTTTAAGTAATGAATTAAAATATTAAGGTAAGAATAACGCGGGTAAAGGAAAAAAAATAATAGTAAAGTTAAATTAAAACAAAAAAGTTAATTTTAACAGAAAAAATATAGAGTTACAAGTTAAGAAAATTTAGAAGAAAAATTAGATAAGACTAATGATCCACGGAAAACAAAAAAGTAATAATATTAAGAGGCCCAGAAACGCAGATATCATAAGAATACAAAAAATATTTTTGTAATTTTTTTAATCTTTTTGGATTTTTAAAGTTTTATGATTTTTTTTGTTGTTATTTTTAAAATTTAAGAATACGAGGTCAAAAGAACAGCAATTGGAAAAAAAAAATTCCTTCCTTCCCCAGGACCATACACTTCGTAACGAGATAAATGCGGAGTTCGAAGGTGGAAAGTTAAAAATAGCAATACAGTGAATTTGGAAAGTACGACACCGGCTGGGATCGAACCCATAACGTGATTTACAAGGCATGATGGTGTATGAGGATCACTTTCGCCGAATCATGTGATGGCCTTTACTTCCGGTAAGACGGGTAAAAGCAGGGTGAAAATGTGGTCCCGTGTAAACGGACTTCGAAGGCTTTCCCTGTTAGCGGGTAAATCCCGGGTATTATTGTTGTCCATGAAAACGCAGCTATTGAGTGAGTTCAACTGAACTTCTCCAGGTTTACTTTGATTTGAGCACTGGGAATTTTTTTAGCTTTGTTACGCTTTAGAAAGCAACTGATCACTTTACAGGTAATTAATTTATTATAAAGATGTAACTTATTTTTCCTTTACAAATTACTTATTATATCCAGAAAACAGTTTCAAGCATGAAACGCTTCACTACAATCATGGTGTAGAGCAACGTCACATACTTTACATCGATAAACTGTCTGGCTATGGCATTGTTTACAACGCAGTCTTCTGCTTTCTGCGTACTTGAAAATAAAATGTCCACGTTATCCACGTAATGGCTTTTGTATCCTGACCTTACTAGGCCTTCCTGTTGCTGATCTGTTTCTGGCTAACTCTTCACTTTCAAAAGGTGTTTGCAAAAGTGACAATACAACTTCGCACCTAAAATATAATAGAAAAATATAATTTAATATAATTATATTTTTCCTAATACATACATTTTTATATTACACCTAAAATATAATTTATTTTCAGGAGACAATCTTGATTTTTTCCACGCATTTGTCAAGGTTAAATCTATGTAATTGGTAAATATTAGCCACCACCATTTTTTCTCACGAATTCTTATTCTGTAGTTGGATACTAAATTGTCACATAAATCGACTCCTGCCATTTTAGGGTTGTACTGTTCAATAAGATGAGATTGAGGGACAAACACTTTTTTCTTTTGCGTTCTTGAACAACGGGAAACATTTTTACAGGATGAATTTTTCCAAACGTTGAACAAAGAGTCACAACCGAGTTGTCATTCCATCGGACAACAATTATCTCGTTTACTTCTTCGAACTGAAAATTGTAATAACCCCTCTCTTTCTTTCGAACACATTTCACCGATTCCAATGGACACATTTGGATGCGGTTTTCCCGCATCATTTCCTTCTTCTTCATCACTAGCTTCTGTTGTTTCTGGTGGAATAACAACAATATCAGTTTCTTTCCTGTCATTATCTGAATCTTCATCGAAAATTCTTTGAAGAACTTCTTCTAGCGTAAGATATCTAGTTTTAGGCATTTCTATAACCACAGAATGGGATAAAGTTCCACACAGTCGAACGACAAGAGTGAAGGATGGAACTACCCTTTTCCGGCTGACGATGCGCGAACGCAACACCTATTTTCTGTTCCTCCCACATCCAAACAAAATCAACATATTGGTGGAATGTTTTGTTATTATAATGGGAGTTTAATTGTTGTAGTGAATATTCCGCAATAACTAAAATTGTTAATCTTGCTCATTAAATGATTAGTATCAAGGTAGTTGAATTTGGGGTGTATTGCCAATATATGAATTATTTAACATACTACCTGATTGTTTGATCGATTAGTCTCATATTCTTGAATTGCGTTGTGTTTTTAAAATAATCTAATCATCTGATTGAAATTGTAAATGGATAGATTTATTGAACATAACGACACACATAAATACATTACAATACATGTCACAGCTGTTATTCTAACTTATTTAATTCTTCTATTTTTTTTCAATATCTATATGTGGACTTCATTGTACTAAACTACATATAATTAACTTATTTATCACTGAGGTATTATTTAAATTGTTAATGGATGAGTGGTAGATAGGCACATACGGTATCATAGGATCAATGATTAACTGCCACACGTACCTTTACTGACGCTTCATTTGTAGATATGGGCACGCGTCTAGAATCATGTTGAACCTCGGCTGGCTATAAAACAGGCGGGGGGTCTAGCAGGTAGCTGATGGCGGAACGTCCTTCATTTGTTCCCCAGGGAGCGGGTAGTCATTCTTTCTAGCGGTAAGTTCTCGGGCATCTATCAGTCATCCGTCGGGTCGATGGGCTCGTCCCATAGCTAACTCCCAGTTCTGGTTCACATTCACTGCCGATGGGTCAATCGTCGGGCATCACCTCTTTCTAATATCACTCTTTCAGCTGACTGGGTAGAGCTTTCTTTACGTATCCGGACATTCGGTCATCCTTCTCAGGCCAAACAAAATCTCTGTGTCTAATCTTTATCCCGCTACTTTTTTTATATCTTTCTCTTCTGCCGCTAACTCCTCCTATATTCTCTTGATTGGGCCATTATTTTTTCTGGGAGTATCTACTCCACCTTGCAGAAGGCGTGTCTCATAATATCATTATCACTACTTTTCCCGGGACCGCATTTGAACTATGCCGCTCTCCTCTTACTTCCGACCTCTTATTATTTCGACTAAGTCATCTTTCTTCCGTCTCACATGCCTCCCTATTCACCTTCTTCTTTCTTAAAGACCTATTTTTCTTTTCAAACATTTCCCCCTCTGTAATCTCTTTTCCGTGCGATAATTGATTCGTTCCACCTGAATCATCTGGCGTCTCCTAATAGCCTTTTTACTCCTTCAAGATCTAGCTATCTTCGCCGCCTATTCACCTTCTGTATCAATCAATATCCTCTTTTACCCTCTTCTATGGTCTATTATTTTCCCCAGTTCGCTTCATCTTCCGACATTTTCAAAGGTCCATTCATTATACCTTTTACTCCATATAATGTAACTGTTTAACCGTGACAGTTATACTTTGACCTTGGCTAAAAATAGATCACCTCTAAAACTCCCGTGTGTCTCACTATATTTCTTCTGTGAAAATGACCAGGGGAAAGTTCTCGCTCAAAAATGCTTTATTAACGGTCTTAGTTTGGAACTCGTTATTAAATTAAAAGAAGAGTTGAAGACAAATATTTTTCAAATGAATAATTAACCCTACTCAAAAACTACTGTTAATATAAAATTTATTTGATAGCTAATTTTTTATACGCATTTATTTTGACCGTTGCGTCAACGCAACACCAGCGGTTAATGGGTTAATGTACTCCGTAGGGAAGTACGGGTGTTCAGTTAGTTTAACATAAGTATGGAAGATCTACGATGACAACCGTTACACCACCTTAAGGTACATCAGAACGCTTTTAAAACACCATTTTGAATCAAGCTATTGCTTTATCAACTCTGCAATAGTATTAAAATACGATCATTTATATTTGGAACTAGGGTTGACTGACTAAGGCACTGACCAATGTACTCGAACTTTAGTAAACAGTCGGAATCGTCTTTAAACTGCAAGTACCCTTATCCAGCAAAAGCTTAAAGTAAACAACCATAAAAAAAACTTAAAAAACAAGCAACCAATCGACTCTCCCTAGTGCTGCCTAAATTGTGTGTCAAACTTAAAAACTAAGTTGCAACAGTTTTAAAATTTCTTCGCTGCAATTAAAAAATTGCAACTCAAAGTTATTTTCAACTTATTTTTTTGACAAAGGATTATAAGGGCCATTTCTTTTAATGAAAAAACGTCATTTAGTGTTAACTATGTACGAAATACCTTGAATGTTTTTATTTTCCTTTCTGCTGGTGTGACTGCAGAATTGCGGAATTAGAGATTGGATATGGATTGAACTGCATTATCCATTCTCTACGAATATCTATCTTCCGGTCTTTTATATTTCTCCTAAAATGTTAATCAAGTAAATAACATTCATCCATACAAGTGAATAATCAATCAATCAATTGAATGTCCGTCCAACAGTTGAGGTATACGGGAAAACTGTTAACTAATCGTCCCGAGCGCAACTCTGCTCAACTGGGACACACTGGCTCAAGGACACCGGGGCCTTCAACCCCAGCCCCTAAGCCGAAGACCGTCTAATAATTCATTAACAAAATTGTTTTTAAAATTTAGCAGTTAGTGGCAACCATCATTCCTATGTTCACTTTTCCCTTATTTTTCTTCTTTCTTTTCCTTCTTCTTCCTATTATTTTTTGCTAACTTTTACAGATTGCATTATAATGCTTACAATATCATTTCACAACTATTACTATTTCACATTATTATTTTTTCATAATTACATCAAATTTATATAGATACATATCAACATGACAATACAATTTAAGCTAACAATTACGTAAATACACCCCCATAAAAACAATTTACTCTAATACATTTACATACGTACAATAATACAAATTTCAATTGATACAAACTTAAATATTTAATCTTGACTTTCTATTAAAACATAACAATACAATTTAACCTAATTATTTATACAATTATACATTTGTTTACACTATTGCCTATACACTAACTTTTGTGTAATTTCTAAAACATTCCCAAATGTATAAACATTTTTGCAGCTACAGTGATTAAATAAAACTTTACCAATACAATATATTGATTTTTTTACAAACTTATATTATTAACCATTCTACTTCTTACATACATTTATTTACTTGCAATACTGTGTAACCTGCACCAAAAACTTGCACGTTATCAGCAAGCCTGCAACAGAATACTGCTATGTGGCATGAGAGAAGGGGATACAAGTATCCATAAGAATACCGACCACCTTCCTAATAAAGCCTCTACAGTAAAAGTCGCAATAAAACTTATGTTTCGTCCATGTTCTAACATCCGCTGGCAATTTATTTCTTAGGTCCCTGAACTTCTGGCAGTCATATAAACAGTGGTCTGGCGTTTGGATATCTCCACAGGTACACATATCTGATTTTTGGTGAAATCTGCTTTGATATTCCCCAACACATCCATGACCCATTATAAATTGATTAATCTTAGTCACCCATTAACCTTTCTTCTGTTACTTCCTTGAATATATCATAGACTCTTCTTCCTTTTAGACTTTCGTTCCATTCTTCTTGCCATTGTTTCTTTTCATACTTTTTCATTTTAATTTTGACTGATTTTCTAGTTTGTTTATACTGGACTCCTATTTCCTCCATTTCTGTAGCATTTTTGGCTACTTGGTCTACCTCCTCATTCTCTGCTATACTCACATGGGTCTTGACCCAATGCAGATATACCGTCATATTGTCTTGTATAATCATATTCTGTATCTCTTGTACTATATCGCCTCTGTAGCTTATTGCTCTTAGCGCTTCCAAACCACTCTTTGAGTCTGTAAATATATCGAACTCAGTGATTTTTATCTCTTTCATTCTTTGAACTGCCAATTGTAACGCTCGTAGTTCAATTACATAAGAGTTCCCACCTGCAATTCTCTCTTTTAATATTTTTTTATCTTCTTCTTCATCATGAATCACCACACCTGCTCCTACTCTACCATCTTTTTGGGGATCCATCTGTATAAATACTCACCTTCGTTTGAGGGTGACGATCGATCGACCAGTTCAGGCTCTTTAAATTTTTTATGCTAACTTTTCTAGTTACTCTTTTCTCACAATTATCCCTATTGAACACTTCTCCGTTTATATCATATTCTTTTCCTTCATCATAAATTCCATATATTATACTGTTAATTTTAGCTCTTATATTTAACGGAACACAGCCCGCCAATACATTTAGGGAATCAGTCGCCACTGTTGGATAACATTTAGTTATATTTAACAAGAACGGTCTCTGAATTTGTTTTAACTTGCAATTTAAAAATTTGACATCTCTATACAATACTTCTGAAGCGTAGAGTATTATTTTCTCTATTACCATTTTATAAATTTCTTTAATAATATTTGGAGTAATTCCCCAAATCTTTTTACTAATTCTTGCTAGCTTGTAAATAAATTTGACTGCTTTTTCTCTAACTATGTCTAAGTGTTTTAGAAAACTCAATGTACTATCAATTTTTAATCCCAAATAAATCATTTCAGCATTGTACTTTAAGGAATTTTCTTTTAACTTAATTGGCGACTTCCTTTTTATACAAGTGAATAAACGAATTGTTCCCATCAATTGAATTGTTTGACTGCATTTGATGCTGCTCAACCCTTACTACAACTTTTAACCCAAAAAGCCACCGCAAGCCATAAATACCGTCGAAAGGTCGAAAGTGTCAACCAGATAGTTATATATATATACACATCATATATACACACGCACACACTTTATCTACCAATAAGTAATTGGACACCCATGCAAATAAGGATATCTTCGGTCTTGATATACGTCACGCCCGACTCCGTTAAGTATCGTGTAGAAAACAACATTGGCTTTAGTCGTATGCAAGATGACACGAAGTGCAGAGTTATCTGATTTCGAGAAAGGTGTAATCGTCGGGAATCACAGAAATGGCCGATCCTTAAGGGACATATCTAGCGAGCTGAATTACCGAAAATCGACAGTGGCCTAGGGGATTCAGAAGTGGAAAGTGAGCGCTGATTGTCGGAATGTGCCCCGAGTCGGCAGACCCAAGAAACTGGGAGATAGAGACCGACGGATGCTGTCCATAGAAATTCGAAAGAACAGCACCCAACCGATGGCCCTCATAATCCAGGAACTTCAACAGGCATCCGGGAGTGTTGTTTCAATTAATACCATCCGTAAGTAAGCACATCTGCTTGGTTTTCATGGACGTGGTGCCTACCATGCCTTTGATCACAAAATCTAACTGCGCTGCTCGGTAAATGTGGTGCAACGCACGTCGAAAGTGGACCGTAGATCAGTGGAAACGGGTTCTCTGGAGCGACGAATCAAGGTTCATTCTCTACCGTTCTGATGGCAGGGTCTGGGTCTGCCTGGAGAACGCATCCTGCCAGAAGGCATTGTGCCCACAGTAAAGTTCGGCGGAGGTGGAATTATGGTCTGGGGGTCTTCTCCTGGTATGGAATGGTACCCTTGGTCCCAATTCATGGTAAGTTCAATGCCGACGCCTACTGAACTATTTTGGATGACAATGTTCTTCCTACGTTGTGGCAGTTTTACGGGTTTGACCCATGTAACTTCCAGGACGACAACGCCAGCTGTCATGTTGCGAGGTCCATCGTGAATTGGTATGGTGACAATGGGATTAACCGAATGGAATGGCCTGCCCAGAGCCTAGACCTGAACCCTAACGAGAACATCTGGAATTAGTTGGATCGCCGAATTTAGCGATGCAACAACCGTCCAAAATCGGTGTAGGAACTTAAATGCCTTCTCCAAGCCGAGTGGAAGAAAATGCCTCTAGCCGTCATACAAGGACTTGTGGAAAGCATGCCCTGGAGGATTGAGGCTTCAATTGCCTCTCGTGGAGGCTCTACCAGCTATTGAATATGAATAAATTTTATTTTTATTTTCTATCACAGATGTCCAAATACTTATTGGTAGATAGTGTATACTTGCGTAAATTTGGCACTGAAGCACGTGAAGGAAAATCAGACTAAGATTACTAGAGAAAAATAATGTAACAACATTTAGTACTTGAAAACCTTGAATATTGGCTGAAATATTTCACGTTTCATCGCAAAGGGTGATAATGATGGGTTATTTTTCATTTACAATTTTATGAATAGAAAATTACAACTTGAATGGTTTAAGTATCAGGAAGGTCATAAGCACAATCAAATTGTTAGGCCCATACTTAGCTATATTTGAACTGAATTTTATAATTTTCCGCATGTAAGTAAACAACAAAAACTTTCTCCGTTCAAAATAAAAATTTGAATTCTTATTACTATCAAATGAATTTCTTACCTCTTTTCCTATCAACAGTTATCGTCAATAGATACTATCTTGGTTCAACCCAAAAACAAATTAAATTTAAAAATTAGCTATAATTAAAAACTAAAGTATCCTTTTCACTTGAAAATTGAAATAATTAATTTGAAAGATTGAAAAGGAAACGAAGAGTAACTATTATTTACTATTAATACATAAACTGCCTCTTAAAAAAAATTAAAGTACAGAATTTTTTAGACCATAAGATGATCAGACGCATCTCAAATTTATGGGACAATTTTTAGAAAAGAATATTTTATATTTTGTTAAGTATATAAAGATATTTTCAATTTCTTACTTGATAAAGACAAAAAATATGTATAATAAATATATAAATTAATTTATATAAATTGTATATAATAGATATAATATTTATATATATAATACTGTAGAACCTAGATATATCGAACCTCAAGGAGAACGAGAAAACTTCGAATTAGCGAGGATTTCGATATACCGAGTTCGATTTAATAATAACATGGGAGTGTTAGGCAAGTTCAAGGGGAATAAAAAAACTTCGATTTATCAAGGAATTCGATTAATACCAGGCTCGATATATCGAGGTTCCACTGTATATATATTAAAATATTTATTTTATTTTAATGTTACCTTCGGACCATAAGACGCACATCGAATTTAAGTCAATTTTTCTTATATAGAAAGGTCCGATCAATACGGTACATATTTTATACATAATCTATATTGAAACTTTTCTTTCTTTAAGTTTGTAAGATTCATCAATAATATCTGTCTAAACTAATTCGTAAGCATAGTTTTCCAAAAAGGGTTGAGACAAGTCATTTAAATGCGTGATAGTTACGTAGCGTAAATAGTTTTCAACGTGCGTAAACGTTGGAATGAAGCTATCTCCACTAGCGTTACGGGTGTGTAATGAAAAATAAACCATTTTCCCATTTAGCTGATTGCAGGTCATGATTAAAAATTTATTAATTGAGTTTATCTCATCAGAGGAATCATTAACTTAAGTTTCCAGACGATAGCAACTTACTGTAGTTAATTAAATTTACTGCAAGTAATGGTGATCAAAATGGTACAATTTCGCTAACATAATTTATAATAAAAAGCAACAAAGAAACTTTTCAAGTTTTAGCAAATTTTCATGCATTGTAATTCCTGCCCAATTAAACGATAATAACATTATCAGATAATCTTCTATAACTCAAAATATTAAACTCAGAAAATATTTCTGAAAAATTCAGCATTAAAACATAGTTTTCCAATTGCTTCCTACAATATCGTCTAATAATTTGACTATAATAATCTCTATATACTGACGTAGAAAAAGCTGTTTTAATGTTCACTAGCTGAAAACCCGCACTTCGCTACGGAGTACATTAAATTAAATACAACGGTCAATGTATGCAATTAATGCAAAGAAAAAAAAAATATATATATATATATATAGTCGGACCTCTATTTAACGTGCCTCCATTTTGCGAATTTTTCTATTTTGCAAACTTTTCCTTGAAACCAAGACCATTTTGATAATTTCTTCATAAAATAACCTCCGAATAGCGAAGTGCATTCTCTATTTAACGAACTTTTTCTTGTGATCCAATATTTTTTTTTTCCCTATTTCTCAAAATATTTCTGAACATTTCAAACTTATTCTATCTTTTAGCACATTTAACACATTAACTTTCTTTTAACATATTCCGACTTGGATTACAGTTTGAAGAAAATACGCGTAAAGGGGTCTTTGGTGCATTGCAAAGATACGAGACGTATTATGACAGAAAACACTTTTTCAAACTAAAAACTCAGAGAAAATTAAGACTTTTAAATTTAAGGACGCATGTGGTAATGTATGCTTAAAATTACTTGCTATAATAAATGCGATAATGTCATTAAAATTTATTAATTTTAATATATTTTTTTTAATTGAAAATACAGTGTATTCCCGGATAATGTTTTGTTTTATTCTTGTTTTCCTTGCAGATTTCTGTTTGATGAGTAAGATATATAAAATAAATAGACATTAATTTACAAAATAAAGGTGTGATCAATTATTTTTCTTAATAATACTTAGTGTTTATGAATTTAAAATCTGTTTTGTATAATTTAAAGTATTTTAAAAGGTGAATCTCTAAGGAATTTTCCATATAACGAACTTTTTTTCGGGATTTAGCGACTTCGTTAAATAAAGGTCCGACTGTATGTATATATATATATATATATATATATATATATATATATATATATATATATATATATATATATGTGTGTGTGTGTGTGTGTGTGTGTGTGTGTGTGTGTGTGTGTATAATAAATGCGACGATCAATGTATACGATTGATGTTAAAAAAAATTTTATAAAAAAATTGTAAGAGATATTTATATAGACAAAATAATGAAGAAAATATTAAAATTAAATCTAATAGGACATACTAAAGAATATAGTACAATTAATATAGTGCAGTTTGAGGAACATATCTTTTACTGTATTTTAATATTTTTTGGGATAATGTCCAATCGTCTGCCACATTATCAAGGGAAAAAATATTTTTTTCCTATTTCATTGTTATAAACGATAAATTTATTTAAAGTACCAGAAAAATAAATCACCTCATCAGCATTTAATAAATTAAATTCTAAAAATTAATCTTTGAAAATTCACCAAAAATCAGAAAATGTAGGTAAAGATTCGAAAAAGATTTCATTTTAAAGGAATTTTTATGATCTTTCTCGTGATATAAATTGTATAACCCTCAAACTATTATTTTAAATGCAAACTTTTAAAAAGTTACAAAAACAGCTTAAAAATTTAATTTTAAAAAATCTAAGAAGAATTTTCAAAAATCTTTCTTAGTGTACCCCTACACTATAAGAAGAATCGCCATGCAAAATTTCAGCCCTTTAGGTCCAGTGATTTGGTCTGTGCGTTGTATGTCAGTCAGTCAGTCAATGAGTTACGGAACTGTTTTATATATATAGATTACTTATTATTTTTAATTTTAATCTATTTATTAATTTTGAAAGAAAGCTTTTAAAAAAATTCAGTACTGAAATTGCCATGAGTTCTAAGGAGACTCACCTGAAAGCCTGCGCCATGATTGGCTGGAAACGCATGGTCGATGCGGGCAGTACGGCACACACGAGTCCCGCACATTCAAAAACTAATTTAGGGTCATTGTAAACTGTTAGTTCTTTCTCCATAAGGAGTAAATTATCTAGGTCACCAACCCATGTCCCTTTTGGCCTGGACAAGTCCAGTTTCCAGTTGAACCGTGGGGAAGTAGGAGCAACCGACGCCGAACACTACAATTCTTATAGAGAATCTTACACTGCGAGCACACATTCGCGAAACAGAGTGCAAAGTGTAGGGAAAGCAGTGATTTATTGCTCCCGTCGCCGAGAGGAGGTTTTATGGCGTCCCTCGTGCCTTTGATCATTCGTACTGATACCGCCCCGGAGAGAGGTTTTCAGGCGAATGATCAAAGCGACGAAATACTTCTCCCACGTTGGGGGAAGGGGACTAATAGACACCGAAATGTGTCAAGAGGCGGCGGGGGGAGCTGATTCGCTTGTGTGTAGATGCGCCTTCAGAGGTTTTGACTACGCAGTCAAAACTTGAGGATTTCCCCGTAGTCTTTGGGGAAATCTCAGACCGGTGGCGGACTGTGCATGTCCCCGAAATTTCGATTGACGTGTGCTCGCGAAGGCTTCATTTGAGGAAATTCTCAAGAAAATCCTACAGACTTTTTCCTTCAGAATTTCCTGCACATGTATGACCACCTTCAAGCCTAAGTTCTATGATCCAATCCCAAAATTCGCATTTATAAGACAAACTCTTTTCAGCGGTTTCCATTGTAGTCCTCTAGTGTAGTGGTGCGCAAACTGTGGGTTGCGACCCACAGAGGGGTAGGGGAAAAAATGGGAGGGGTCACGGATAGTCTGAAGTAAATGTATATCAGGTTGAATTACGTAATTAAAATAACATCCTTTACACTTTCTACATTTACATATTTTTAATATTTTTGTTACATTTTTTATATGTTCCAAACATACGGTATTATGAAATGTGCCAAACAGTCTTTCAAGGCTAAATTGCTTCTAATCGCTTTTACTTATATGCGCGAGACTGAGATTTAAATGACGATATGAAAGTGGTATTCCCAAATATTTCCCCAAATATTAAACAAATACTATCCGAGGTCCAGATTCACACCTCTCATTCATTTTTTAGTTTAGTTTTATATAGATATAAGTGAAGTTTTTAATTTTCAGTGTTTTAATAGGAAGCTTATTATTTTAAAATCATGTTTTTTTTAACTTTAATTTTTTGTTTGTTTTATCTAAATGACATACAAATACATATTCATACTTAAATATGAAGTTTCAATCACACAATATTTGGCAAAAAAAAATGTAGACAGTAAGGAAGGCCTTTTTTTATCGTTACTATGCAAAGAAAATATATACCCGAAATCTGCAATTCATTGATTTTTGAAATAGTTTCTCAAAATTTGCTTATTTCGTTTTTCTATTTTTTAGCATTTTTTCGTAATTTTTTTTAATTTGCTGTCACCAAACCATTTTCATTGGGGTCACGGGATTTTTTATTAAAAGAAAATGGCTCTGTGAACTGAAGTGACTTAACAATATGTAAATTTCCTTGGTATATAAGGTGTTTCATCACACGGTGTGTGTGCTGTACCTGTTCTGTTCTGCTTGTGTAATGTTGTCTATGTAAGTAAATGTTTCTTTGGTTTAACCCAACTATTATTTAATGCGCACCCCTCTGTTGTTTGACCACCGGATTCGCGGTCGAAAATCTTTGTGCACCACTGCTCTAGTGTACTACTATACTGAATCCCATTGCTATTTTTGAAACTGTGTTAATATAATGCTATTCTGGTGTTTGTTACTTGTATCTTTTAATAAATGATTAAAATCACAAATGAAGAAAGTATTCGTTTGAACTTAAATTGAACATGATCCTGATATACATTTCCCTTTGATTTAATTTTTTTAACTGAAAAATCTTAAATTTTAACAAGAGTTTCCAAGGCTCGAATTTTATTTCCAAGGGTGCCACAAAAGTAATGAGGTTCGGAATTCCTGATCTAACAAATTCTTGAATCAAGAACATTTATGAGAACGAATAACTGGTCTTGCAGCAAAAATTGAATTTTGTTAATAGAAAAATTCAAAAACTAATGCATGTGTTCTTTCGTAGTTTACTGTGAATATCTATATATTACTTTCTCTCTGAGATCGTAAAAATAATAGTTATGTATGCGAACAGTTGTAGGACTCCAGTGTTAAACACATTAATACCTGCAGTTCATAACCGATTCTCATTTTTTTTCTATGGCAAGCACCCATACCAGCCGCGAGACTCTAAAACCAAAGACTAGCACCATAACTACTGCACCATTGTTCGATCCACCGTTATAAGACTCTAGAATTTTATATATAAATTTTATAGCCAGAAACTACGCATGCAGTATATCTCATAAAGGATTCTTACCATTAATTAAAAGTGTGGGTATATACACTGCCCTCCAAAAGTTAAGGTCCAACATGTTTTTTTATGTCTAATTTTAAAATGAATGAACAGAGAAACAAGAATTTTGTAGGAAATGTGTACTAAACATTTCTTTATTAAATGCGGCAAAGAAATTTACATAATTTACATGAGTTACGGCAAAAAAGCACTCGGCATAAAACTCCATTATTGAAAAAAAAAGTACATCACAGTTTAATGTGAGAAAATGTCGTGGGAACACAAAAAAAATGATTTCTAATAATGAATATGGTCACCCCTATCTGTAATGCATTGTCGGTACCGACTTTCCATGCTGCCAATTAAGTTGTCGGACACTGAAATGGGAAGCGAAGACCAGACACGGGGTAAACCTTGTTTCTGGCTCACGTAATGATCTTGGAGGAGGACTTAAAGCAGCAACGTGTCTGCCAAGGTAGTCCCAAACATGCTTTATCTTATTCAGGTCTGGAGATTTAGCTGGCCATTCCATTCGCTCAAAACCATGATCCTCAAGATAATCCTTTTCAAGCCCATCTCGGTGAGGTCTTGCATTATAATCCATTAGAATGAAATCGTTGCCAATAGCAGCGTCATATGGGCGGACATATTGATCAAGGATCTCGTCCCAATATCTTACACCAGTCGAAGTTCCTCTATGGCGTACATGAAAGTTAGTGTGACCACCGAGAGAGATTCCTGCCCAAACCATGATTCCACCACCTCTGTAACTGTGTCTTTCAGCAATGATGGATTGGTTGTATCTGGTGCCGTGTTCCCTCCAGATAAGCAGACGCCCCGAATCGCTCTCTAGTGTGAACCTGAACTCATCTGTGAACAGTACAGCAGCCCATTGCTGTCTGGTCCAGGAAACATGTTCTCTTGCTCAACATAAACTGGCGCTTCTCTGTCGTCGGTTAAGTGGGACACACATAACTGGCGGTCTTGCATAGAGACCACAATTGTGAAGGCGTATTCTCACCGTAGTAGCGGATATTCTTATCCCTTAAGCGATAAAGTGATCTGAAACAAGCTGAGGCAGAATAATACTTCTTCTTCTGAAAGAGCTAGAAAGGAGTCTCCCGCAGGTGTTGTAACTCGTGGTTGGCCTGTAACATGTCTTCTATGCACAGAAACTTCTGATGTATACTGATTCCGTAGTCGTTGGACCACACTTCGAGACACATTGAGACGTCTAGCAACATCAGTTTGTGACAATCCCTTTTCCACCAATCCGATCAACCGCCACCTTAATGAATCTGGTAAATGATGTCTCCGAGACATTAGTACTGGCTCCTGGGTACGATCAATGAAATTGCCAACAATAATTGTGAAGAAACAATCATGAACAATACTTACACATAGAGTCAGGAACAGTTTTTCCACATTTTCTCTTACTCTTATATAAGTGATAATTGTTTAAAATGAATGAGGTGACCAAGGTTTTTTTGCATAAATTTTCTTAAAGTTCGATACTATCATTCACATACACTAGGAATTTTATTGTTACTGCCTTTATTTTGATAGTGAGCTTCGAAAAACATGTTGTACCTTAACTTTTGTAGGACAGTGTATATACTTCTATATCTCTGTATATTCTCCGATCTAAAATTTGTAATTTTGTTTCCATAGAGATGAAATTTCTTTTAATAGACATTTCTTTTCGCCAGACATAGCTTAGAGCTACATATTAATTCATAAAAATAAAAACATTAATTATTATTTCTTTAAAAATGGTCGAGTTCTACTTTCCCGAAAATTTTTAATCTACATAGCCAAAAAAGCGACACAATTAAAGTCTTAAAAAGTGTACTTAAGTATTAATAGTTCACGAAAATTATGCAGAAAAATCAGATAGTACGTACGCGCTCAAACGAAAAATGTCAAATGAGGTATCTTTCGCACTAAGAGTTTTATCACGCTTTTTGAGCTGTTGTACGGGGATTTCCCTAATTGCAAATTAGATAAAGTTCGCTTTCAGTAGTTTTTATTACATTTCATGTTGTACGAGGTTTTTTCCCAATTCTCGAACCGTGTTACAGTGAATTCGTGTTATATGGGGATGTTCCCAATGCTCGAACTGTGTTAGAGTGAATCCGTGCTATAGAAATGCTGTGTTATACGCGGGTTACCTGTATATGTATACACACACACACACACACACACACATATATATATATATATATATATATATATATATATATATATATATATATATATATATATATATATATATATATATATATATATACATATATATATATATATATATATATATATATATATATATATATATATATATATATATATATATATATATATATATATACATATATATATATATATATATATATATATATATATATATACATATATATATATATATACATATATATATATATATATATATATATATATATATATATATATATATATATATATATATATATATATATATATATATATATATATATATATATATATTGCGGAGTGAAAATATACTCTCAGATGTGGTAATAAACCTTTAGTAAACTTTCTTATCTATAGAAATAAAATTAGAAATTATATCCTAGTTTGATTGATTTCAAGACAAAATCCAACAGTGTTACAATGATTTGTAAAAGTAAAATTTAAATCCTTAAATATTTTTAGGAGAAAAGAAGTTAACATCATTAGAATAAAAAATAGAATAAAAATCTTCCCACCGATGTATAATGCATCACTTGAAAGGCAGGATATAGATTATATCAATACATCCCTGTAAATTTTGTATTTAAAAAAAAATAAAAGGGCAGTTTATAATTTTTTTTTCTTTTAAAATTATCTTCTCTTTTTTTTCTGGTTTCGTTTTTGTAAATAAAAATCGATATTTAACTGCTTACCTGCAGGCGAGGCTTCACTGCATACTAAAATTAGAAAAAAAGCCCGTATGTGTTTGTGTTTATAAATAGTTGAAGTCAGATTTCCAATTTCCTCTGCCTGCAGCTCTGTTAAAACATCCAAACGATTAAAAACTTAACGTACGCTTAGTGCATGCTACTAAAGAGAACACCTGATTTATTTAATCATACTCATCATTATTATTACTACTTTCTCATCTAATTCTTTGCGCCGATAAAATTATGCACCTGTCACTGTGATGAACATAATTTCTCAAGGAGAGCGCAGAGAAATTGCATCGTATTCATTACGGAACCAGCAGTGAATCCATAATGGCGATTTCTTTTTACATTCGATGCTCTTTATGCATTATTTATAAGGTGTACGTTTTTAGCTTCACTGTGTGTTTCACCTTTCTTTAGAGGGTACAAAATATATTTTTTTCTCTTTTTTTTTTGTATCTCAAATATGGTTTCCAAGGAATCGTGTGTGAAAACGTATCCAATACGAGTCTTCGACTCCATTACAAACTGTGCACTAAAAATTACATGCTCTGTCACGAACGTTTTCGAGAAGTATCTCGGTTTTCTTATGAGGTAGCATCGTTTATGTCTCCTAATCACGAGAAGCGATTATTATACCCTATTAACAAGGTTCCTAAATCGTTTGTTTTGCCGTTTCAGGATCGAAGGTAGGACTCCGTAAACATGAAATGTGTCCTTCAAATGTTCGATAATCGATATGCTCATTAGTGAAGATATAAACAGTTAAATTGGATCCCGTTAGGTAACTTTCTACACACCTAGATTCTACTAATGGGATATTATGTTTCCCATGACTAGACTAACAATAACAGAGTTGCCAAACTGCAATCGGAAATTTTTCCATTTTATTAAGTATCTATTGGTAAACGTTAAAAATAGGAAGAGATTTTCAATCAAAGCATTTAAAATTTAATGTTTTGATCTATATTTTCAAATACTCTTTTAAATCTCTTTTTTTGCCTTAACTTTCTTATTAAAATGTATCAAAATTTAACTCTACAGCAAAGAAATATTAGAATTCTTTATCCGTCTTCATATGCAAATTAAATAGGAAAACTCCGTCAAAATTCTGCTGCATCATCTACTATTCTTAAATGATGAAAAATTTACTATAATTTTACATAATTCTCAACATTGCAACGAAGGCTAGGTTTGCTTTGACATACTAAGGAAGTTTTCAATCCATTCAAGTTATAAAACTTCAAGAATGAGAATCAATAATTATTTAGTATTTTGAGAAGTAATTTGTCTGATCATAAGACAGGTGGTTTTGGATGGTAATTTTGGAACTTTTTATGAAAAAAATTGGATTATTTTTTCTTTCTTTTTTCTCTAAGCCACGTTACCAAGCTAGTGTAACTTTTGCGCAAATAAAATAGTTTTTCGCGTGTAAAAGATTCTTCTATCAGCAAGGAATGGACGCTTCAATGAACATTGAAATAAACCCATCTTTCGTTAAAACTATAGCAGGAAAAAGTAGATGCGTTCAGAAAAATTAGCATTAGTTTCTATTAGTTAGGATTTCTCTTTCCATCACTCTCTGGGTAATTTCTTGTCAAATATAGCAAACAAAATTTTATTTAGGATTGTTTACTGGTGTCATCTTTTCATCAGACGTTCCTTAAAAATTCGCACGAACCCAAAACTACGGCCTTATAAGGTATATTTTGTTGTTGTTGCCCCTTGCCAGAAGTGTTCCAAACCAGGTCCATACAGGCTTTGCAGGCTGAGGATTGCGGCTCCGGTTTACAATAGCACCATAAGGGTCGGAGTCCATCTTAGCTAGGTGACACCTCAATTTTGGCCGAGCAACCTCAGAGGCGACATCTGGGGCGATCGTACCCTCTCCCAACCTCTTAGAGGGAACTTTGCAGTCTACGGATTTAACGTGCCCATATCCGGCCTATACAAGAAGGTATTTAATGGCTGTTGTCGAGATTCGAACCGAGAACCTTCGGAGCCGAAAGCCGACGAGCTACCACAAAGCTACCTCGGGGCCCCTATGTATATTTTAATGTTTTAAGCTGCATCCTTATGGGGTTTAGTTTTTACGTTTCAAAAGCACAGCCTTAAAAACAGGTATAATACTTTAACCACAGGCCTGATTTTGTGATAACTTGTTTTATTCTGGTTTCATTAATATAAGGAGAAACGTAACTTTATAAATTTGACTCTAATTGCACCATTTTTGCTGCTTTGAATCACAGACAGGAAAGATAAGAGATTTAGAAATGTGTAAACAGATTATTTGCCTATAACTGTTAACTTAAAAGTTTTACATATGGGCATCCAGTACAAAGTATCGGTTTATTCTAACCAATGGAGGTTTAGTCGGGCAGTACGAAGTTTTAATCTTCCTCCGTGCTTTGCGCAATGCTTTGCTGTAAAATACCAGAAATCAACGATGAACCAGCTAACAATAAAACAATTTAAAACTGTTATTACAATTTTAAATCGTTTAAATACCCACGAACGAGCCAAGGATAATGTTAAAGCAGCTATTTACAACTCCCTAGGCGCAAAAATGCATTGCAGAACTCTAACTTCTAATCACCATACATTAACAGCCAGGTGCCGACACTCCAGTCTCGCATTTGCATAAACGTGAATTCATAAAATCACCTAAAATATCATTGCGATCTTAGACGCCTGTTGAATAAGATGCATTCCTTAGAAGTCCTTCTGCTCCGATGAAATTTTAAATACTAGATCAGCTATCAAACTCTTTGAAGATATCCTGCCCTATGATAGCCTAGTCAATGGATCAATATTTTGAGAGTATCATCTCATACCTCAAACTTGGACACTGGAAATATCCCTATATCTTCTAGTTACGGATATAAAGCTAAAATTGTAATTTAGGTGTGCAATAATAACGATAGTTTTAAACATCCGCGTGGAAAACCTCACCATATTTACATAGGATGCGGCATTTCTAGGTTTGAAGAAGACACAAAGGGTTGTTTAGCTCTTCAGTTTGAAGTCAGAGTCTTGGGGGCATACGAAAATTTCACAGTGCGAAAATGGCGTTATCGTAACTTATATTTCTAAAATCTACCAGCTAGCATTACTGCCGATTTTAAAAATATACGTCCCGAAAGACGTCATTTTCACACGGTGAAATTTTCGTATGCCCCAAGGCTTACGGGAACGGTCTCTCGGGACAGTTGGTTTGTTGACTGAGAGTTCTACAGTCAACTTTTTTGTTACACAAGTTCCCACAGTGAACTTTCAAAATATTCTTTTTCCTAACTCAAAAATCTGTGGACAAAGTCCTTAGGAATACAGTAAAAAATGTAAATAGACAAAACTCCTAAGGATAATAAAATATACAAGAAAAGGGTGTATTGGTGGACCCACCTCCTCATGGCGCACTCAAGACAATGCAAATTTAGCGGCAAATTTGTCTATCAGAGCAGCAGCATTTTCAGCTATCTTATATTTCTTTTCCACCAATATGGTTTGTGAAGACGCCTATGTGCGTTTGTTGCAGTGGAACGAAGGAGGCTTCACTCAAAGTAAAGAGACAGAACTTTCTAAATATAGGAACACATATTAATGCTACATCCTAGGGAAAACCTTAAAAACGCACCCACCACAAGTTCAATATTCAAGTTCAAATTTTAATGTTCAATAACAATCGTGACTTTCGATGTTCATAACAATGACGTTTTGTACCGTTTACAAGACTTTAAATTGTTTTTCGAAACATCAAATTACAGGTGAACTCAATAACAGAAGGTAAGGTTTTGCACCTTGATGAATCCTTAAGAGACGTCAAAAAATCTAATTTGTAGAAATTTTAAAGTCGGATAATTTCATGAGCACTGGCTTTTTTCACATCTTAAAGACCTGTTAATGAATACAAGGAGAGATAGATATTATTCCTGTGAACAAAACTATTTTAACTCGTAGAGAGTACCCGTCTCACATTTGCATAGTTTAGTAGACGTAGTGCATCATGTTTGGGCAAAAGTTGACCTTAATTTCTGTAGCTATTAGGTAATTGCTTGAAACTGACTGCACGTCAGACCCCACAAAATACTTGTGAAATTAAGGTCAATTGCATATCAACACCGTATTAACATCTTTTTACTAAATTGGCTTCCATAATTGAATTACCAGGGTTTATAGCGTTTGAAAAAGATTTGTCACTGGAGACAACGTCACCCTGTTTAAATTTACGATAGATATCCCGAATACGCACAAAAAAGACACTTTACAACAAGTAACTTTTTCCTGTAGCTTTCTCCTTAGTGCTGTTTCAGTAGAAATTCTATTGATTTTTTTTTTACTTAGGAAACTCTTTGATATTGAATCAGTGCAGGTTTAAGAGCTACTGTCGAAACATTTTCTTTGGAAATTTTATTTTCTAAAAAGATTTAATAAGTAGATACTCCTAATACGTGATTATTAACAACATATATTATCTTTTCAGGGCATCAAGTTCTTCATTCATTCCGATAGACATTTTAATAACGGCCTGCTACACAAAGCAAGAATTCAAACAAAAATTCTTTTTTAATTAGTATGTATAAAGAGAGACTTAGATAAAATTTTATCTATCTGAAACGTGATGAAGCTTGAGTTTCCTTGACTTTACGTTTGATCACTTGGCTAGATCACGTGCGAATATAAGTGGTTGCAAGATACGACATCGAGTTTTTCAACTTTATCGACAAATTTTATCAAAATATTAATTAATCTCTTCTAGAACAGATAGATAGAGCAGAACAGCTGGAAGAACCATTTGAGTTATCAAGACCGACAACCAAACGAAGAAAAAGTGAACTTTTCCTGCTGTTACATTTCATTTATGATTAATACTATATATACCTAGGCTTAATTATTCCACGTATCTTACTTTAATATAACATAAAAGATATGTGTAATGTTTGGAATTGTTGATAAATTTGTCCCTATTTCGTTTTTTTTTTTTTTTTTTTTTGCAATTACTATTAGAACACTAAGAAGAAGTAACTACAGTTTTTTATTGGAAAATTGGAGTTTTTCCAAATTCTGCTTAATTCTTATTTACCAGTGTATGACCTTTGCTAATCATCACGATAAAATACTTTTCACACGTAAATTTCAGCAAATTTCGTCTTGTATAAATTTTGTGAAGAACATTTTTCTCGGCAAAATACTGGTTAAAAGACATGAACGAAGAACTAAAGTTTTTGATGTAAAAAATTGTGCTTTTCAAAATTTTGCTCAACTTTGGCGGACCATAGCGTCGGAGTTAATGGTCATGGAATAAAACTTTGCATATCAAAGTTGTAGTAAATTTTGTCTTCTACAAGATTTGTAACGGAATTTTTTTCTTAAAAATGTACAAATATGAAGATATAAGCAAAACAAAAATGAAGAACTCTAAAATTTAATAGGTTTTTTCGCACCACGGCTTGCGCACAGGGGGAGGGGGTGTCGAAAACTTGGGTTTTTTACTATAAACCCGATTTATACAACATAGCAAAAAAATCAGAACTTTCCGACCTTTTGCAAGGTAGAACGTCTCTATTCTCTGTACCAGGAGTGTCAAACTCAAAAGCTAACTTGGGCCAAACAAACAAGGTTTAACTATAGGTGGGCCGCAACTGTTACATATTTTTTAACAGGACATCTTATTAATAATCTATATTTTCAGCTTTTCGTTCAACAACAAATTACTGTTAATTATTTAACAGTTGAACATTTAATCAACTTTTCTAAAAGCATTTTGTTTGTATTTTTTTAAATTTTTTCAACATTTTTCAATCTGTAAAAAAGTCAGTATCATAACTTTTGACATATTTTAGATATTATTTATGCTTAAATAAAGTATTTACCTAATTACAGTATATTCAACATAAATATACACATTTTGTTTAATAATAGCAAAATAAGAGTATAATTAAAAAAACATTTAGCGAATTTTTCCTATCTTATTATAATTCTGCGTCGGTTATTTTACATATATTATTGTGTGCCAATATATTGGCCGGGCCGCAAAAATTATCGTCACGGGCCGCAATTTTGACACCTCTACTCTGGACTGTAATCACTTATCGAAAAAACCGTCCCGACCGTTCGGTATGCGGCTTGAATAAGCCTGCAGACCTGTCGCTACGCAATAATCCTGAATACTCAGCCGAAGGTTCACATGTTCGGTCTAATAATTTCGGACTTAGGAGCCGTGTCAGGTAGTGCACACTATCGACTTTTGACCCTACCATCCCTTATCAAAAGATTAAGGAAGTCTCAAATTTTATCAGCTTTTCATCTCAAAATAAATTATAAAATACGAAGTATAAACAAAATTAATTCGGATTGAGAGAAAAATACCTGAAATTTACAACACTCATTTCGTAACGATAAACACTTAGAATTTGCCTTAAAGTACTCAGTTTTGGTTTAAAACTTATATCTTACACAAGAGGTGATGAATCAGAAGGGGGAAAGGCAAAGTGGTGTAAGTCAGTAAGTCAAGTGGTGTAAGTCAAAAGACTTTTAAATCAAAAACTACAAAAAATTCCACCATAAATTGAACAAATTATAATTCCTAATAATTATTATAATATTTCAAATAATAGCTATTTGAAATTCTACTATAAACTCAACATGGAGATTACATTTTTGCCCTCAAATGAAAAAAGTTGAAAATGTGACTTACACCACTTTGCCTTTCACCGCCTCAAATGTAGGTAGAAACTGATCGAGAGTCTTGTGACTGGGAAACGTCTCTTGCTATGATAAGGTGACAACTGACCTACAAATGATTTGTAATCGCTAAAAGAGGGCTTAAATGTTATAAAGAACAGGTGTTCCACACTGCAAACACCTAGCGCTTAACTAATTTGAGTACTAAACCATAAAACTCATGGCACAACAGTCCGAAATTGCTTTTCAGCATTGTGGACCAAGGCCTGCGGTGTCCATCTCCGCTTTCATGATCGTGGGCTTGGGGTGCCATACAGCATATGTCTCAGTCAGGTGGTTAACCTGACGCGAGACCCCCAGAGTTAGTTCCCAAGCATGCTTGGTCCTCATTTTATCGACCCACTCAAGGGATGAAAGGCATGAGTCGACCTTGCCCAGTCGCAGGGTCGAACCCTGGCCTTGTGGTGTGGCAGCTAGACGCTTTTAACCACTACGCTACCGGGCATCGTACTAAACCATGCTTAGCCAAATTACTCATCCCAAGCTATTTTACGATTTACCGTAACTTTGGTACTCAAAACTGATCTATCCATTTCCAATATCTTCAGAGAATTTCCATGTACTTTACCAATTTGACGCCAGATAATAATCTATTGTGATAGGCAGCAAAGTTTCATAATTTTCATTATCAAACTGAAGCAAAGTGCTCATATACGTTTAATGAGCAAATAACACGTTTTTAGATGGTGGATTAATAGTAAATTTGAATTTCGACATTTCGTTTGGAATTTAGATTAAATTTCTTTTCTAGTCCTTGGCCGTATCTGAAAGTAAGTTCGAAAGAATACAAGGGAGGGGGAATATAAACTTTTGTAACCAACACTATAACCCACCTAAAACCTACGCAAATCTTTTAAGATTTTGTTATTTTTATTTCTTCCTCTTCCTCCCCATTCTGGAGTGTTAAATATGGGCAAAACAAACACCCTTATTTCATTAAGGTTACTTTTAAAAAGTAATAATTTAAATCCAAGAATCAACAAGCAAAGAAAGATAAGCTCAAAAACACTAAAAAAATGGAAACAAGTCTGAAACGCAGAAACCACGGTATTTTAACTTATTGTATACAGGGTTGTCCATAAAGTGAAGAAGAGCTGCTGCATTCATTGAATAAACATGATACTGAGATATATTTAAATACTCTTCAGCTGCTACTGTCAAAATTAAGAGTTCTAAAGAATATCAGAAGTCCCAGTCCATGAATACTATGTATCCATATTTTAGACTAAGAAACAAGCTGCGAAACAGGGGTTAAATATTCTTTCCATGTTGCCAGGAGAGGGCGCAGAATGCAAACTCTGACGGCTACAAAAGTGGGAGTTACCTACTGAAACGAGTCTACATTTTTGTTACTTCATTACTGAACGACGTTTTGCTACAGCAGATATGTTTCTAGTAGATTTTATCATCTACAAATTATTCTAGCTGTGTAAAAACATCGTGAAATAAAAACTGACTAGAGAAAATGGCAAGCCGACATTTCTGGTTTTCCATGTATTATTGAGTACATTTTATAACCTTTATATATCATTGCTTTTTTCATATCATATTTTTGTCGTGTTTACGTATCATTTTTATCACACTTTTATATGAAATTTTTTTGCTTGTTTGCACGGCCTTTTATTAACAAAAGTCTTCGTTATCAATCTGTAATTTCGCTGTAGGTTCGAGCTTGGAACTTTTATAAAGGATGATTCCAAATTCATGGTACAAACGTTAAGGGTTGATACAGTACAATGTAACGATCATTTATTGTATAGAAATGTATGGGGGCAGGTGAAGTGTTAAAGCACAAACACAGAAAAGAGACATAAAAGTACAGAAAAATTGTTTACTGAGTGTCATTGACAAGTGCTGTGTTTACAATAAGTGCTCAAAATTGCGTCCACCAACAGTAATGCATTCTTGGCAGCGTCAATGGAGCGATTGGTGTACAGTTTCAAAGATGCCAGGTATTTCAGGCACGCGTGCAGCAGCAACGGATAATCGTGCGGCAAGATCCTCAACTGAGTCAACTGGAGTCGCATAAACGAGACTCTTCAAATGGCCCCATAAGAAGAATAGAGGCTCTATAAATTGAGATATCGGGGTGGCCAAGGGACTGCTTCAGCACGCCCAGTCCATCGGGTCCCAAAAATAGCATCCAAGTAATTGCGCACAACAGTGCTGAAATGTGCTGGCGTCCCATCATGCTGAAACCACATTCGGTTACGAATGGCGATCGGAACATTTTGAAGCAGTTCTGGTAAAACCTCTTCCAGAAAAATACGATAACAACTGCCATCAAGTCGCGTTGGTAATTGTAGATACAGGCGAGTCACTATAACAAGGAATAACGCCCCCTATCGTAGGGTAAGGGGTACTACTCAGAACGCTGGGGGTGATTGCAGACTCCAGACGTATCTGATAAACTGTCACGGAGAACGACGGAGATGATTGCAGACTCCGGTCGTGTCTTATATATTTTTAGGGAGAAAAGTTAGGAGGTGATTGCAGACTCCGAACGTATCTGGTATTTGCTTCAGAGCGTTGAGGTTATGATAATAATTTGTTCCTGTAAATAGTATTCTTCTTCTGCTGTTATATATATATCGTCTCCTGTACTTGTCCGTTCTGTGCTCTGTCTTATAATAAACTATATGTTTTTAAAAGAGCTGGTTATATATTGAGAAAAAAAGGACTTTCAACTCGACATCCATCACAGTAATAGATATGGGACAATCAAGAAGTCCTTCATAATACCCACCCACACATCCACAGAGAATCGTTCTTGAAACGCATGTGGGCATGTGGGGTGTGGATTATAGGTTTCCCACACATCCCAATTGTATGCATTGATTAGACCCTCGCGTGTAAACGTCGTCTCATCTGTGGATAGCACATGATCTGTGAAGTCCGGCTGCAATGCACTTTGCTGCAAAACCCACTGGCAGAATTCCCCACCTAGAGGATAATCTGACGGTTTCAAAGCTTGTACTATCTGAAAATGGAAGGGGTGCAAGCGTTCTTCGTTTAATACTCTCCAAACGGTGTGTTGACTCACACCTATGCGATTTGCAACAGCTCTTGTACTTGAGTCGGGTCTATCATCCATAATGTTGAAGATGCTTTCTTCCATTCCTGGACTGCGTACACGTCTCGGTCGACCCGCTTCGTGCTTGGTGACGTAGAAAAAAACACTTTCACAAAGGTGGCGGTGTAACCGCTCAAAAATTCTTTGGTCAGGCATTCATCTATCAGGAAAGCGCTCCTGATACTTTCGTAGCGCAGCTCTGCCGTTACCATTTGCACAGCCGTACATGAGATGCATGTCTGTTTTTTCGGCGTTCGTAAAGTCTCCCATCACGGACGATAATTACATTTAAGAATGGCATGTTCCCGCAGATGCATAATGTTTATGTGCGGCAACCTCCTCTCTATCGTCAACGGAACCAAGCAATCCCTCCATTTTTCATGTCTTTTTCCTGAGTGTGTACTTTAACGCTTCACCTGCCCCCAAACATTCTATACAATAAATGATTGTTACAGTGTACTGTACCAACCCTTAAAGTTTGTACCATGAATTAGAAATCACCCTGTATACACTGATTTTCGGCTCTAATCTTGTGTTTTTTAGCGCTTTATGTCCTATTTTTGACATTGCGCTATTACACCTCAGCCAACCATCGATTTCGTTTAATCTTTGCGTCATGAGCATTCTGAAGATGTGTGAGTAAACATGAGAAAAGATAAAGTTTGAAATTTAAGCTTTGAATGTCAGTGACCCATCTACAAGCCCTCTTAGCTCTCTCATTATGATAAAAACATAACTGATTTAAATATTAATAAGAATTTTTTTTATTTCCTTATACCAACATTAGTCATACTGACCTGCATAAGGACACAAGGATTGTAATTAATTTTAGTTTACAGATTAAAAAAATATATTTATTTCTATTCAAAGTGCAATTTGTAGGCTGACATTATATTTTTTTTTTGACGAGAAGTAACAAATATAATTAATGAGCAAGATATCATATTCCTTGTTTCAAATGAACAAGCAGGCTAGTGCAGAAAATATGTCATGATGTTGTAACAATCTATTAGTACGTACTTACAATTATAAATCTCTTCATGCTGCAAAAATATAACAGTGAAACTAAAAAAGCAGCCAACCAATTCAAAGAAATATATTTATTATGCGTGTTTAAAATGCTGTTAAAAAGGACAACACAAAAGAAAAGAGACAGTGGGGGAAGCTAAATGTTTCAAGTTAAGACTTTAAAACGCCCTAGGGTCGAAGTGCTGTAACGGAAATCCTTATCATCCCCGTAGGAATTTTCAAGAATAATTGCGTTAAACCTCTAATTTATGACACATGTGGATCCTTTTGAGGTATCAGACGGCTCACGAGCAACAAAAGAAGGGTATTTTTCTTTACCTTCCACTTTTTCAACCTATTTTTGCAAAAGTATTTATTTCTGTAAAATTTATTCTAAGAAAACGAGCTATTTTCTGAAAACTGGCTGGCCATGTTTATTCTAAGCCTGTAATTTTGCTAATTTAACATCGTCGGTAACAATTTCGTTGTGAGCGAACAGAGCAGGAAATTTTTTTTTTAATTTCTTAACAAAATCCACATAATTCGGTTATACTTAAAACCAGCTGGTTCAAGAATATTTACAGTAATCTTAAAAAACACTTTTCGGAGATGGAGGAGAATACGTTTGCCAGATTTAAAAAAAACTGTTGCGATGCTGTAATGCCAAGTGCATGCTCCAATTTTTTTTACCCTGTTTAGTTACTTTTGTGTATTTCAGTTTGATCATTTCCGAAGAGAGCTGGTGACGCCATAATTCCAAATAAGGCAGTTTCACGCAACATGTTACATCTGAACTCTTACAAAAATGAAGGGTAAAACGTGTTCAAATAAACGCAAGAATTACTCATATGGATTTGCATGCTTAAAAAATTGTACCATTTCGAAATGAGGACAACAGGTAAAACAAATAGTCATAGTATCCATATTTTACCCTTCGTTTTCCACGTTGTTCTGTCAGTGATGCTGCATCAAACTGCCTTATTATTATAAGCAACGAGAGAAGGTAGAAAAAAGGGAATCTGTGTTTACAGAAGAGTTCGACTCTGTACCGCCGGTTTGCTAACAAAGACTAGTTCCGTTCTTTTGTTTTAAGGGGGTCCGGGACACATTTAAATTTTTTTTTTATATTTATTGAGTTAAAATTTTGAATTTTTTGTGATGGTTAACCATATAATTTGTAAACATAGATCACTTCATAAAACTTCTCATAAAGTTTTTAAAAAATTTAAAATTAAAATTTTTTTTAAAAGTGGAGTAATTTAAAACCGTTATAACTCGAAATATTATTTGTCGAATTTCAAAATTTTTTCATTTAACTAAACAGAAATATATAAGTTTTAATTTAGATTCAGCGTTTCTTAAAATATTAACTTTTAAAAAAATTAAAAATATTTAGAGTAAAAATTTCAAAAACAATCATGTAACTTATTTTTAAAAATTCATATTTTCAAAAAGAAATAGTTTTTTTCAAATTTTCTGAATCAAAAATAAAATAAATAATTGAAAAACACATTTTCCAAATATGAACCATTTATCTGTAACGGTTCTTGATTTATAACAATTTAAATACGAGAAATGGGGAAAAAACCCATCATGGCAGGAAAACGTATTTTCAGGTAAACCAAGATTGGCTGCTGTTAAAATGTTGCAATAAAAAAATTAATATCTCCTGTTCTAATGAAGATAGAAATAGGATTTAAATATCATTTTAATCGAAAAAGAACACAAAATTCTTTAATGCAATAAAATGTTTTTTTCGAAAATTTGAAAAATTTTGTGTCCTCGACCCCCTTAAGCTGTGTATCTACTATACAACAGTGACTACTATACAACAGTTTGTTATTGGTTGAATTCGCAAATCGGTAATTTTTTAGCTATACATCGTGTGCTATTTGTACATGATGAAAGCACAAAAAGTGGAATCCTCTTACAAGAGTCTAATGGAGGCAAATCGTTACCTTACGAGTGAATCATACAGTTTGATTCAGCAAAGATACAGTAAATGGTGCAACATATGACTGATATCTGCAATAATTCGAAAATATTTCTAAAGAGGGGTTTGGTGAACATTATCCTCCGTAACCGCATAAAAGGAGTAGTACTGCAGGGAAAATTACTTCATCCTAGAATTCATATAGACATGCGACAAGTACACTGGTGAAATAAATTAAGAGAATTTGCATATTTTATCGAATTTTATGAAAAGAACTGAACTGCATGTAAAACCACTGCTTCTAGACAAAAATGCAAATCTTGTACGTCAAATACATAAGCGTAGACGTCTGTGTAGGCGGAGCCAGTAGAGAAACAGGTTTTATAAGCGCGCGTAAGTTAAGACGCATTTCGTTCGCTAGCACACCTCGGCGAATTTCTTGGTGTTATTTTGCAGCAATCGGTTAATTTCAAATTGTAACAGTAAAAATGAGTAACCACCAACGTTTAGATGATGGAATGAGGTGGCGAATTGTGGGGAGGGTAGAAGCAGGCCAATCTCAAGTCCAAATTTGTAGAGAATTCAATTTAACGCTCAGCGTCGTCTGTAACTTATGGAAACAGTTCTAGGATACCGGATCCATCGAAAGAAAGCCTGGGAAAGGTCGTCCAGGAGCCACGACTGCCAAAGAAGATCGCCATTTGTATATTATAGCGAGGCGTAACAGGAGTGCTACAGCTTCTCAGCTCTCTCGTGTCTTGTATGCAGCCACAGGAACCCGTGTATCAAGGGTGACTGTTTCCAAAAGACTTCATGAGAGAGGGTTGTTTGCAAGACCTGCTGTTTGCGTTCCGCTCACTTCTACGAACAGGACAATCGGTTTATCATGGTGCAGATAGCATAGATTGGAGTATGGATCAATGGGCGACCGTTCTCTTCACTGATGAGTCCCGGTTCAGCCTAAATACCGATTCTCGCCGTACGTTCATATGGAGAGAACCAGGGACCCGCTATCTACCCTCCAATGTCCGCGAAATCGGCCATTATGGCGGAGGAGGTTTAATGGTCTGGACAGACATCATGTTGGATGGCCGCACACCTCTCCATGTCTTTGAAAGAGGCACTGTGACCGGTGTGAGGTATAGGGATGAGGTCTTGGAGCCCTATGTTCGCCTTTTCAGGGGTGCAGTTGGCCCTGAGTTCATTTTAATGGACGATAACGCGAGGCCACATAGAGCTCTTCTGGTCGACGAATTTCTAGAGAGTGGGGATATTCGCCGGATGGATTGGCCAGCCAGATCTCCAGACATTAACCCTATAGAGCAGGGCTTCTTAAACTTTTTTATATAGCGACCCCCTTCAAGCTTAGGAAATTTTAAACGACCCCCTCCTCCATATAATGAAATATATATTAACCGTAGATGTAGATGTAATATCGCACTATGCTACTTCCATATTTTCATTTATAGGCCCTACATAACAGTTTTGCATTGCCACTTTTTTCAAAAAATAGTTATAATAAAACTACACTAGTATTTTGTATGATTTTTATTTGTATTTATATTTGTACGTAGTGTGTATACTAATTTTAAAATTTTATTTATAATGATTGAAAAGTATCAGATCTTTGCGACCCCCTTTCAGTAGTCTCGCGACCCCCAGGGGGGTCGCGACCCACAGTTTAAGAAGCCCTGCTATAGAGCATGTCTGGGACGCTCTGAGGAGGGCAATTGCAACTTTCAACCCCCCTACGAGAACCATCCAGGGAAAAAAACAGAGTTGCTGAACGAGTGGGTCCAATTGCCACAGGAAATGATAAACTGCCTTATTTCAAGTATGAAATCACGATGCGAGACCTGTATATCTGTATGAGGTGACCATACCCCCGATTAACCCATCTATTAACCCATTTTTTTGTTTATTCTGCAACCGCTGTTTCATACCTTTCGACTCCAACGAGTGTTACGCACGATCATGCGTGTGTATTACAATTATTGAATGGTTATTTTTTTTGTATTGAATCAGTGTATGTACATATCAAATTTCATTAAAATCGGTAGAGTAGTTCTAGAGATAATCGACCACGTTTGCAAATTCTTTTAATTTCTTACACCAGTGTAACATGAAACTCAAGTGCGATCAAAAATATTTCGCAATAGAAAATTAGAAGTTTTCTTTCATCAAGCCCTCCCAGTACATGAGAATTTTCGAAGGAATGAGGATAAGACAGATGTAGCTAAAAGAATTAATAGGAAAAAGCTCAGTCCCAACTTGGCAGAAGCTGAATCGCAATAGATGTAAAACAGCATCATAAACAGCGCGTTAGTGAATTCGAATTGCAATAGTTTGTTAATAAATAATTAACCCCTCTATTGCTTCTTATTCTTGAAGTTAATAATGTAGTTCCTTTGAAAATAAGTATTGAATGAACATTTAAAAATAATTTTTAGGTATTGAGGGAACATTAACAGAGGTAGGATATTATGGTGGATTCTTGAATTGTAGAAACGAGTGGTGTGAATTCACCCTCATTATTTTCTATCCGATAGCAATTAAGCGTGGTCTTATACCAGGTAAGCGGTATTCGCCGTAATGTGTCAGTTACTATAATGTGATGATGATTGTCGAGATACGGTATAGTACTATTGACTGGTTGTAGGTGGAAACATTAACGCCACCAATCATTGGAACATTCTAGGCAAAGCAAGCTGCTTACGCATCGCCAGTTTTATGAATTGTCCTTACTTTTCAACAAGTCAAGGCCCGTATAGAAAGCTGAGTTTCGGCTTGAATCGAAGTTATAATTGCGCAAAGGAAAGTTAGAGTGGCCAAAAGAATAAATGGACTCTTAACTTAACTCTCAGGCCAGAACAAAACATCTAGCTCTGAACTATTGACTTCCAACAGCTTTGAAGGTGAAGAGAAATAGTACATATGCAGCACTTGGCCAGAAGCACATCGGCAAAAGTTTGCTGAGGATGATGCAAAATTTCATTTGGTCCATTGGTGGGGAATTCTATGTTGAATTTTACATAAACTCAGTATTGCATTTAAAACATCTGCACAAGGAAAAAAAATTATCAGTGGTGAATATGCAAGTTTTCAAACTAGGATAAACAGTCAACTGCAAATCATGCTTGCCCTGCATGTATTAAGAGAGAGGAAAGCTCTAATTCAATTTCACTGAAATAATCTACCAGTATGTTAGCAATATTCACAAAATGGTAGGTTTGGCAAACAGTAAAAGCCATACCTGAAGAAATAAGGTTTCATTCTACTATTTCCTGCTCATTACTTGAGGAAAGTTTTACTGTAAGACAGTTTGATGCTGGTACTACCTTAGTAAATACCGGGGGACAGTAAAATAATGCTAATCCTAATTATTGCACACGTAATAAGCTCTGTTGTCTTCAATTTGACATGTCAAAATTTTTTAGGCATGCATTTTTATAAAAGTTTCATCAATCGATGCATTTTACAACAAACTTTTTGCCCTTCGTTTTTGCAAGAGTTGAGATGTGACATGCTGCGTTCAACTGCGTAATAGGGGAACACTTTCCGTTTATTTAATTAATAATTGTAATGTAACTCTCTCGGTAAGAAAACTTTCATTTACGCATTTTCATTACGCGTATTATCCATTAAGAGTTGCAAAACTTAAAAATAATTACCAATTACTTAGTCCTGAAAGTCCTATTTATACTTCAAATTAAAGTGCCTTCTATCAAATTAAAAATTTCTAAATTTCGGCATTCAGGATGTAAAGGGGCTTTTAAAAATGTGTTCATTCATCTTACTGGTTACCTGAATTTCTCGGAATTCTTGAATAAGTAAATGCAGTTTCTCTTTCCAAGCTGCAACGTTTTAATTAAATTTGAGAATTATTAACAAAACGTTGCACGGATATTTGTAAGACTAAAAAAATTTAATATAATTGCTAATTTTCAAAAGATATGGTGCGAAATTTCGATGAGGTGCAGATAATAGAGCCAGGCTGTCAATTGTTGTTGCTATAGCAACCGAATTCCTTATCTTGGCAGGCAAGTAGTACCGTCATATTTTTTCCGAATTAATATATTGAAAATACTGAGTCACGTAATATATTATTAATGGGCTATATCAGGTCTTTTCTTCTGAGAAATATTGAAATTAACTTTAAACAATAATGAAGTCAGATTTACTTTGTTTCCTATCTCATTATTTTTTATTTTAGCAAATAAAAACTTAAAAAATAGAAGTTATTTCATTCGAATAAAAGATTGAATATACGTATTATAAATAATTTATTTCATTTTTTCATAATTTTATTTAATGTGTGTTATTTAGATTTTCTCTCTCTGTTGAAGCAAAAATTTGGCATAAAAAGTAACTTTATATAAAATATGACTTTAGTTTAAAAACAGTTCCTGTTATAGTACAAAATACTTCAAGTTTATGGATAAACCAGCTCATTAAATTACGATGCCTGTATGTTATTTGAGTTATACGTGAGCAATTCAGCCCAAAACTTTCATTACAGAAGTATTTATTGTCAAGGAATCTTATTTTACATTATGAGAAATAGGTTATAAAGACAGAAAATAAAACTGGCCAAAATATAGAATTGCCATACTAACATAATTTAATGAAACTAGCAATCTTGTGTAATAACTGTTGCATGGGAACAAGCGTGTTAAATTCTTGAGATATATTCTTTAACTATCACTGGATTAAGAACGTCTGACGTCAACGATGGCAGTGCTCAGCCGCCGTAGATCTTTCGATGGCTTACAAATCTTGTACTTTCCCATACTTGCAATACTTGCGTCCTAAACATAGTATAGCAAACAACCATTATCCTGCTTTTATATGCATACCTATATCCTTTACAATATTTTGATCTTTGAAGGACCGAGAAATTTATATATATATGTGTATATATATATATATATATATATATATATATATATATATATATATATATATATATATATATATATATATATATATATGTATGTATATATATATATATAAATATATATACATACATTTATATATATATATATATATATATATACATATATATATATATACATATATATATACATATATATATACATATATATATACATATATATATATATATATATATATATATATATATATATATATATATATACACATATATGTATATATATATATATATATATATACATATATATATATATATACATATATATATATATATATATATATATATACATATATATATATATATATATATATATACATATATATATATATACATATATATATATATATATATATACATATATATATATATATATATACATGTAATGAAATAAGATCAGATTACAGAACTATTAGAAAAAGAAATTTATTTCCGAGTGGCTAAACAGACATCTGATCTAGTTGAAAGCCAACACCCGAGTGATTCCCGGGGTTTGAGTATAGAGGTATCTGCGGTTGAAGAATTTGCTGACCAAAGATGTTTTTTGCAAGCTGCATCAGTTGTGCAGGACGATTGCCTTATTTGGGCATAGACAGTGTGGCTTGCCCAGGGATTGCTGACGCTATGAAAAATATTCCTGGGTTCTTGAAAACAGAATTTGGTAATGCCATCTTAAACATGGGAAGGGAAGAGAATTTACAGGGGATCAACTTAAATTTTATATCTTTCATATCCCCCCATTTTAAAAACGTTGTAGATTCGGAGACTCACAATATTGGCAGTCCATTGATGGGAGTCCATCAGTATCCTCTGGTTTCTGTTCGCTTGGGTTTTTAATATCATTTAACTGAAAATTCTCTCTAGGACGGAAAAATCGAAGGCGAGTAGAATGTACAATCTCAGTGGGAGTTTTATAAAGAGCATTGGGTTTATCAATTTCAAAAAGAACATCTGAACATTTTTTTAGAATAGTATAAGGGCCTGAATACGGTGGGGCAAGTTTTCGGGTATTTGGATATTGAAATTCTTCATATAAAACTAAATCTCCGACTTTAAATATAACTTGTTGAAATCTTCTGTCATATCTTATTTTATTCGACTGATAATATTGTCTAGTTCTTTCTTGTGCAATTTTTCTAGCTTCTTCTATAGGAGGGTATATCTCATTATCTTGGAAAGAAATTTTATAAGGCAATTCGCCATACATTAAATAAATTGGGGGAAATCCGGTTACCGAATGAGGGGTATTATTATATTCTTGGGTGACAGAGTCTAAGATTTTTGTCCATGGCACATTACTAGGGCTATTACTAACTTTACATTTTAATCTAGTTACTATGGTTTGGTTAACTCTCTCGACCTTTCCGTTCGTCTGCGGTCTATGAGCAGATGTCAAGAGCTGTGTAACATTATTATGTCTGAGAAAATGTTTAAACTTTGATGAGGTAAAGGCGGAATTCCTATCACTTAAAATTTTCTCGGGTACATGATTTTGAAAAATAGAATTCAAACAATTTATATAGGTTTCCGTGGTGGCACTTTTAGAGGGAAATGTCCAGATGTACCTAGTGGCATGATCAACTACAATGTGTAAATATTTCTTAGTAGAATTATAATAACTTAAACCACCTACAGTATCAATTGATAATAGTTCAAAAGGTTTTTCACACAGAGGAAGAGATTGCATAAAACCATATTTTTTCTGATGAGACTTCTTGTTTACTTGACAAGTTTCACAATGTTTAACATAATTTCCAACATCATTAATTATCTTAGTCCAATAATATTGAGGTGAAATAATTCTTAACATTGAAGCTATTCCTGGATGACCAAATTTTTCATGTACTTTCTCTATTAATTTAATTCTTAACGCTTTTGGTACTACAATTTTGATTAAACCTTGTCTTTTTACTACTACAATATTATCCTTATTAAAACATCTGGGTGCTGTTATATTTTCTAACATTTGAAAATGGATGATTTCCTTTATATCTAACAAGGGTTCTGGCGGGGTTGTAGTTATATTAAAAGCAATTGGGTTTCTTGTTAACATGTCAGCTTCAACATTAGTTGTACCTTTCTTATATTTTATGTCAAAATCATACATAGAAATTTTTAGAGACCATCTGAAAAGTCTACCTGTAGGATTTTTAAAAGTTTTAAGCCAAACTAAGCTATGTACAGTAAAATGTGACCCATGAAGGTAGCAATGGAATTTATCAAGACTATCAATTATGGACAAACATTCTAATTCCGTTATCGTATAATTAATTTCATATGGTCTAAGTCGTCGGGAGTGATATGCAATTGGATGTTGATTTCCATCAGGATGTTCTTGTTTTACTATGGAGGTTATGGCTTCTTTTGACGCATCAACATAGACATGGCAAGGATAATTTGAATTATAAAGGGCCAAAATGGGTTTTGAGATTAAACTATCTTTAAGTTTTTGAAAAGCTTGTTGACATTCAGGCGTCCATGCCCATTTCTGGTCTTTCTTTAAAAGGTTATTTAAGGGAATTCTAATTTTAGCGTAATCAGGAATAAATTTATGATATACGTTAATGGTGCCTAGAAATCTTTGTAAATCTTTAACGTTCCTTGGGGCCAATAATTTTTTTATTGTTTCTACATTAGTATTATTTGGGCTGTATGATCCATGCTTAACTTCATAGCCAAGAAAATCAATAGTATCTTTAGCAAAATTACATTTCGATTTTTTAAGTTTAATATTTTCCTTTTCACAAATTTCAAAAATGGTCTTTAAGTGCTGAATATGTTGTTCTAATGTCTCTGAGAAAATAATTATATCGTCAAAATAATTTAGAGCAAAGTTAATTTGATATTTATGAAGTATACGCCTAATTGTTCTTTGGAATATTGCGGGAGCATTCTTAAATCCAAACGGCAGTCTGGTAAATTGGTACAAGCCATAGTTAGAAGTGAAAGCAAGCTTTTCAGCTTCCTCATCCTCTAATTTCAGGTGCCAATACCCACTACATAGATCTAACGTAGAAAATACCTTAGCATTGGTCAATTTGTCTAGAACACTGTCTATTCTGGGAATGGGTTCACAATCGGTTTTTGTAATTTGGTTAATTTTCCTATAGTCAATACATAGTCGAGTCCTAGCATTATCTTCTTTCTTAAATGCGAGAGTAATAGGTGAACTATATTGGCTATAACTAGGTTTAATAATTTTAGCTTTTAACAAGGCATCTAATTGTTTCTTTATCTCTGCGTCATCTCTAGGCGACGTTCTGTATGGTCTTTGACTTATAGGAAGTTCTGAGGTTAAGACTACTTTTGGCGATTCTAATTTAATTTCTCCCACATCAAACTTATTCTTAGCAAAAACATGATCAAATTTTTGAATTAAATTGTCAATATCACACTTATCATTATTACAAGAAATCACATTACATAAATCATTATTATTACTTAAAAATGCAGATACTTTTTCATTATTTCCATGACCACTTCTCTTATTAGGATTATTATTATGACAGCTGGTACAATTAAAATGCTTAAGCAATTTATTATCCTGAAAAATTTCTCTAGTTTTAAAATTAATAGTGACATTAAAGAGTCCAATAGCATGACCAGATAATATAACATATGGTAATTGTACATTAGGTAAGTAATAAAATTTTAATGTTTCAATTTTTTCACCCAATTTTAACGGAAGCATTATATACTGACTTACCTGGACGTTTCGTCCCACAGCTGTAATGTTAATGTTGCAATTTTTGAAATTTAGTTGGTGATTTTTATTTAATGTGGATCCCGGTAAAATATTTAGAGTTGAGCCTGAATCGAATAAAATCTGGACTTTCTGTCCACACAACAGGCTCCCTACTACTGGCACTCAGTCACTGTCGTTGGTTCTCACATTAAAGTTTTTATTATGATTCTGCATTGTCATTCTTGGCTGAAAGGAAGGTGCACTGGTGTTGAACCCTGGTCTGGGATGTTGCTGGAAACGGGGCGGATAAAAATTATTCCTCGGTATCCACTCCTGGTGTTTAAGATCAAAATTTGGCCGAAACTGTCGGTAATTTCCTAGGTGTTGTTGGAAGCGTGGACTCCAGGCTGGAGGTCTATGGAAAACTGGTAGCTTGGGGGTATAAAAAGTCCTTTCCTCTGACTTTTGCTTATCCAATAGTTTTAACATGTTTTTTAGTTCATCACAATTTTTTGTCGAACGAAGTTGGAGATCTACTTCTGGGCGTGCGTTTATTCCTTTTATGATGTAAAATTTTTGCTCTTCCGAGGTCATCGCTGCTTTCGAAGCTATTTGCTGGATACTGTAGTAATACGCTTCGTAAGTTTCTTCCCTTCCTTTTTTCCGTCTTAACAATTGCTGATGTATTTCGGCCTTACTTATCTCCGTCTTAAATTCTTTAAGCAGTTCTGTTTTTAATTCTTCGAAGTTTTTAAACAGGGGTTTGGATTGAAGAAATAGTTCCACATTTCCGGTACACAGCTTGCGAAAGAATATAATTTTTTGTATAGGATTTAATGTCAACAGTTCAGAAACCTGCTCATATTCTGCGATGTAATTTTCAATTGGCACTTCATTTGAATAGGGTTTAATAAACACATTTACATCGGAAAAGCGGACGTGAGATGGCTCGTTATTTTCACCGGTTAAGTCCACGGTTTGATTCAAAATCGGATTTTCCCCTTTCTTCATTGCCTGTTCAAAACTAGGTCACCGAACAGCGTAAATCCACCAAGGTCAGTAATACAGTAATCCACTTCTGCTCGCTGCTATTTTCGACGCACGAAAGGGCGAATTAAGTTTTACGACGGGTGCTGGTAAAATTAATTAAAACTCCGTTTACATATTGAAATTAAAATTTTAAAACTGGTATCCTCACTGCAGGAAATCCTGCCGGCTATAAATTCTGTAATGAAATAAGATCAGATTACAGAACTATTAGAAAAAGAAATTTATTTCCGAGTGGCTAAACAGACATCTGATCTAGTTGAAAGCCAACACCCGAGTGATTCCCGGGGTTTGAGTATAGAGGTATCTGCGGTTGAAGAATTTGCTGACCAAAGATGTTTTTTGCAAGCTGCATCAGTTGTGCAGGACGATTGCCTTATTTGGGCATAGACAGTGTGGCTTGCCCAGGGATTGCTGACGCTATGAAAAATATTCCTGGGTTCTTGAAAACAGAATTTGGTAATGCCATCTTAAACATGGGAAGGGAAGAGAATTTACAGGGGATCAACTTAAATTTTATATCTTTCATACATATATATATATATATATATATATATATATATATATATATATATGACGGACAACATTGCGCGATAATCCGTGGTCATAGAAAACAGTCTTGGAAGCTGGGACCGGTGAAAAGAGAATTAAAACAAGTATCCTTTAACATCTTTTTTCGGATATCATTGGCCAGAGCTCCGACACGAAAATATTTGAGCAAACCACTCTCCAAAAAATCTATCTTGAGAGCCATAGCTCTCACCTCCTCGAGGGCTTCGCGCTAACTGCCTCCGTTCTCTGTCTCCCAAGCGCGCCTAAAGAAAAATGTTGAGCTTGCATTCGAACATTCTGGAAATTTCTTAGCTTACACTGCAAAAATACGCGTCTTTCTCTTAGAATTTCCACTATAATGGAATATCCTTTGAGATCAGTCAGGGGCAGCCATCTATTGACTTTTTAACAAACTAGTCTTATTTTAACTGAAAAATTCCTACGTTTAGCGTTTTCAATCCAATTTTCTCCGGAAAAAAAACCCTTTTAGTTCCGTTAAGTTATCCTAGCCCTTAAAAACCCTGACAACTCCCCCCTCTCCTCTACTGAAAGAAAAGCTGTGCAGGACGGCCGTTCCCACACAACAGATATCCAGAAGAGAAGCAATTAGTTTAACCCTAGCAGTTAACTTATGCTATTCAAAACAAAAACCTCATTTACATTATTATCGCGCCTTAACATGAAGGAGCTCTGGATTATAAATGCATGTTGCATTTATCTACAGTCGAAATAGGATTTACATCAAAAAGACTTGAATTATAACTGTTATAACATTACATAAATCAAATATTTATAGAAAAACCAATAAGGAAATATTACAATTTCACTTATGAAAAATATCAACATAAAAACATGAATATATATCAGTTATCAAAAATTTCATTTAAGAAAATGTTGAAAATCAATTATTTAAAAATCACTAGAAAAAAAACGCAAGAACATATCATTTATGAAAATCACTATAAAAATATCAAAATCAGTTGTAAAATATTGATTATAAAATCAATCACTAAATATCAGTAACAAATCAGAAAGAAACACAAAATTAATACAAGATGATGAAATTGAAATAATACTAAAATATCAATTCAGAAAAAGTGTTCAATGTTAAATAGTAGTACTTTCAATATGACGAGTTCAATCAATGGGGAAAAGTTTATGCCTTAGTATTTGCAGAATTTGAGTCTCTCAGTTTTTGAGTGCCAATCATTTCGTCCACGGTATTTTTTACATTTCAAATCCCTAAGTTTAAATTTATTTATTTTTTCTTTTAGACAGTTCCTCCTAAACACTTCATACATGATAAACAAATATTGAAAAATATTAAATTTGAAAATATTAAATGTGCACAGATGAACAATACGCGAGTTGGTACCAACTATAATATTTTACAATGAAATTTTTACAATTATTCAGGTTGGAACTTGATGACTCTGTACATACTCAGAGACACAAAATATGAAAAACTTGAAAAACATACAAATAAAATTTACATCAGTTCGTTCCCATGGGAAAATTATCATCACATCTAATCCTAATCATTGAATTTCATAATTTCTACTAATCAAATTCCAGTTTATAATAGAGCTCTTATATGATCATTATATTCAAAATATTTCACATGTAAAATTCAAAACATTTCTTCTAGATATTATTTATAACTCACAATTCAATTATACCGGGTGGTTATAATCAAACTTCCCCAATAAATGGCATTCTACAGCGCAAACGGATGAACGGAATGCAACGAAATTCCGTATATGGACTATACACGAGATGCGCTCACGGAATTTCGAAAAAAAAATTTTAGTTTAAAAATGTCCACTAGAGTGTGCCTTTTCGGGAAAAAACATGAAATTTAACACAATAAATGACCAAAATGGAATACAGAAACAATATTAACAATCCAGAACAAGAATTATGAGTAATAAAATGTAAAACCGGGAAAAGCTGTCAGTTGTAGGAGAAAAATGTCGAGATTTGCATGCTTGGGAAGAAGAGGAAGCTTTATGCAAAACACGTTAGGGTATAAAACGTTTGTGGATGTTGTAATATTTAAGTCGATGTCTATTGTGTCGAATTATTGTGAGGATGTTGTGACGTTGGATGATTTAAAGAATAGGAAGCTTTATGCAAAGCACGTTAGGGTATAAAACGTTTGTGGATGTTGTCATATTTAAGTCGATGTCTATTGTGTCGAATTATTGTGAGGATGTTGTGACGTTGGATGATTTAAAGAATAGGAAGCTTTATGCAAAACACGTTAGGGTATAAAACGTTTGTAGACGCTGTCATGTTTAAGTCGATGTCTATTGTGCCGAATTATTGTGAGGATGTTGTGACGTTGGATGATTTAAAGAACTCCATTACGCTTCATGTGCGAAGCCTCACAACTGATCATTTACGATCTGCTGTTGAACACATTGTCCATCGACTTGAAATTTTGCAGGTGAATGAAGGTGGTCACGTGAAGCAGCTTTCCCTACATCGTCCTGGACACGATTAACAACTGCTCCTCTTGTACAATTTCGTCCTAATCTGTTCTTGTTTCTGCAAACTGAACTGTTTTTGTTTCTCCCTTACCTTTACTCAATGTGGTTCGATGACAAGGTAATCTGAAACTAGTCAATAAATGTTAATATTGTTTCTGTATTCCGTTTTGGTCGTTTATTGTGTTAAATTTCATGTGTTTCCCGAAAAGGCGTCCTCTGGTGGACATTTTGGAACTAATTTTTTTTTCGAAATTCCGTGAGCGCATCTCGTGTATAGCCCATATACAAAATTTCGTTGCATTCCGTTCACCCGTTTGCGTTGTAGGATGCCGTTTATAGGGGAAGTTTAATTATAACCACCCGGTATATCAAAACATAGTTATAACTCACACCTCAACTTATATATCAAGCATATTCATAATGAAAATATCACCATGTAAATTCAAAAACAATTATAGTACAGTTTTTGTACCGCTCCTTCACTCGTGGTCATTTTGTTTACATCAATGTGTGTGTTTGTGCAAGTTGTGTACACAAATGTGCTAAGTTAGGGTCAGAGGTTTACAAGTTCACATAGGTCCCCACAAACTTGACCGAAACTGAATCCTCTAAAAATAAAGTTTTAGGGTGTAATAAAAATTTAAAAAAAATAGGGACAAAAAGGGGCATTGTGAATTCTTTCCATGCATTTTCCCAACGGGCAGAATACATAAGACAAGACACATCATGTATGTACTGGGGCGGGGGCCCTATGCTAGACGACTCATAAAGGTCCCTGTTTATTTCCAGGTAATTATCAGTAGTCAACAAATCTCACTCGCTCACAGACACGTGAAAACCTAGTCCAATGCAAAAGAAAAATTGAGTTCATCCCTCTTCTCGACTGCTAGGCTGGGATCCGACGCGAAATTTAGAATTTTGAACAGGATGACTCAGCAAAAACACAAAAATACTTTAAAAACCAGAAATCATATCCAAAATGTAATCATTCTCAAACAATATCACTCTGACAGCTTTAATACAAATCAGAAATAAAATTTTAAAAAAAAACTGTCACCATCTCTATAAACTATGCAAAATTTGTATAGTCCAAGTTCCATTAGTCCAAATTTTTTCTGGGTCAATTTCTTGTTTTTCTGACATGTTTCACAGCAACGAACAAAATTTGAAATGTCTATGATTATGTCTTGCCAATAATAAATAGGGGGACTTAACTTTAACATTTTTTTACACCTGGGGGGCCAAAATTTTCATGAGCTGAGGTAATTAATTTTTTTCTTAATGATGGCGGAACTACAATTTTGACTAAGTTTTACTTTTTCACAGTTACTTTTTCTTAGTTTTACTTTTTCACTCCATTATACTTTTCATACTTTCTATTGTTTACTATCATCTAGTTGGCCTTTAATAATATCATCTGTACTTAAGAAATAACAAAATTGTGACATAAAATGACTTACAGGGTTTCTAGATAACATGTCAGCTTCATAAATTTGTCTACCTTTTTTAAACACTATATCATAATCATACATGGATAGTTTCAAAAACCATCTAAACAGTCTACCAGTTAAAATTTTTTAGCCATTGTAAGGCAGAGTGATCAGAATGTATAGTACATTTTTTTCTATGTAACTAACAATGGTATTTGTCAATTGCATCAGTAATTGCTAAACATTCAAGTTCGGTTATGGCATAGTTTCACTCGTGTGATTTTAGCTGCTCAGAATGAAAAGCTATGGGATGTAACTGACCATCAGGATTTTTTTTTTTTTAATACTGCAGCAACTTCTTGACTGGCATCGACAAACAAGTGACAGGGATAATTTAGGTTATCTAAAGACAAACTTGGCTTAGAAATTAACTCATACTTTAATCTTGGATATGAATTTTAACATTCTTGAGACCTAATCCATTTTAAATCTTTTGTGAGCAGTTTATTTAAGGGGGTCTTAATTTTGCATAATCTTGAATGAATTTTTGGTATACATTTATAGAACCTAAAAATCTTTGTAACTCTATCACATTTCTTGGCATCAATAATTTTTTAATTTTTTCAATGTTCGCATCATGTAGGGAATACATTTCTTGGGAAATTTCATATCCCAAAAAATTTCTTTTTTAACAAATTGACATTTAGACTTCTTTAGCTTAATATTCTCTCGCTGACAAATTTGGAAAAATTCTTCTAGATGTTGTATGTGTACATTAAAATTTTGAGAAAAGATTATGATGTCATCAAAATAATTTAAGGCATATTTAATTTGATAATTGTTAAGAATTTGTCTTACAGCAGTCGGAAAAACACTAGGAGCATTTATCCATCCGAAAGGTCATCTAAGCCACTCGTCAAATCCAAATTTTGTGATAAAAGTTAATTTTTCAGTGTCTGTTTCATTTATATCATTATGCCTATAGCCTGAAGTTAAGTCGTGTCGAAAAATACTTTGCATGAGTTAATTGGTTCAATAAATCATCAATGCAAAGAATGGGTTCAGATTCAATTTTAGGTATTATATAATTAAATATAATGATTCGTTAATCTATACAAAGTCTAGTTTTACCTTCACCTTTTTTGGGGGGCTATAGTCACTGGTGCAAAATATGTGCCATGTGAAGGTTTAATGAACCCTGTATTTAAAAGTTCCTCAATTTGTTTTTTAATTTCTAAGTTTTCTGTTTGTGATGCACGATAAGGCCTAAGGGTTACTGGCAATTCTGAAGTTAAGTGAATGATTTCAGGCTCTGATTAATTTTTTCCAACATCATACTTTTTTTTAAAACATATCAAATTTTTCTAAGATTAAATTTAGTTTTGACCAGTCCTCAGCTATTTTCTCTAGTGTGGAAAATTCCAAAACATCACTGGGCGTTTCAAAAAGAGTCTTCAATGTACCATCGGGGATACTTGATGTCTCTTTACAAAGTTTTAAGTTTTTATCAACTATGTTTACAATGTCAAAATTTTCATTATTCATTTCAGGTTGTCTTACATTAGGGTTTATGTCACAATTTTATGTCAATAATCTCATGTCATAATTTTCATGTCAAAAAACTGTTTTAAAAAAAAACAGTTTTTTTTAAAAAAAGTTTTTACACTTGGATTCTTACAATTTTCCTCAACAACTTTTCTTTTTTGCTCAAGAGAGTGATCATTTCTATAATTACAATACCTTTTAAAATTGTTGCCATCATTATCATATTTACTTAAATTTCTAAATTTGTGCACATTTTTATAATACAGAGGCTGTTCGCACATTTTTTAGACGATTTTGGTAAGCGGTAATAAAAAATCATTTGCTGCAAAAGAAATAATTGCAATTGTACTATGTTTTTAAAAGTCAAAATTATCGTCTGCGGCTTGAACGTTTTGTTTTTATTCAAAATGGCGTTTTTAACAAAGCAGTGGTTCGAAGGCTACATTTATGCTCTTTCAGAAGAGCAATATGCATACTCCGTTATCCAAAAACGATGTGAGAGTCATGGTTTTGTGATATCTAAAGCGTCGATAGGTAATATCGTCAACAAGAAAGGAAAAAAACGTCAAATTGGAGCCTCAAGGGGGACAAAAATTTCCAAACAAGTATTCAAGGAAAAAACGGACATCTTCGACTATTGCAAAGGTACGTTGTTTAATGTTAAAAGAAAATCCCCCTAGTCAAAGGACAGTTGCAAAATCATTAAAATGCTCGGTGTCCACTGTAAACAAAATGATAAACGTTGATTTAAATCTTAAGAAAGCGAAAATACGCAATGTGCATCGTCTTCTTCCAAATCATATCGCTGATCGCAGGACACGCTGCTAAAGGGGGAGAAAAAAATTAAGTTCATGGTTCAAAGAATCGAAAAAAAGTTTTTCTAAGGGATTCATGATTGTTGCTGGTTTTTCTTATAATGGCTAGTTAAAAATAAAGAGAGTGGAAAAAAATGTCAAGATTAACTCCAAATACTATCAAGAACATATTTTATCGCCAATTTTTCTGAATGAAATACCATCGCTTTACCCACAGTGCCATCAATCTGTGAGACTCCATCAGGACAAAGCTAGCAGTCACACATCAAAATCCACTGTAAATTTCCTAAAAGAAATGGAACAAAAAACTGGTATCAAGGCCATACCCTTCACTGATATCCCTACTAAATCTCCCGATGTATCACCTATGGATTTTTGTGCTTTCGGACTTTTAAAATCTGCATTATCCAAACGTCGTCCCAAAACCCTTACAGGACTCTGGAAAGCTGTTCAGGAGGAATGGGATAGAATACCTCTTCTGACACTTCAAAAGGCATTATTATCCTGGAAATTGCGGTGTCGAAAGATAGTTCAGAATAAGGGATGTCAAATAGAACATTTAAAACACAAGAGTTTTATGTAATTTAGTTTTGTGAATACAATATACATCGTCTAAAAAATGTGTGAACAGCCTCTGTACCTTTCATTATAATTCTGAATTTGACCATAATTTTTAAAATTTTTTCTCTGTACAGGAAATGAATAAGGACTACAAAATTTAGAATCATCGCATTACTTAATTTCACAACGAAATTGAAACAATTTTAATCTTTGAGAATCGATTTCTAACTTAAATAACCGAATATGGTCTAAACTTAATAATAAATATGGCATTTCACTTTCTACAATAAAAATTTCAGTATTCTTTTTTTATATTACCAAATTGTACTTGTGATTCAATTGCACCCCTTACGATTATTTGTCCTTTCATTTGATTATTACAATATTAATTTGCTCTTCAAGTCTAAAATTTTTCAAACATTTGCGCATTTCTCTTGACATCAAAATTACTGTGGTCCCCGTCACCAATAAACATAGAATTTTTGAATCACATACCTGAGCTTTGAATAGTAGTCATCATCTCCTGTCTCTCCTCGGGTATTCTACACTTTGGTGATTGTTATCAAATCTTTCCGAAAACTGGTTCTGATGCTGTTGGTTGTATCGTTGGCTTCCTTGATGGTCGTGGTTATTCCACCGCTGTCTGTCTTCTGCTTCATTCCACTATCAACGATTTGTAGGCTGATTATAAAAGTGCTGTCCTCTTGCAGGTGAATTGTTGATTTATTTGCTCACTAACTTCTGAAGTGTACTCCGGCAGGTCTATCTTCTCAGCTTTCTCCAACCACTGATACAGCGTCTTGATGTCTTGCAGCAACAATAAAATGCGCATCTGAGGATGGGAGTCGAGCGTTAGTGTCTCGACTATTTCTAGATCTTCTCTTTTAAGTGGGCGGCCAAGTTCAATCTTCGCCTTGTAGTATTCATATAAATTGCCGTTTGTTTTCAACTTCAACTCCCTGTAGTCGCTGTGCATTTGTTCCCGACTTTCCGAACAAATCTATATATTTAAGTTGCTAAGCTGACTTTTTGGGCAGTCCGTGAGAGAAAACTACTGCATCAATTTACTTCATTTTGGTCTTAAATGAATGATTGTAATCTGTAGATTTGTCAAATTTGTTTTTTGTAACTGCAATTTTTATTAAGGAGCTATAATTTACAGTTAAAATTTGATTTCTGCGCATGCTCAGTGGCATGTTTCAATCTAGCTTTAGAAACTCACTGTTTCTGCGCATGCTCAGTGACAAGTTTCAATGCCGAGGAGTCTCTTTAGATCTCTCTCTGCCATTTTTATGATAATTATATTTGTGAAATATAAGATTAAGCCTGACGGAAATTGTTTAATTAGCCACAACTTACAATTAAAATTTGCTTTCTGTGCATGCTCAGTGACATTTTTAAATCTGGCTCTAGATACTCACTAAACACGAGACCGCTTAAACATTAATTTGTTTCTGCGCATTATTATGATTTTCAACATTTGTCAATGATGTGTTGAGTATAATTTGTGTATTAGTACATTTATTTACTATCTAGCCGTCATGTTTTGACGGGTACCAACTAGTAGATATTAAGTTCTTAATCTCTTCGTAATCTTCTATATACAGCTGTGTGGCTATGATAATTTCCTGGACATCATTTTCAACGTAATTCAATATGTTTTCCTTTTCCATGTATCTTTTAATCCTAAGGGCCTTTTAATCCTAATATGCCGCCAAACGATTAGCAATGAAATTTTTAACGCCTATGATTGGTTTATTTTCGTCTCAACGTCATCTTTTCCTTAACGCTACGCAACATACTCCTATATGAACAGGCCCTAATGCGTGACATCGGTCTTCGAACAAGTCTAACCAAGGGAGAATGTTTCTGATGTTACGGTTGTAAAATTTCGGAATCATCAACTTTGCTGCACAAGTGTACCTTTTTTTCGCCACCGTACTTTTGTCTTCATCACTTTTCTGTTCAGTATTTTCTATTTCAGTCTCTTTTCGTTCCATTATCGCTCCCTCTAGAGCCACACTCTGTTGTAACATCAAATTTTTTTTTCTTCGCAGCTTACAAAAATGTCCTTTCTTTAGACGCAGTTCTTTATTTTATTCAAACACATCATAAAAAATTTACTTCATGAACGTTGAGGCGCACAACACTGGGCAGTTTTCACAGTCCATAAACTTGGAACAAAAGAAAAATTCTTTGTTTACTTACAGTTCCTTACGCACATTTTGTTTTCACTTGTAGAATTCTTTGCGAATATTTCGCTAATCCACATTCAAAGTTCACTTTTCCCCCGACGAAGATACTGGATGCTACGCGGCTGCTGACGGGCTTGAACAGTGCGTTATAGTCCGTGGTCATAGAAAACACAGTCTTGGCAGTGGGGACAGGTGAAAAAAATAATTAAAACAAGTATCCTTTAACATCGTTTATTCGGATATCATTGGCCAGAGCTCCGTCACGAAAATATTTGAGCAAACCACTCCGTCCAAAAAATCCACCTTGAGAGCTATAACTCTCACCTCCTCGAGTGCTTTGCGTCAACTGCCTTTGTTCTCTGTCTCCCAAGCGCGCCTAGAGAAAAATGTTCAGCTTGCATTCGAGAATTTTGGAAATTTCTGAGCTTACACTGCAAAAATACGAGCCTTTCTCTTAGAATTTTGAGATCACTCTCTTCCACTATAATGAAATATCAATTGAGATCAGTCAGGTGCCGACATCTACCTTTTAACAAACTATTTTTATTTTATATGAAAAATTCCACCGTTTAGCATTTTTAATCCGATTTTCTACGGAAAAAACTCTTTTAATTCCCTTAAGTTATCCTAGCCTTTAAAAATCCTGACACATAGACATATATATATGTGGGGGGGGGGGGACACGGAGTTTTAGATGTTGACGATATCTGAGTAATTATCCGCCATATTTAACATAATTTACATTTAACACAGTAATATAAGATCCGTCTCTAACGGAATCTACCACAGCAACTTCAAACAATACTTTCATCAAACGTTACTCAGTTATCTCTATAGCATTCGCACTCTTCTGACCCTAGACCGTCTATCTCGTGCAGGGTTATCTTATCTCTCCCTATGCTATTCAAAACTTCTGTTTCATACAGCGTCGCTCCCTTCGAAATAGAGCACGCTGAGCCGTCTCCCCAGTCTAGGGTCTAATTCACTGGTCTACGGGTTGCGCTGCTCAGAACTATGCTCGGTTCAGATACTACACACACACACGCATATATATATATATATATGTGTGTATGTGTGTGTGTGTGTGTATACTAGCTGAAAACTCGTACTTCGCTACGGAGTACATTCAAATTAAATAAAACGGTCAATGCATGCCATTAATGCCAAAAAAAAAATACATATATATTTATAAAGAAATTGTAACGGATATTTTTATAAAAATAATGTAGACGAAAATATTCAAATTAAATCTAATAGAACATACTAAAGAATATAGTACAGTTAATATAGTACAGTTTGAGGAACATTTCTTTTACTGTATTTTAATATTTTTTGGATAATGTCCAATCGTCTGCCGGATTAGAAAGAAAAAAAATATATTTTATTTTTTTTGTCTATTTATTTCGTTGTTATACACGTGACGATAAACTAATTTAAAGTATCACAAAAAGAAAAGAAACAGGATCAGCAGGAAAAGGATCAGCATTTAATAAACTAAATTCTAAAAATTAATCTTTAAAAATTCACCAAAATTCAGAAAATGGAGATACAGATTCAAAAAAGATTTAATTTTAAAGGAATTTTTATGATCTTTCTCGTGATATAAATTTTATAACCCTCCGATTATTATTTTAAAGAATGTTTCAAAAACAGCTTAAAAATTTAATTTTAAAAAATCTAAGAAGAATTTTCCAAAATCTCTCTTAGTGCAACCCTACACTATAAGAAGAATCGCTATGCAAATTTCAGCCCTTTAGGTCCAGCGGTTTGGTCTGTGCGTTGTATGTCAGTCAGTCAGTCAGTCAGTCACGGAACTGTTTTATATATAGAGATATATTAGTATCTGAAATGCACTGCTTGGAAAAAATACAAATGCGCCAGTACCATTTGCAAATTGCCAATGCAGGTAATGATACCAAATGTTTCGAAATGCTTGATGAAAATGTTGGCTGGTTATTTGGTTGAGAACGCTTTCGTCAACTTTTTGCCTCACATGGACTAGTTAGATCGGGCCGTACAGTTTAAAGCAGGGGTGTCCAACCTTTCAGCTTAATTGGGCCACATTGGAAGAAAACGAATTGTCTTGGGTGACATTGAAAGAATATGAATTGTCTTGAACCACACAAAAAAATACCTAACATTAAAAGTAGTTGATGAGTAAAAAAAGTATAATGTAAAGTTAACATACCTATTTATTTCATTATAAATTTTATTTATAATTAAAATTGTAACTATGTGAGTCATAAAATTAATGTGATATCTGGCATTGAATTTGAGGAACTAAAGCTTCAATATATGGGTCAATTGAAGTGGTTGAATTCTCAGGGAGTTGTTAAGATCACCATCTGATATTTTGTTTCTAATTTGACTCTTAATGTGCTTCACTCTTGAAAATAGTTGTTCACAGATGTACGAGCTTCCAAACATTGATGACCAGATTAACGCATGACTATGCAGTGAGGGATATTTATATCTGGGCAGGTATGATTTATGAGTACAACAGAGAGACTTCATTGAATTTCTCTTTAAGTTAGATGTCAGATTTCAACTCTATGCATTCCATTTCAAAAAATTTTAGCATTATATCTATATTGACTGTAAATAGAGTAGAAACGAGACAAAACAATTGCTCATTTTTCCAAAAGTCCTGAAATCAATTTTTAAATTCTTGTACTAAATCGGAAAGGGCAAGGCTGCGTATTTTATACCATTTTTAGAATTATGCTTGGTCAGCGTCTAGAAATGCAAAAAAAAATTTTAATATTTAATTGGGCTTGCCATTATTTCAATTTCATATAGAACGCGTTTATGGTTTGAAACATTGGATTGATAAGTTGGTTTTTACATTGAAGACGGGTGTTTGAGTCATTTAAATGGGCATTGAAATCTATCAAAACCTGCTAAATCTGCAAGCCAGTTATCATCAAGTTCTAGCACAGGTTATTTTTCAATGTTATAGACAATTTGATTTCATCAAGTAGGCTATAAAATCTTTTTAGACATTTTAATATTTTCTCCACTGAACCATCTTATTTCTTTAAAGCATACGATATCGCCATATTCAGCATCCAAGATTTTAAGATATTCCTGAAACTGGCGATGATTCAATCTCCGAACCTTTATAAAATTCATCGTTTTAACGATGATTTGCACGACATGGTCCATTTTTAAAGCTTTTTCCGCATAAATTTTCCTTGTGTATTATGCAATGGTACTTCATCAAACGAGAATTTTCAATAGCAATGGCATCGTCTTCCATTAATCTTACATGTCCCTCTTTTTTGCCTGTCATAGCTGGGGCACCATCTGTAACTTTACCAGATATGTTGGCAAGAGTTCATGAGAATTGCATTTCGTGTCTAGACCGAATATGGGCACGTTAAATCCGTAGACTCTTAAGTCCTTCTATGAGATCAGTGCATGGAGAAGGTACGATTCCCCCGATGTCGCCTCTGGGGGTGCTCTGTCAAAATTGTGGTGGCACCTAGTCAAGTCGACTCTTGTGGTGCTATTATAAATCTTGACCGCACTACTCAGACCGAATCCTATATCGACCTGGTCTGGGACTTCCGGCTAGCAGGCATTAGGAATAACAACAATGATAATCGCGCCAATGTTTTCTTCGTTGCTTCATATAAACTCTCTTGGTTGTCGTGTCTTTTAACGGTACTAAAGAAGCCATTTCTTCAGTTATAATAAACTTGTCATTTATACGTCTAACAAAAAGGTAAATTGAGCCGTGTCGATAGCTTCAGTACTTTCATCCATCGACAAAGAATAAAGCTTAAAACTTCAAGCTTTACTTTTTAAATCGAGGCAGGCTATTCATATTTGTTTCGCTTTGAGCTCTCTCTCTTTGCCGCACTAATACTTGCTTTGGGCCGTGGGTTGGACACCCCTGGTTTAAAGTCAATTCCGAACAGCTACAAACATTCAGATCAACGGTGGGACTCAAACCCACAGACACTGGAACGGAATTTTTTATCGTTGACGGCAAGGCATAATCGTCTATGCTGTGTTTTAGGTGCATAAGTATTGCATGTATAGTTCTTTACATACATCGTTCTATGTTTTAATTTAATTTTTCTGTTCAATTTTTTCTACATTATCTCAACACTTGACAAATTTGATTATCCGACGCCACTAAATTTATTTGCATGTGTGCCCAATTATCGGAAATATTTGGAAAAATTAACATTTGTGCTGTTCAGCAGTAGATAGAACTGTAGGAGCATTCTTATAAAAATGTATTTTTGGTCGTTCTCGAAAACCAGTGATCTCAACCCATGATGGGGTGTCGAATAGTATGTTCCGGTGGTTACAGAGGTTTTTTTTTTTTGTTGACAAAGATTTTATACGAAATTGTAATTTGAAAGTTCTCAACAGCCATATGTTTTGAAATGGCAGCAAAGCAGCATTACATAAATATTTGCAACACTGGTTTTTAACAAATAAAGGAAAGTATAAAACCCATTCCGAGAGAAAGTACCCTATATAGCAGCTAAATCCTTCCCGATTCGAATCCCTGATTGTGAATATACTGCGGCCACAATTTAGACCGAGCACCCTAAAAGTGCGAGCAACATATGGGCTGCTCGTGCCCTCTTCCAACCCCTACAAACCCAACAGGCGGATTTTCCGGTCTAGAGATTTAATGTGCTCATACCCACCGTAGACACGAAGCATTCAGTGGCGCTTATCGGAACTCGAACCGAGCACCCTCAGACACGAATACCAACGCTATAACCACTAGTTTGCCCCGGTCTTAATTATTTAGACCCATCTGCATTCAGAAATGTTTGACAATTTACGTTAATTTAGTTGCTTCATGTGGTGATGTATTAACATAAGTTTAAAATATGTAATGCGACCTTTCTTTTTAGTGTGTAAATAGGGTAAGGTAATGAATTACTTGGCTATTAGGTAAGGGAACTAGTTAGTCTAGAAAAAAGGCTTCATATAGAGAGGAATTTTCAAACCCCATACTTTCACCACTCATAACCATCATGATCTCTCTTTGGGTAACTTTTAGAATTAAGATATTTTTAGCTCCTTTGAAATATTTGGAAGTAACTGTAAGTAAATATCAGGCAAGTGAATCTTAAGAATTTCACGCAGTCTTTACTTATCCGGTAGAAAAATATTGATGCTAGCGTTACATTATTCATGCCAGTCTTGATCTCCATTAAGCTCTGCCGGATGTTTGTATTAACTGAATCATAAAATAGGTGAGAAAAAACATCCCAAACTTAATAAACAAGACAAGCCTTAGCGAAATCATAATATCGCGGCTTCCGAGATAGTGAATGAATGGCATTTCGTGCTGCGGGAGGAAGGGGGAGAGGGGGGAGAAACTTTCGGAGGCACGCGCCTTGTATTCGAATAAGAACGCCATCGAAACCCGCCCGCCAATTGGAACCCTTGGACTCCGACCTCAAAATGACGTCATTTATCCGGCAATAAATGCTTCGTTATGAGAGAAAATAATAACGGTGCTGAATAGATCGCAGAGCTGATGTTCGGAGCTGTCCACTTCTCATATGACCCGGCATTTTGATTTAGAGAGTGCTAAGGCATTTAAGTTCCAGCACTTGTTGATTGTCGGTTCCAGATCGCTTAATTGTTTGTACTGTCTTCGGTCATAATTAAAGACGGGGACTTTCCTAAATGCATTCCTTAATTTAAGAAGGTAAGCAATTTATTTGTAGGTTGATGAGCAGAGGTTAATGTATGGAAAAGAGTTAAGAAAATAGGTAATAATAATTTGATGTAACGGTTTCTGAAAAAAGAAAATATTTTTTTGATTTCTCTCATCAGTTTTTCCCAATTATATGTTTTTTCCCCAAAACAACCATTTATTAATTAATAATAGTAGACCTTTATTTTTTAATTAATTATAAATTATATCATAATTGTGAAAGGAATCGTGGATGTGTATTTTATTCGAATTTTACATTTAAACAATTATTTTTTTTTTCATGCGCTTTAAAACGTACGCTTAATTATGCACATATATACATGAAAAAATTTTTGGGGTAAATAAATATATGTTTTTATATACATGCATATGTATATTTGCGAATATTTGTCATGAAGTGTGCATGAGTGTATATAATCCTGTATTTGTTTGTTTAATAGTAGGAAGAATTTTTTTGCGATTTTAATTTTATTATGATCTGTAATTTTACTAAAACTTTCTTAATTATGGTATTTTTATTTTTTCCGTGGTAATAAAACTGTACTCTTTGAGTTCTTGAAAAATAGTGCTTAAAAAATATAAATATATATATTGCAAAAATTTTTGAAACGATAAATTTTTTATAGTTATTCGACAGCTTGTGATTATTTACATGAAAACTTAATTTTCTATAAAAACCGAGTTGTGCGGTTGAATTTATTTTATATCTTGCGATTGTAAAAGATTATTTGCGTTTCCTAACGTAGAAAGATCATAATTTTCTTTACTTTCTTGCAGGGCTCCCAGCAAGAAAAATGTAATAAACTCAGATTGCATCTAAACAAAAAAAAAACAGACTGTAATTTTAAAAAACCCAGCTTTTTAAAAAATATATTTTTTAATTAAAAATGATAAAAAATACGAATAAGATAATATACTCAATAATATTTTCAGATAATATTTTCTAAAATTATTTCAATAAAAATTCTTCAATAAAAATTATTACTCCAATAATTAAATAATTTCTTAATTCAATAATTAATTCAATAATTTAATAATTAATTCAATAATTTATTTCAATAATTTCTTAATTACTTAAAATTATTTCAATAAAAGTTCAATAAAAATTATTTTGTTTAATTGTCGTCAAATTTAATCCATTTCATCATTCCCGTCCAAATTAATTATCTGATGATCTTTTTTTTTCTCTTTTTTTTTATGGTTGCTTCTTATCGTTTATAACATGCTCCTTCTGTTACGTCTTTTCCCAGTTCTGTTTTAGGTATCCAGGTACGACAACTTAGGTAATATCTATTTATTTTGCCATCATACGATCCTTTACAGCTTCAGTTATTTTTTTTTCTTGTGATTCTATTAACTTACGGAAAAACTCTCTCTTATGCACTCAGAAAAGTGGTGTAGACTTGACATTGGGTCATGAAGTTTGATAAGATTGCATATTTGGGGCTATTGAATGCATATTTGGTATTACGTCACAAATACCAAAATTATGGTATGGTTTCGTAAGAGGGAGATATATCACGATTCCATCAAAATTATCTCCATTTGTGATATTTTAGATTCATTAAATTGTTTTATTAAATTACATAATTAAATTATTCTTAAAATGGGAAATAAATATTAATTTTTGCTATATTTTTAAGGAAAGACCCAGATTTTGAGTTAAATTTAGGAAAAAAAAAACATAAACCCATATGATAACTGAAAAATCCAGGTCTGGGAGCCCTGCTTGTTTCTGCTTACTGACATTTTTTAATACTTTTGTCTTAAGGAAAATTTACTTTTTTTATAGAATTTCTGTGGAATAATCTAATTTTGTTGGAAATCGTATTTAATTATTTCTTACTTTCTTACTCAACCCTGAGATTTATTTAATATTTATTTTATTCTGTTCTATTTTTTACTGCACGGCGAGAATTTTTGTATTATGTGCTTTTTACAACTTCTCTAAAATGTCTTTTATGAAAATAAAAATAACATTGCAAATCAGTAATTATATCAATTGATAAGCTATTTAATAGCTCATTGAATCAATTTATACGTTTATAGCCTAAAGAAAGGGCTATGAATTAAAATATTTTTAAATGTGCTTTTTTAACCAGAAATTAATTACGTTACGACAAAATATTTTTGAAGAAGTATCCTACACCATTTCTCTGTACCTAATTTATTTATATATATGATGAAAAAAAAATTTCGTAAATTTTGATGAAATGTGATGATTTGATAGCCTTAGGATATACTATGCATATTTTAAAATACTTTGACTGTAACTGGAATTTATATATATATATATATATATATATACTAGCTGAAAACCCGCGCTTCGCTACGGAGTACATTCAAATTAAATACAACGGTCAACGTATGCAATTTATGCCAAAAAATAAATATATATATTTATAATAAATGCGATGATCAATGTATACAATTGATGTAAAAAATATATATATATATATATTTATAAAAAAATCGTAAGGGATATGCATTTTTTTTTTATAATATCCAATCGTCTGCTGCATTAGAAAGAGAAAAAAATATTTTTTTTGTCTATTTAGTTGTTACGCACGTGACGATAAATTTATTGAAAGTACCAGAAAAAGGAATCACGTGATCAGCATTTAATAAATTAAATTCTAAAAATTAATCTTTAAAAATTCACCAAAAATCAGAAAATGGAGGTAAAAATTCGAAAAAAATTTCATTTTGAAGAAATTTTTATGATCTTTCTCGTGATATAAATTTTATAACCCTCAATGTATTATTTTAAATGCAAACGTAAAAAATGTTTAAAAAACAGCTTAAAAATTTAATTTTAAAAAATCTAAGAAGAATTTTTGAAAAATCTTTCTTAGTGCACCCCTACACTATTAGAAGAATCGCCATGCAAAATTTCAGCCCTTTAGGTCCAGCGGTTTGGTCTGTGCGTTGTATGTCAGTCAGTCAGTCAGTGAATGAATGAGTCAGTTACGGAATTGTTTTATATATATAGATATATATGTATGTATATATATATATATATATATATATATTGTGGCGCACGATAGGTGGTTAAGGCTAATCTCTGAGGCATAATTAAAATTACTATTTCTGAATCCATGACTAAGAAAGACAGAGTCCTAATTAAGATGAAAAGGCCAATTTTAAAGCAAAAACTTAACGTGAAAATTTATTTACAAAAAAATTAAACATTAAACAATTACAACATATTCAATTAAATTAAGTGCAGATTCACAATACATGCTCCAGGACCCAGCTAGTCCCAAACAGGAGCTTAAAAAATCACGTCCGCTCGGGGCGCGTCATATGCAGCATCTTCCTCAAAAACACCAAGTCTCTCTCCCTCTCGGCTTGAAAACTTCAGGGCGGCCGTCTTCTTAGAAAATAGTTTTCTAAAAACCGGGAGGGCCGGCAGATTATCGGCAGACAGCTCTTCTTAACGCCAAAACTTTATTACATTCCAGTGACAAAGTCGCATAGAGCTATTGCTAAGAAGGACATCTTTACGAGTGTGATTGGAGACGTTTCTGTTTTCCAAACGGTTACCCCCACAGCTTGCTAGAGAAGAACCGCTATGCCTGGGATTAACTTACAGGCCAAAAACTGTGGCAGCATTTGGTGGATCGTTTTTTAATCTCCCACGTGTTCAAAAATTTCGGTGGGAACTGGCAAAAATACCCCGATAAGCACGCATCTGTGTGTCGTGCACTCTGTGAGGGCTTGGAAAAAATAACTCCATACTTCCATTATGCTACAATATATATATACACACGCACGCACCTTTGACAAGTCTTTTGGGCATCATTTGATTTTCATAAAAATTTTTCTAAGAATGAGTCATATTTTTGTCATTTTGCCCTTGAAATATATATATATATGCAGGATTAATTTGCGGATAGTTAAAAATAGAAAGTTAAAAATGACACTAACACAGCAATTGCAAAAAAACGAGATGAAGAAAAGGATTTAGAGTTTCATCTCTATGTTATTTGAAGAGCAAATGAAGTTGAACTGTATAGACATTACTGGCTGTAAGGAAGTTCTTTGTTTTTCTGGTTGGTCTCGAAAAGCGAAGAATTCAGCCGAAGCAAAGTTAAGAGCGGAAAACTGTGTGTAAGATCTTCCATTATTATTTAGTGAATAACCCCTGGTATACATTAAAGAGCAGGCAATATTATTGACTGCAGAATGCAGTGAAAGTGCTGGCATGCTGCCATAGTACCTTGCAGCAAAATCAGGAGAGATCTTTCTCTGTAATTCCTCAGATTGTAAACCCAGGTTCAGTCAAGCAGTGCCCTCGACATCTTCAGTCGGATTAAGATGACTCATACCTCCTTCATGCAGTAATCAAGAATATGAAAGAAATGAGATTTGGGATACTACACGACTCGAACTGAACACCAGCCAGAATTACCGGGTTCGACCACTCTCGTAGAATACGGCTATTCGGCAATTAGCCAGGAACTACTCAGCATATGATTATGGAGGATCATATGTTTGGTACTTTCTGGCAGACGTCTCTAGGAACTCGAGAATCAAGTCCCACATCTAAATGCAACTACCAACGGTCAACATATTTTCAATGTATTATCTTCTATCAACAATTTGCCGCCTTATGATGTCTTTAGATGTTATATGATATGTAGACGAAGTGTTTGCCTTTAATATAAGAACAAGGTAACCAGTTACATAATAATGCATGTATACTACTGTTCTTATGATTTTATGAATCTTCCGACTTTGTTTCTCTAGAACGCTAAGATATCTGTCTTGGGTTTGAACTCGTGGGCCCACAGTTGCTAAAATTATTTTACTTCCGCATCATTTTGTCACAATTACACAGACAAACGCTTAATAGAGGCATCTTTAGACTACTTAACTTAACCAAAGAACAAAACGCTCCAAAAAAAACAGCGCTGCTTAAGTGCACTCTAAAAGCATCTGATGCTTTCATTGCCAAAGAACGCACCAGAATAATTTTAATCATTTGTTATCTACACGAGACATATGTCTGTCTCTTCGTTTTATTTCAAGCTCCGGTCTTAATGTATACATTGTTTTCATTTTTCCTTTTCTCGGTGTTTTTCAGATATAATTGTGAGAATATATAACTGAGATATAATTGTGAGAATATATAACTGAGATATAATTGTGAGATTATTACTCCATTATTAAATGCTACATTACGTGTAAAAGTTCAAAGACAGCACCATTCGCTACTAAAGTAATATCAACTAAATTTTTCCCAATATATAACGAACGAATAAATATGGTAAAAACTAATGCAAGATTTGGGTTTATTTCAAAGGTAATGATATTTTTGTAATGTTTAGAATGTTTGTGCACATGGAAGCATTGGTTTTCTCAATGAGATGTACCATCACTTCAATGGATAGTCTTATTAGTCCAAAGTCTAGATGCGAGGGTTCGATTCCATTCCATGCGAACGGGTTCAACCCTCATATCTCGTGGTCGTTAAGTATGAAATGCAAGCATGAAGACTACATATAAGTATAAAGATTGTAAAAGTAACGAAATTATGAATAGCCGTCTGTCAAACAATTACGAATTGTGCTAGCTTTTTTATCATAAATCAGCTCTAAACGGTTATGGTCGATTTGTGTTTTCTCAAATTTTTATCATATTTTCCATTCAGTTATTTTTTTAACTTCACAAAGAAATTAGATCTGCTTAAAATGAACGCTAAGCCATATTAATGTAAGCATTAATCTTTTTAATGACACTCGTATATTTAAATCCGGAATAAAAGAACTCTTAAAACGTAGATGATTAATATTTATGATAGTAATAAAAACTCATATTCAGAAGCTACTTAAGATTGGAGCCATATTCAGTATAGGCTAGCTCTGTAAAAATAAATACGGTGAAAGTTTCATTATAGGAAAATCTGAATAGAGAGCATTTTTTTTCCTTTTCTGGTGCGTGTATACTGCTTGTAATCAGAATTTTATTTCCGAGCGTTTGAATGTAAGGTAACAAATCATTGCTATATCATCTTAGTTTTCAGAAGCTTGGCAAAATAATCCAGCAAACATTTCTAGTATTTTTCTCGAAAATATATTACCAAATGAGGTGGATGTCAATTTAAATGTTCCTGAATGTTATATAAATATTTATACTATATAAATATGTACTGCCTCGCAATAAAAAAGAAAAGTAGCATGAATGTAAGCGTTTGAGGATATTTTAGCTGGCATAGAAATGTTTAATTTCTTACAAAGAGGGTCAGCCTCACCTCAACACATTATCCAGTATTTAAATAATAACATAGAAATTTCTTTTCTTCAGCCCTGCAACAATATCCGCTGAACTGATTCTCACAACGCCCATGGTTTGGTAAAGGGTCAATTACCCACACCATGAGCAAGAGATATGAATGTTACCCTATTCCACCCTGGACTCTAGTGCCAGCTATAAGCACGGCCTTTTTATCGCATGGGCAAATCGGGATTTTGCCCAGGGCCCCCTGATGCTAGGGGGCCCCAAAACAGTCCTCTTTAACGTGCAAAATCTCTTTAAAGATGTTTCTCAACACTAAAATAGATAGGGTGCCAGATAAGTGAAAGTTTTTAATTTCACTTTCTGCTATAGGAAAAATGTTAAACTATCAGATTGTATTAGACATACAGCATAAGGTGAAAGGCGTTTTCAACTTGATATGAAACATGTTTATGAATTCTTCATCTTATCCGCCATACACTGTAATAGCAAATATAGGACTCGCATACAGGATTGTTTTGTTTAAATCGTCATTTGAATCAAAATTTAAATCAAATGATTTTTTTTATTCCTGATTTTTAACAACTGTTCCTCACACGCTTGGTGTATGCATCTAGTACTTCTAATAGTATAGTCCATGGATAATTCGTATTTTTATAAATGTTCGTAAGGGGGGGGGGCTTCCAAATAGCATCTGCCCAGGGGCCTCCAGCGTTCATAATCGGGCCCTGGCTATAAGTCTCCGATAGATTTTCGCGCGATTTTGCTTTGACTGTAGCTCACAGTTAAAGTTTATTTTGTGTTTACAAGGACAGCGAGATGGCGCACTTCACGCTTCTCATTTCTTCTTTTTTAGCACGCTAAATAATTACATAACAGTCAGCTGAACGAACTGTTTACCTTGATACATAATTTTTCACGTGGTTTTGCTTAGTTGTTCGGAGTAAAAGCTGACTATGTTTCGTCTAGAACATAGACGACGAACCTCACGTGTACCAGGTGTGGCACTTAAATCAATTTTGCTGTCTCTCGGATGACTAAGTTCTAACGGGGTAAATATAATAGACCATGATATGCAATGAATATTCAAGGTCTGTGGAGAGAATTAAGGTTTGTCGACTTGAGAAATGATCTGGAAACAACTAAACGTGAACGATTAACAGACGCAAGTGATAATTTTTTAAAAAGCATGAATACTTGAGAGGGGGAATTAAATTACCAGATTCCTATTTGCGTAAAAAATTTAGCAATGGTTGTTTTGATAATTTACCCACAAACATATGCGAACCTTTATTTTAAAGAATGAACATTATAAAATGTAGTCGCAGAAAAAAGCCGACATGTGAAATCTAGGCTGGGTTGTGTTTAACTTTATCGACTAATAGGTCCTATATAAAATAGTTAGCATCCAGTATTCAATAGCAAAAGTCACTCTAAACATTTAATATTATTTTCAATTTCTATTTTATGCAAAATTAATTTTTACATTTGTGAACATTTTCTTCTGTTAGCATTATAGTAAAATTCTGTCATAAGTAATACTAATTAATTATTTAAAGATTTTTCTTTTTCTATTAATTCACTATTAGTTTTTTTTCTATTAATCAGGTTTTCATGAATAAAAAATTGACAAAATAAAAAGTTCCGCTATCCATGTGTCGAGCTTCACAAGCAGTGGACTGTAAAATTAATAGTAAAATACCGTAGGGCTGTATAAGTTGCTAATCTATAAGAAAAAGAAGAGTGCAGGGCACTCGTCGTTCGCAGGAACGAAAATGGACACACTGTTTTAACAGTTTATTTATAATATATCAGCAAATACATCATAAAATCTCAATATCTTTAGAACAACAACAACAATTTCATTTCTTGGTATATTGAAGATACACCCTAGAGCAGCACGTAGCAGTTCACAAGGCAACCAACCAAGGATGAAATAGCTCTTGGGAGCGCACACCCTGGACTAGGGTATCCTTTCTTTATTTGAATAGGGTGCTACCAAATAGGGCCAGCCACATATACTTAAGTAAGATTTCGCTTACTTAAGTATGAAATGTCTGGGTGTTTAATAAAGTGATCTGGAGTCTGGGTGTTTAATAAAATGATGCTGTTATGGTTTCCGTGGAGAAATATTTCGGCCATTCTACAAAAGTGAAGAAGAAGGTTAAGTCTGATGGGAACTACCCCATTTGATTCTCTCACCTCAGTGTTAACCTATAGAGAAAATTTGTCCAAGGATTGCCGACTTGGATTTATAAATTTTTTTTTAAATTGCACTCCGCAATAGAGAAAGAAATTTTACATCCTGGAGCATTTTTCGTTTTTTTTCAATTCAATTAATATTTTCAAAATTATTTGAAAATTATTTTCTCCTAATAATTCAATTTTTCAAATTTAAATTATTAAGAGAAAAATCTGGTAAAGTGTGTTTAAACGCTCATAAATTCCTTTGGTGGACGAAATTTATAAAATGAATCCTGTTGCAAGGTGCAGAAAAGTTCAGGCTATCGGAAAATACCATTTTTTCTTGATTATCTGCATTTATGTAGCTGTAAATAGTAGTTAAGTGTATTAGACAAATTTTCTCGATAGGATAATATTGAGGTGAGCGAATCCAATAGGGTTAGTACACAGCAGCCTTAATGAACGAGCTCTGTGGAACACTTTCTGAACGGCTCAAATTTCAAAATTATGCATTCAGATTTCAAGAATTGTCGACTGTTAAACTTGATATGAACTGAAGACTGGAATTTCACATGCTGTATGTAAATAGGGAAGAGAAAATATGTGGCAGAGACGAAAGAGTTTGTATCTCAGAGAAAAGGTTGACATACTACCAAAACTAAATGAAAAAGATAATATATGTGATTCAGCCTTGAAGCGGAGTATTGGAGAAACTCTCGCGAATCAAGTTTAAAAAACAGGACGAGATCTATAAATTATAGGAATGATCATCGTAACCAAGAGATCAAAAGGCATTTCTTCTGGACCGAACGATTGGTGAAAAGTTATGTCGAGCTTAGCCAAACAGCATTCATTTACCTGGGACATAAATTATAGAAAAGTTTTACGAAGTTACAAAGGGAGACAGATACACTGTCTAAACTGAGTCACGATTACTTTTTTCTGCTCTTGAAGTAATGGGGGTGAAATAGTATTAGAATATGTTAGTAATTATCGTATGTGTGGATCTAATAATCGAGTTTAAAATACCTCTTGTGATGAAAATTTAAAAAAAAAACCAACTGCTTTTAAGCCATTGATACAGAATACATAGCGCAGAATAAATGATGGATAAATAAAAATTCTTTAATGGGTATCGATGTTTGTCTGGAAAATGAAAAGGAGAAAATAAGTTTAATTTTGTTTAAGCTTCATTACATCCATACATTCATAAAGTTACTCAAGTTTCCACTTACACGACATCAATCTAGCATCCTCTAGATCAGTGATTTCCAACCCGTAGAAGTCTGAGGACCACAAAGCCATAAATTGAACCATGTGCCGACCCCCCCCCCCATACCGACTGGAGGGGGGATCCCCATACCTTCCGGGGGTATGGGGGTCTAGAATATCCTTCAGGCAAAAGGGATATAGGATTAACATACTCACATTTTAACGTATCGTATTCTAATAATAAAATAATCATCTTAAGCTTTTAAAAAATTTCAATTCAACACCTGATAGTCATCGTATGTATTTGGCCCATCTATTTCAGCAAACATTGCTTTCAAAAGCTCCATTTATTTGGCAACATTTTTAGATGGGGTGCCGGACCACTCCTGAGGCTCTCGCGAACCACCGGTTGGGAACCACTGCTCTAGATCAGTGGTGCGCAAACTGTGAGTCGCGACCCGTAGAGGTGTCGCGGACACTCTGAAGTAAGTTTATAACACACCGAATTACATAATTAAAAAACATACTTTACGCTTTCTATATTTACATACTTTTATTTATATTTTTTACATGTTCCAATTATACGATATTATTAAATAAGGTGTCAAAGAGTCTTACAAGGCTACATTGATTCCATTCGCTTTTACTTAGATGTGGGATACTGGTTTTCAAAATTAGTAACTATAATAACCACATAACGATGATATGAGGGTAGCATACTCAAATATTTCTCCAACTGTTGAACAAATACTATCTGATGTCCAGGTTCAACTTTCTCATTAATTTTTTTTCTAGTTTAGATAAATAAAATTTCTAATTTTCATCGTTTCAATATAAAGCTTATAACTTTAAAATCATGCTCTATTTTAATTTTAATTTTGTTTTTTTTTATCTAAATGAAATAGAAATACATATTAAAACTTAAATATGAAGTTTTAGTCACATAAAATTTGGCAAAAAATAAATGTAAATGGTAAGGAAAACATTTTTTATTGTTATTATGCAAAGTAAATATATACCCAAAATCTATGGTATTAAAGTCGTGTAGTTAGATAAAATACATATATGAAGCAAAATTAACTTTAGAAATCATAGTTTAACAAAACTGAATCACAAAGCATCACAAATCTGTCAGTGATTTTCAAAGGTATTAAGAAAAATTTATTTCATCTTCTTAGTGAATTTATAGTATTCTAAAACTTTTTATTTATCGTTTTGAACTATTTTCTGCAAAAATATTTTATTCTGCATCTTCTCTAAACTTTAAAAATATAAATTAAAATAAAATTTCCGATATGAACCCTTTTAACTGAAGAAAATATGTCATCTCACTTTGTATTGCCACCAACTTTCATGAATTTTCAACAAATTATAATATTTTATTTCATTTTCTTAACTGACATTAGATTTTTCTGAAAATTTCTTAACGTCAATGTATGCATCAACCACACGTGACATTATAAGAATGCTGTACTACAGAGGAAAGGATTAAATGGAGCCTATAATCGGTTTGACTTAATCCTGTTGTTTCGGCCGATTTCGGAGCTGTGGGACATATGCGGACGCCTGACAAATTATGTGGCTGCTTATCAGGCACGCGCAAAGTACTGCAGGATCCTAATCCTAATTTAATGTCCAGGCTCTAGCAGGTAAATACGTCAAGGGTATAATCGATACTGGAATTCTTTCATATTTCCTAAGAGAAAATGCTTTAGCTTATTTTTGCTTGTTCCAGATTCTTGTGTTTCGAGTAACGCCGATTGTGTGTTGTTATTTTTAACTTATGGTGACATGAGGATCGAGTATTTTCACCTTAATCGCTGTGGGTAGTAAGTTTTGACATTTTTAAATAGTTTTATGATAAAATATTGAGGGTAGTTTGACCAATACCTCCAAATGCAGTATATATCTGAAATAGTTGCTGGACATGTCTTTTTATGAATTGTAGAATAATTACGCGTTGTTTTTTGTTTTTGTTTGTTCTTTCTTTTCTACCTGTCGGTGTTTTTGCTTTCCTTCGTCTAATGTATAATAAGTACGCCTTTGACAGCTAATGATTAATCTATCTTTAGTAAAAACTAGTTGTATTTTGGACATTTCGGTTTTTCTCGGTCATTTTGGGCATTTTATTTTTCAACCCTTCTCACCCCCCCCCATGCCGGTGGGGCTCAACTTGGACTTCTAAAATGAATAAGTTAGCATTGTAAAAAAATATATATATTTCTCTATTGCGGGGTACAATTCAAGAAAGAAATATTAAAATCCGAGTCAGCATCACTGGAAAAATTTCTCTACAGGTTAAAATTCTGCTGAGTGAATCTAAAATGGCTACTTTCCAAAAGCCTTAGGGTTTCTGTGTACGAACTCTACTGGATTCACTCACCTCAGTGTTAACCTATGAAGAAAATTCGTCCAAGGAATTTGTCCAAGGCCGACTTGTATTTATTTTTTTTAATTGTATTCCGTAATAAAAAAAGAAATTTTACACTTTGGGGCATTTTTCGTGTTCTAAAAAATATGCAAATAATATTTTTAATTTAAATTATACGGGGGGAATCTAGTATAGTGTGTTTTAAACGCTCATAAATTCCTTTGGAGGACGAAATTTATAAAATAATTCTGCAGCAAGGTGCAAAAAAGTTGAGGCTATCTGAAAATATCATTTTTATTGGATTATCAGCATTTATGTAGCTGTCAATAGTAGACATATTTTCTCCATAGGTTAACATGAAATGAGCAAATCCAATAGGGTTAGTTCACAGAAGCCTTAACAATTATTCAAAACAAAGGAAAATGTAAGATATACTGTCTACTCTGAATGCACTGCCATACGACGTTTACAACACCTAAACTATATAATGGTATTAAACACTACTCTGAAAGTTTTAACGGTATTTATTCAATTATATACATACAAATCAAAATCGTCTTATCCATTTGACCAGAAATGAGAAAGGAAATGACGGAGATTTGAATAAAACTATTATTATCTCAGAAATGAGAGAAGTATTGGGCGATTTTTATAAGAATCAAAATGAAAAATATCTCTTTAAAAAGTATTTTGGATTTAATAAAAATATCTTAAAGAGCGAGAATCCAATTGCGGATCATCTTGAGAATTATTATGATAAGGTAAAATATTAATTTAAAACAATTCAATGAAAATTGTCTCATTCTAATTTAAAATTAGAAATAACTTTAAAGCATGTTCTTTTAAAAGTATATTTCCAAGAATTCATTCAAAACTGAAGAACAAAATTGTAGTGTGTGTGTGAGTTTATATATATCTATACGCGCGCGCGTGTGTGTGTGTGCTAGTTAGGGTTAAAACATTAGATCTTAAAACACATCGTAAATGTAGTCAGGGAGGCACAAGTGGTTAAACTTCAATTAAATACTCAGTTTCAAATTAAAAAAAACAGATTTATTAAGTCATTCTGGGAGCGAGATGAGGTCTCTCCTGGACAAGAGATCCTTACATCCTCCCTGAAGAGAGTTAATGTAAACACGTAACTATAAATTACTTTATACACAAAATTCCCAAAGTGGACCCTTCCTGTGGTCAGAATTATCATGGGTTCAGCAAATTACGAAGTTACGTGTTGCCATATATGGTAAGGCTCTGTAGTCTATAACTGCATAGTATCTTTTTGCTCACGGGTCATTTTTAGCTCGGAGCTCGCGTGAGGGTAAATATAAAAATTACAAAAAGTTTAAAAGGGATAAACAAAACTAATTATTTATCGCCCAAATTAAATTAGGGATAGAGTTTAATTAAGTTAAGGAATGAAATATATTTTTTGGCATAACACACACACACACACACGCGCACACAGATTTTATATATTATATATATATATATATATATATATATATATATATATATATATATAGAGAGAGAGAGAGAGAGAGAGAGAGAGAGAGAGAGAGGGGGGAGAGAGAGAGAAATTTATATATTTATAAGTATTTTAATAATAATTTATTTACTTGTTATGATATAAACTCATGGTTAAAAGTTTAAGTTTTGTTATACAGGGTGTCCATAATTAAAGTCCCACTTTCAAAAGGCTGCAAAAAAAGAACCACTGGTCAGAATGACTTCAAATTTGAACCGAATATACTGTAAGAAGGGGGAAAACGATTTGGCATAATTAAAAAAAGGTTCCAAAATGTTACAATGCCCTATTGATACATTTTGGAACTTTTTTTATTATGCCAAATCGTTTCTCCCCTTCTTCCAGTATATTCAGTTCAAATTTGAAGTCATTCTGACTAGTGGTTCTTTTTTTGCAGCCTTTTGAAAGTGGGACTTCAATTATGGACACCCTGTACTTGGATATACGAGTACGTTTAAATGTCAAAACATTCAGTATGGTTTAAAAGTACCTCTCGTCATTAGAAAATAAAGTCGAAACTTCTCTAGAATGTTGATGAGCTATTACTATAAACATTTTTATAAATATGTATAGTCCAGTGATATAATTTGACCTGTGTATATTCATATTTCTAATAATAATAAAAACATATAGCTTTATAAAAATAATAAATTTAATTTTAATGTATTTTTTTTCAATTAAATTACGCTGTATATTATATGTGAATATATTTACACAATATTATATAATAATATATTAATAATTTTCAAATAAATGTATGATAATTATTCACATAATTAACTGATGCATACAGATAATATTTCCTTTCAAAACTGGATATTATATTCATTAATTAAAAGTAATGTGTGTGATTATTCGAGACATTATATTAATGTGACGTTGCAAATTTACATACGAAATACCAATTTATATCACGTAGAATTTCCGATAGCAAAACTTTTGAAATAATGGGTAAAGCACTCATTTAGGAGGAAATGTTTCAGATGCATGATGATTTTTTTTCTAAAATGCGAGCCAAATGGCATGATCACAAAGGGCAAAAAAGGAACCATGTTTCTCATTTCAGATAGTTGTTCCCTAGAAACGGAATATTTATTGTTATGAATGAGGATAAAAGATAATTAATGTTTTTAAGACTCAAATTTGCTTTTATTTTTCGCCTCTTTGTGCCAGAAAGATGAGGTTTAATAACTGCGGAATTGTAAAACCGTGAGGTAGTGATTTATGTACCTGATCTTTTACCTAGTGATTATCGCCCTTTATTTAGCTGGGTACTGTAAAGGCATGTAATGCGAATTCTTGGTCATACTTTCTAATTGATATACAGCAAGTTATATTGCAAATAAAAGAAAATTCTCCGAAACTCTGATTTATTACCATTAGGAAATGTCTTTGGCCAGGAAGGAAAATTACTGGATAGATTCTGGCTACTAAAAAAAAATCCAAGTTCGGCAATAAATGTTCCAATAAGAGTTGCATTCGAGTTTGCCAAATTAAATTTCAAATTCCTCTTCCTAAGTGAAGTTTGGTGGCTTCAGTTAAAGCTACTGTGTACTAACCCCGTTGGATTCGCTCACCTCAATGTTAGCCTATCGAGAAAATTTGTCCACTATTTACAGCTACATAAAGGCTGGTAATCCAATAGAAATGGTATTTTCAGATAGCCTGAAATTTTTTCCACCTTACAACAGGATTCGTTTTTTAAATTTTGTCCACCAGAGGAATTGATGAGCGTTTAAAACACACTAAACCAGATTTCCCCCCCCCGAATAATTTAAATTTTAAAATATTATTTGCATTTTAAAAAAACGAAAAATGCCCCAAGGTGTCAAATTCCTGACGGAGTACAATTTTAAAAAAAAAAAACAATCTTTAAATCCATGTCGGCAATCCTTGGACACGTCTTCTCCATAGATTAACATTGAGGTGAGCGAATCCAGTAGGGTTAGTACACAGCATCCTTGGGAGCTGTGATTGAACACAATAGCCCAGCAACCAAATTAATAAAAGCATTGTTAAAAACTATTGTTCATATCATCAAACAATGATTCGGCTGCCCCCTAAAACCACTAAAACTTTTTTTTATTCATCTGTCAATATTTTTTTAATAACGCGTTATCTGATATAAGCTCAATAGCAGTCACGCGTTCCCTGTCTTCTCGATCGGTAATTCATTACTGTCCAACGAGCTCCTAATGATCCTCAGGTCGGGTTTTCTTGCCCAGATGCTCAACAGTCTCGCACTTGACGCAAGGCTGCTCTGTACTAATACTATTGGATTCGCTCATCTCAATGTTAACCTATGGGAAAAATCTATCTTCTACTGACAGCTACATAAATGCTGATAATCCGATAAAAATGGTATGTTCAGATAGCCTGAACTTTTCTGCACTTTGCAACAGGATTCATTTTATGAATTTCGTCCACCAAAGGAATTTAGGAACGTTTAAAACACACTATTCCAGATTTTTTCCCCGAGTAATTTAAATCTTAAAAATATTATTTGCATTAAAAAAACGAAAAATGCCCCAAGGTGTAAAATTGCTTTCTCTATTACGGAGTACAATTAATTTTTTTTTAAATCTTTAAATCCCAGTCGACAATCTTTGGACAAATGTTCTCCATATATTAACATTGAAGTGAACGAATCCAATAGAGTTAGTACACAGCAGCCTTAAGGGGAGAGAAATATGAACAACGCTGAGATTCTGCGTTAGGAGATTTTTTTAGAAAATATGATACTGCTCACTCCTAAGTAAAGATTTTAAAAAATGTATGGAACTATATCAAAAAGTAACCTAAAAATGGCATGACTTACAAATAGCATGGAATGTGCATTCCTTTAAAATGGCATGACAATGGGATTGACGTCGGTAGTGTCAGAAGTACTAGATATTACAGATGTAAAAAATGTCGATCTGGTCTTAGTAGTACATGTTTTTTCGCATAGCTCTTTCGACATTATTTTTAGTGAAGAACTTCATATAATATAAAACAGGTTGCGGCTCTATATATCTAAAGACTGTCTCTAGCAACACCGCTTGTTTTGCCCTAATTTTTTCATTAGTACCATGTAGCTGATATACGATGTATGTAAGATTTTAAATGATGTATGGAACTATATCAAAATGTAACCCAAAAATGGCATAACTTACAAATAGCATGGAATGTGCATTCCTTTAAAATGGCATGACAATGGGATTGACGTCGATAGTGTCAGAAGTACTAGACATTACAGAGGGAAAAAATGCCGATCTTGTCTTATACTACTAAGAGAAGGATATGTTTTTTCGCATAGCTCTTTCGCCATTGTTTTTAGTGAAGAACTTCATATGATATAAAACAGGTTGCGGCTCTATATATCTAAAGACTGTCTCTAGCAACACCGCTTGTTTTGCCCTAATTTTTTCATTATTACCATGTAGCTGATATACGATGTATGTAAGATTTTAAATGATGTATGGAACTATATCAAAATGTAACCCAAAAATGGCATAACTTACAAATAGCATGGAATGTGCATTACTTTAAAATGGCATGACAATGGGATTGACGTCGGTAGTGTCAGAAGTACTAGACATTACAGATGGAAAAAATGTTGATCTGGTACTACTAAGAGGAGGATATTTTTTTTCGCATAGCTCTTTCGACATTGTTTTTAGTGAAGAACTTCATATGATATAAAACAGGTTGCGGCTCTATATATCTAAAGACTGTCTCTAGCAACACCGCTTGTTTTGCCCGATTTTTTTCATTATTACCATGTAGCTGATATACGATGTATGTAAGATTTTAAATTATGTATGGAACTATATCAAAAAGTAACCTAAAAATGGCATGACTTACAAATAGCATGGAATGTGCATTACTTTAAAATGGCATGACAATGGGGTTTCGTCGGTAGTGTCAGAAGTACTAGACATTACAGAGGTAAAAAATGCCGATCTTGTCTTATACTACTAAGAGAAGGATATGTTTTTTCGCATAGCTCTTTCGCCATTGTTTTTAGTGAAGAACTTCATATGATATAAAACAGGTTGTGGCTCTATATATCTAAAGACTGTCTCTAGCAACGCCGTTTGTTTTGCCCAAAATTTTTTATTATTACCATGTAGCTGATAAAAGAATGCGAAACTTTCTGGAAACTTCCAGTGACTGACCTCTAATCTAGAGGATATCGATTTAACGGTAATTGGACTTTCAAAAGTATGTTATATTACAGCCTCACAATTTTTCGTAACTTCTATTTTTTTCTATATTTAAAATTAAATCATCATGGCCATAACCTTATTTTTACGAATAAGATTCTGATGTCTGTTTCGTGAACTTGAAAAATTGAATTGCAAGATTAATAGAATTAAATACAAAGAATTTTCTGTAGCCGTCCACCCCTATTCGACGGTTGCCCGTCTAAACGTCTACATTTTGTTCAGAATTGATCAAAGACTCCATAGAGCCAATATTGTGGAAGAAATCCTTTTTCCACGGCCACCCCTCCAAATGGCCATTTTTTATAGGAACCATTACTGGCAGCCGTAGAAAAGTTTCACTTTAACTTCCTTATCACAAAGCATAAATTTGACATCTTTCTTTTATAAAAAAATCTGATAAGCTTCCTCAACTCATTTCCCTTATTAACGCAGTATGTAACGTCCTCCATATTAGAAAATAACTAACTTATGTTTTCTTTCATTAATGTAGTTGAATTTAATCCTAAACCAACCTTAACTTAGATTTAAAAGTAAGAGTTTAAAATTGCCCCCAATGTACATTTCACTGTAATCAATATGTTTACATGTTATTGCTAAGATATTCAAATTAAATTTTTGGATTTAGAGTACTTTAGAACTATAATCACTCAGCTACCATATCTCTTATGCTTTCTTAAAGCCTTTCCGTACCAAATCCGAATCCGAGCTCTCCAAAACCTTTGAGTTGTCGTAAGTTTATGTTCCCTTTCACCAGGCAGTTGATCGGGATAGCCTTCTTTTTCATCTGTAGATGAAATATCATACGGCTTAACATGTATTAGAACTGGAGGAACTCTTTTTTTCCAATGCTAATTGGCTTTCAGTTGCTAGCATAGTGAAGTATTAAGTAAATAGCAACGGATATAACTAATGTCTTTTTTTTCTAAAATTTCATGTATGTTGTTATATGCTTTTTTCATTATATACTTTCATTTATATACATTTTATTTTAATTTCTTTGGACAGATGATTATTTTGATAAATATTGTGTATAAATCTAAATAAATGAATACGTGTATATGTATATATATTGTAAGCTGATTGCAATGGGCATATTCTTTTATCTTTGCTCTATATTATTATCAGTTTCATAGGATTATAATGGCTTAGCCCCACAGGCGTAGCGTGCTTCTAACTTCTTTTTTTTTTTTGGGGGGGGGGCATGAATTGAATTAATTTAGGGCCCTCCTCGGCGGATTGACTTCCGTGCGGTCCTTAAAATATAAAATATTATGATTTTTTTTAAAAATTCAATAATGATAGAATTGATGTTTGAGTAGTATTCAAAAGTTATAAAGTGAGAAAAATAAATATAATATAAATAAAATGAGAAAAAAATATAGCATCGAATTTTTGTTATGGATCATATCATTGTTAAAAACTAGTATGTTAAGGCTAAAGACATAATCGGAATCATCAGTTTCACAGTTTGAAAAAGCGGGAAAAACCCAAGTTTCTTAAAAGTTTTCTACAATTTTACGATTTTAACTGAACATCTATTGATTTTTTAATTTATTTCAAGTCGGGGTTTAACGTTTTAAGCTTAGCCAGTCAGAACAGACTTTCTAATATAGAGTAGTCTAGGTGCGTGGTGGTTCAAAAACGGACCACCTCCTCCTGTATAAACTAAAGCTACAATTTTTTTATTTTTTGCAGAATATGTTCCTAACGGTAATATTTCTGCAAATATAATGTTTTGTTCTCCCCAAAATATATTTTGATATAGTTCCCCTTAAAGGGTTAAGGTACTCGCCCACGTTCGGAGCACATTTTTTTTCAAAAATACACATTATTGATTAAACGCATATATTTTAGTTCAAATGTGATATAAAATCATGAAAACAAATATAATTTTGGTAAAAATTTCATAATATTTTAAAATGGAGGGAATTTTTTTATAAATTTTTAGTGCTTACGCCAAAGACCCTACACCATTCAATTCAATATATTCTAATTTCCTGTATACTATATACTACTGTGACACTTTCCTGTGTTCTGAACTAAAAGTTTTACAATATTTCCAAAAATCACTGAAATATACCAAAAAAGTGAAAAAAACACCCATTTTTTAAATTATCTTTTTATAAGTACATGTACCTGTATAATGATTAAATTAACACATTTTGCTTAGCTTTTAGATCAGAACATAGTAAATAGTATGTAAAACACTTTTACAAAATTTCATCAAAATATATGGAAACCTTTTTAAACGATTAGCTTTCTCGTTTACAAAAGCAACTGAAAAATGATTTTTCTAGAAAAGGAATTTAAAGAGGCTACTTCCAGTCTTTTAATATCGCTTTCGGTATGTTAAATAGGCCATAAGTTCTCATCCAATGATCGTACGAATAAAAGTAAATCAGCTTTAGAATCCTAAAAGATTGGCCTTTGAAACAGAGCAATAAAAAAAATTCGAATTTTTGCACCAAAACAGACATTTTAACTTTGGCAAGATAACTTAGGTCTTGCAGTCTCTTTTATGTTCATTTTCCCAAATCATAACTCTGTAACTACTCTTTAAAAAAATCGTCAAAGCATAAATAGGAAAAGGTGTTTGTAAAAATGCACTTTCTTTTGATTTATTTGGTGAAAATTTTGTTAAACTACTACGCTATTCAAAAGAAATTTTTAAAGACATATTAACTACCTAAGTTTGCCGCAAAAGTTGGCAATGTCTTCATTCCGGTTTTGGAATGCATAGAAGTTCCATCAGACTTTCGCATATAAATTTGTAAGGGACACCGTAACTCATCTAAACCTTTCATTGTTTGGATGAAACCCAAGATTCAGCTTTGCAACAGAACCAGTCGCAGCAGATTTATTACAACAATCTCCTTCAGGATAATTTAACAATGAGAGATTTTAATTCAAAAATTCGTATCACAGAAGAGGACTACGAAAGAGAAGTACAGATTCTCCAAGCTGAATACATGCCTCCTTGGCCTTGCTTCTACATTTACATCTATCTACCTTTACAATTACATCTACATATGCCTTTCCCTCTAAAACTCAATGTCAAACTCTAATGAAGCTCTTCAGTCTTGCTGTCTTCTCATTTTCAACTTTCCATACATTGTACATGGATTTATTTTTATGTTTGCATTTTGAAACGTCATCTTCACTTAACGGGATAAAGCATGAGGTATACACGAAATGTGTAAAATACGGTAGGAAAAAACTCAACTAGTCAGTGAGGCAATGTCGAACAAATTTATGTACAGAAGTCAATATATTTTTTAAATGGTCGTGAGCAGGGGTATTTATTGATCTGGTTTAAACTGTAATGCAATTTTGTTGTGTTATAATATTTATAACTATGAGATAGACTACCTGCTGATGTCTGTCTTTTAAAATATTCAAGTTTTACTTAATTACTGAGAAATACAGAAGTATATTTTACAAGTATTAAAATTTCTTATAAACTTTTGAATTCAAATTCCAGTTTCTCGAAAGTTAAACTTGCTTTACATTAAATGACAATATCACTCAAAAACAAACTAACCAACTTTCAAACTTGAAAAAAAGAATTGAAATGATACCCAAATGTCACGAACCCAATCCTTCCCGTTATTTCTGAAAATCCCTTAGGAGAGGCTGATAGTTCCAGCTACAGCAAATCAAGTATAAAGTTTCTACCGCGAAATGTGTATATCCTGTTCTTTCTTACTGCATGGAGGAGATACGCTCAATATTATCTAATCATCTCTCTGAATTTTTTTTTTAGTAGAATCAGAAATCAGCAGCTTTCATTACGTTCTCCGCTTGCAGTAACTTTCTATAAAGACTTCCCTTTGCATATGCAGTTCACGTACACAAATCGCAAATTGATCCTGAATTCATAAGAGATGACACTACCATAAAAAACTAAAAAGAATAGTCGCCTAGTTACTATTCGAATTTTACCCGAATAGAAAAATTTTCCATTATTAACAGGGAATGCTGAAACCTTTCAAACCATTTTCTTATATTTCAGCTTAGACTAAAACTGTGATACACTGCAAATGAACTTTAACGTAGAAAATATAATATCCTATGAATACGTCATAAGTCCCTTGGCGCAGTATTTTCATCTAAAAATGGCTGTTGCAAAATAGATGATTTTCTAAAATTATGAATCACATACACCAAACCATGATCTGTGTCCGCCTGAACGCGATACTGTAACGATAAAATCATTACTATTAATAAAAGATAATGTAATAGTGGAGGAATAGTTGTTATGATTTAGTGGAGGAACTTTACGATAATGGTTGATAAAGAAAAAAATATTGTGACAGAAAAATTTACTATTCATTTTTTGCATTTAGCCATTATCAAAATTCAAAGCAGGAGTTTAGTTTCATAGATCTAATGAGCTGAAAAATAGTGTACTCTTGAATTACTGTAATTTGATGTGATATTATGGTATGATTATTTTAAGCATTGTGGAGTATGTGCAAAACAATCGAATGGCGCCAAAAGAATGGTCACTGTGTGATTTGACTTTGAAGAGGTAATACATTATAAAGAATCATAATAATGTGAATTTACCGACAACGTTCGATTTTCAAGGAATATTTTTTTAACTTTAATTTGCTCTGTTTTGGCCCTTCTTTCCAATATCAAATTATTTTAATATGTTTGTTATCACAGTTAAGAGGGTTATTTTTTATGGCCCAAACATCATTGTTTTCTGCTCTAAACAAGTTTATATGTGTAGACTTAACCCTCAAACGGTACAGTGGGGGTCGGATCCGACCCAAGGATGTGTCTTCCCCCTCCCGTAATCGCCCCTCTCATTGCAAGAGATCAAGTTGACAAGGAACCATACCAGATAGATCTACTAGACCCCCCTACTAGATAAAGGAATAAGTAAATACGAATGTCTTTGTTGAAAAACATTATTCATGATCACTAGTCATTTTAAGAAAAATTTTATTTTAGGTTTTTTTATTTTTTATTTCGATTTTGAAGGCCAAAAATGTCAGTATATATTATTTTTTTACATTTTTGTGCTCGTAAAGCTGGTTTCACTAACTTCTAAAACTATGTAGACTAAATTACATATTAGATCTAATATGTACAACATTCTATATAAATGCCAAAGAGATTTTCTTTGTTTAGCAAAATTACAGTTCGTTTGTCATTTTTTCTACAAAAAAGGGTTTTATTTCATGTAAAATTTTATCAATAAATGTTATTATACAACAAAAAGGCTTATTGCGTACTTATTTCTACCAAAAACCTCATCAAAAAAGAGATCGGGTCGGGTCCGACCTGACCGTACCATCTATTTCGTCTCACACAACTGTACCATTTGAGGTTTAAAATAAATATCAGAGAGGGGTAAATTTTATACTTGTCTTGGGTCCTGATACATTCAAATGAGCAAATTCGAATTTCGTCTGAAAGTGCACTTCATCGGAGTACTTTCATTCTAAGCTTTACACTACTTCTATAATTGTAAAAGCCTGACAAATTATAAGATGAAAAATCCTGAGAAGATTCAAAAATCAAATAATTTTAATTTCCCAGAGTGATTCACTCGACAAAAATTTCTCAAAAGTTACAATATTCATATAGCAAATTTCAGGTAAAAATTTTCAGGTTTTCAGTTGAGGGTTTTTTCCCAAGAGAAATCATAAAATAATTTAAATGCATATTACTCATTAAGGTTTTAGAGAAGCAAGTAGTTAAAGTGTGCCAAACTGATGTAGCAAACATAATTGAGAAACGTATGCAAAAAGGCGGTGTATATAATTATGTTGTTTACTGTCGAAAGGAATTCTAATTTGTAGTGTCATTAGAAAACTTTAAAACTGAAAAAAAATCAGTATCATTAAATCATAAATTATGTGATAGGATAATGATACTAAATTAAAAATTTTGTAAATATAGTTAAAATAATTAAAGTATTGATAGTACATATGCTACCGAAATTACACTTTCAATAATGCTTCTTTTTAGGTTATTCGTGAAGAATATTTTTAACGAGACAATGAAGCAAACATAATAGAGAAGCGTGTGCAAATGAAGTTTATATCTTAATATTGTTTACTAACGGAAAGAATTTTAAGTTGTAGACTTGTTAGAAACTTTAAAAAAAAATCCAAAGCATTTTTATCATTAAATCTGTAATTTTCTATCTAGTAAAATCTATCCTATCATATAAATTCACGTAATGATAGTTATAAAAATTCAAGTTATTACAGTACATAAACTCCCAAAATTGCACTTCCAATAATACTTCTCTTTACGTTATTCGTGAAAAAATTATTCTACAAGACAGTGAAGCATACATAATTGAGAAATGTACAAATGAAGTTTATATCTTCATATTGTTTACTGTCGGAAAGAATTCTAATTTGTAGTGTCGTTAGGAAGTTTAAAAAAACTCAAGCACTTTTATCAACAAATCTTTAATTTTTTATTCAGTAAAATTTATCCTATTATATTAATACACGTAAAAAAATTGCACTTTCAATAATTCATCTTTTTCCGTTATTCGTGAAAAAAAATTTAACGAGAAGGTGAAGCAAATATAATTGAGAAGCGTGTGCAAATGAAGTTTATATCTCTATATTGTTTACTATCGGAAGGAATTCTAAGTTGTAGTCTCGTTACAAAGTTTTAAAAAAACCAAAGCATTTTTATCATTAAATCTGTAATTTTTTATTTAGTCAAATCAAATCTGTCCAATCATATTAATTATATTATCTGTCCAATCATATTAATGTAAGTAATGGTAGTAATAATATTTCAAGTTATTACAGTACATAAACTTGCGAAACTGCACTTCCAACGAGGCTTCTTTTTAAGTTATTTGGGAAAATTTTCTTTTACAAGTCAGTGAAGCAAACGTAATTTAGAACTCTACAAATGAAGTTTATATCTCTATTTGTTTACTGTCGGAAGGAATTCTAAGTTATAGTGTCGTTAGAAAGTTTAAAAAAACAAATCCGTGTCTAGCCCGGATATGGGCATGTTAAATTCGTAGATCGAAAAGTCCCTCTACGAGGTCTGAGAGGGTGGGATAGGGTACGATCCTCCCAAATGTCGCGGGGGGGGGGGGTTCCTCAGTTAAAATAGAGGTGGCACCTAGCTAAGACGGACTCCTACCCTTGTGGTGCTATATAAACCAGAGCATCCCATATGAGTCCGAAGCCTATAAGGACCTGATCTGGAACTTCTAGCCAGGGGGCATTAGGAACAACGACAACAAACAAAAAACCAAAGCACTTTTTTCAACAAATCTGTAATTTTTTATTCAGTAAAGTCTATCCTATTATATTAATACAAGTAATGATGGTAATAATAATTCAACTTATTACACTGCATATACTTCCGAAACTTAAGTTCCAATAATGCATCTGTTTTACGTCTTTCGCGAAGAATTGTTCAAAGAAACAGGAAACCAAACAAAATCAAGAAACGTGAGCAAAAAGAGACTTATATTTTTATGTTGTTTATTGTCGAAAGGAATTCTAACTTGTAGTCTCGTTAGAAACTTTAAAAAAACAACTAACTTGTAGTCTCGTTAGAAACTTTAAAAAAACAAGACATTTTGTATCATAAGATTTTTTATCCAAAAAAATTCTGTCCTAACACCGTAATGATAATAAGGTATACCTCCTATTATACCGATATCCATGGAAGTATAATAATCCGTAATAAAAATCCCTCTTATAAATCCTTCTTGCAATATTTGTTCTCTTTAAAGATTACTTTCCCCTACAGTGAATAATTTGATGATGATGTAAATGCTTTTAATTTTACTTTCTTATGTAAGTTTAAAATATTTTTAAACTTCGCCTCTGCATCTCAATGCATAATGCGGTCGTTGCATAATTCAAGACTTGTTCATTATTAAGCATTTGAAATAAGAATCCTCTAGAGAGTAACAGTCGCAGGATACCAGGATTAGGGCTACGAGCGTTAACTTAATTTGTAATTAAAATTGAAATACTGAAGCAAACTTAAGATCTTCTCTCGGATGAAATGACTAAATTGTTCCTTATTCGGTACATCTCCCCAGGTGCAATATTTCTGTTTTGAAAGTCTATAAAATTATTGCTTTAATCACTCGAGTCTTTGTCGTTAGTGCACAATTCCAGATAATTTTAGAAAAGTGACTCAATTAATTTTCTTATTAAGACAGAAGTGAGACAAAATATTACTTTCAAAAATAATAAGGTGGCGGTCAGATGTGGAAGATCGCAGTAATTATCAACCATCGTAAATATAATTACCATTTATTTACAATTGAAGGAAAATAGGATCTACAACAGCAACTTCAAACAAAACTTTCATCAAATTTCTCGTCTCATTTAAATTGCACTCACCTTCTGCTATCACTAAACCACCAGTTCAGTGCAGTATCCTAGATTCCTCTAAATTCACATTAAATTAAAACTCCTGCTATCCCTAACCCGTCTGTTCTGTATAGCGTCTTGGGTTCAACTCCCTTCCATAACATTGGAACTCCCTTTGCAACTAAAAAGTATGTTCGGTGCAGCTTCCTAAGATCATCTTCCTTCCTCTCCTCTCGCGCCGTTGGTCTACAGGGGGCTTTGCTCAACCCTACAATCCGATGCATGTTCCTGATCATATTATTATATATATAATAGCCGTTGTCTCTGTATAACACTTCCGGGCTGTACTCATCTTTCAATTGAAGCCCTCAGTAAACAGACGGCCGGTTAGGCTTAATTTCAATGTCAGATGTGGATCAGAATTTTTTCTTACCTAAAAACTAATATCTTCTCTATCAAATCACGTTTGTTCAGCCTATTTTTCTATAAAACATTCAGAACAAAAAATATTGGATGTTTTTAGCTGTATATTTAACAGTTTTTAAAAATCTGTTTACTTTTGCGATGAATTCTGAAAGTAAACAAACTTGAATGTGAATGAATCAAGTAGCTCAAGTATTCATATCGCGTAGTGAGCTGTAAAAAACTGGATGGCAGTGTACTACTCCAATCGCATGAAAAATTAAATAAATAAAAAATAATGAAAGGGTTTGCTTTTACAAGGTGTGGATTAAACGCAATATTGTTAGATAATTCAGGATACTTTTTAACTTTCATATACTTTTTCCATTATGACGTCATTATTAGTATTATGACGTGAAAATGACGAGTTGGATGGCAGTCTACTACTCCAATCGCATGAAAAACTAAATAAATAAAAAATAATGAAAAGGTTTGCTTCTACAGGGTGTGGATTAAATGCAATATTGTTAGATAATTCGGGGTATTTTTTAACTTTCATATACTTTTTCCATTATGACGTCATTATTAGTATTATGACATCAAAATGACGGGTTACCTTCTAGTATATATATATATATATATATATATATATATATATATATATATATATATATATATATATATATATATATATATTACATTACTTATTGTATGTATACAGCATAGTAGGAAGAAAACAAAAAAATTAAATTTGCAGGCAATTCGGGGACATACAGGATCCGAAATTAATACACACAGCTGCCGCCACTGTCAGCTAAAATGTCTAACCCGGTTAGGCATCGTGACGAACTGGGCTTGGATGACAGATACGAGCAAGTCATTCCATGTTGCTTCAAGTCTATGCCACACTTCATCAATCGTAGTGGCTGGAGAGCGGTGGCGGCCCAGTCTCTTGGCAACCCATGACCAGATGTTTTCAATGGATGAGAGATCTGGAGAACGTGCTGACCAGGGCAACAGTCGAACACCCTCTATGTCGAGGTAGGTCAGGACTAGGGTTTTCAATTTTGAGTAATTTTTTTAAAACCCGGGTTTCGGGTTTGACGGGTTTTTTTATTTAAAACCCGGGTTTTCCCGGGTTTACTTGGTTGGTTCCAGGGGGTCAATAGCAAAGAACTTAAATAATAAATAGTTTATTAGAAGCAATTAATTTATTTCAGAATTTCAAATGTAAAAAATAACAGTAAATAAACTTAATGTTAATAAACATATACATATATGTATAACATAAATAAAAATGGTACAAATATCTCATTTTTTATAAAACTGAATTACAACCATTGCACTCAACGTATCATCGAGTCGGCTTCTGAGTTTATTAGCAAAGAGACCCATTACAGAAAATGCTCGTTCTGCTTCCACCGAAGTTGGTCGAATTGTTGTTAAAGACTTGAAAAGTTTATAGACTAAACACACCCAAATACAAACCACAGAAAGCAGGCATGGTCGTGTAGCTGAAGTATTGCGCTAACGTACGTGCTGCTGGGAATCCCCAACTCGTAAACTTGAAATATAGCTTGAAGTGAAATATAGCTATGGAGTACAACGCAACCAATATATTTCCATCTCACTTCGTCTCGTAATTTTTATTCATTTGTTTGAGAGCCGTACCGAGTCCGACTTGTTAAATTCGGTCTTGGTTCCAAATTAAGGAATATAATTGGTATTCTACTATATTAGATAAATAGCTAATTCCCCGGATTTACATTAAAAATTCCTCGGATTTCGGGTTCGTAAAATCTTTGAATAACCTGGGTTTTCGATTTCGGGGAAACCCGGGTCAAAAACCCTAGTCAGGACACGACGATCAACATGCGGTCTTGCGTTATCTTGTTCAAAGATGACATCTGCGGGGCCTCGAAGATAGCGCACAGCCACAGGCCTTAAGATCTGAGGAATGTAACACTTGCTGTTGAGATTACCGACGACGCAAACAAGATGTGTTTTCTTGTCGTGTACCCAAAGGCTTCCCATACCATCACACCAGGTGCAGAACACGTATGACGATACCGAATACAAGCAAGCCATGTGTGTTCTCCTCGGCGCTTCCACACACGGATACGTCCATCATGATGCTGCACGCAGAACCGGGACGCGTTTGAAAAGACGACGTGGTGCCACTCCTCTATCCAGTTTTGTCGTTGGGCGAACCACTGTCGCCGCGTGTCTCTAAGCTGCAGTGTCAAGGGAAGCCGCAAATTTGGTCTCCGTGCAGACAGTCCGTGCTGTTCCAGACGTCGTTGCACTGTCCGTGCGGATACGTGTGCTGCAAACAAGCCCATTTCCTGTCTCAAGGTCTGTGATGTGGCTGTACGATCTTGCAAAGCCGACCTTGACAACATGTCTGTCCTCTCGAGTGTTAGTGGTGGGAGGCCATTGAGATCCTGCATGGAGTTCAGTATGACCCTTCTGAATCCATCGATTTCCTATTCGCATGACAGTCATTGGATTCATACCAATGAGAGTAGCAATATCGCGGAACGATAAACCGCACTCTCGACCTTCCAAAAATCATTTGTGCCATTCAAAAATTGTAGTTCGTGACGTACAGTTATCGCCCTTTAACAATTGAAAACATTGAGTTGCAGGGTTTTTTTAACATCACGATTAATTTGAGATTAATACGCTGCTCGATTTTCAAGCTTATCATGATCGCGGCACTCCGACAATACAACGCCGTACTCAAGTAACGATAAAAAATAAACTAAACTAGATAGAGAGACGAAATAAGGGACTAGCTGAACTGGAAGCATCAAGGTCATAAACATTCCATTCCCACTCCCCCACACTAGGCCAAACGGCTAAGTCCAGTCCTTTAATTATCACACCTCGTATATATTTGTTCCTACGTATTTATGCGTGTGTTATAAGTACAAAAACACATTAAACTATAAGGTGGGAGTTTAGAAGAGAATATCTTAATTTTAGGCTTTAAAAGCCTCTCTGAGCAATTAATTTCAAAATTTTTTATCCGTTGTTGAAGGGGGGATGGGGTTGCTCCTTGCTCATCTAAAAGGGAAAAAAAGATGGGCATTTAAAATAATACCTAATGGGATCTGACGCTAGGCACTAGAAACGAAGTGTTGATATATGACTCCAAGATTAATACGTCAACACTCTTTGGTCTAAGTCGGGGAACTTCAGTTTATTTTCAGTACAATTTCTATACTTATAAATCTCTAAAATCAAAGATAATTTTTTACAAGTGTAGCATGGCATATTCCGATATGCACTAGGACCGGGAACCGAATTCCAGATAGAGGTAATCCCATTTAACTTACTGGAGTATAGTACGAATCTAATCTTATTTAATAATTGTCTTCTCCAGTAACTAACATTCCTTGTTTCTACCCTTGACAAATAATTTCACTATATTTAACTCCCCGAAACTGCAGTTCCAAATAGTCCTACTTTTTACTATTTTTTTCCGAGAAACATTTCTTTAAAGACACAGTAAAGCAAACATAATTGAGAAACGTGCGCAAAAGAAAAAGATTAAGGGGTTTACTCCATGATTTTATTCGTGTGCATTTGTAAATCTGTGTTTCTGGTTATAAATATTTCTCATGTTAGGCTCACTGGAATCTCGCTAGAGGTCTTTTCTGAAAGAATGAAGAGTATTTTTAATTGTTAATTTCCTCTTTTTCGTTACTGATCTGTTTGATCTATCACTGTTAAATCTCTTTTGCAATTTCATTGTTGCTAAATATAATTTTAGGCTTATATTATTTTATTAAAAGGTAACGCAACAGATATTGCTTTGTCTCTCCTCGTAGTCTCAAACGAACCTCCATTGTCTCTAAAAGCAGTTGAGCGTCCTACCAATTACATTATAAATTAAAGAAGCAGAACAGTGTTTATACCTAATTAAACTCTCAAGGTCAAGCAGAGTGAGAAGTGTTATACAATATCTCAAGGCGAGGCTAATAAGATATAACAATCACCTTTGTTTTATACCGTTGAGAACAGGCCTAAATGAGAAATATAAATTACCCGTAGATTGAACCGGATAACCTCTGAATGGTGAAATCGGATTTTGTACAGGATCTTGATTAAAGAACAATATCTTTTGATAATTTAACATTAATTTTGTTTTGTTGTTCCACTACAGTAAAAGTCTTCAGAACACTGATATAAAATTACATTATGTGCAATCACAGGCTGTATGACTTAACTAATGAATATCACAAATGGCGTCATTATGAAGAGTATCACCTACGAAATCGAATTTATTTTACAACGTTTAAATAGGGGCAATTTTCTTTAGCAGAAGAGATACTGAGGGTCGAAATTCCAGGCGAAATAGCTCATTTGAGCTAAGAGGAAGAATAAACAGCAAAATAAAACACAAAATATCATTTTTTAAGGTAAATTTCAATCGTTATTTCAAGAAAGCTTAATATTATCTCTTAACCCTTGATATGGGTTCCTCAGCAAGGCTTAATCGATCAGTTGACTCGAGGGAAAGGAATTCCCAAAGCGGAATTTCTCTAAATTTCTGCTGGTGATTGACAATGTGCAGTGATCAACCCACTTCGGAAAGAACCCTAGCTATCACGAATTGTGGCACAAAATTTAGAGTACTTAAAATTGACAAAATGCATAGAGCACGCCCTGCTGGGATTCATTTCCCTCCAGTGGACAATATTGGCTATGCTGTGCTGAGCAGCCAATAACAAAGGTGAAACCTAGGTCAACGGCTGCCTGATACGCTGCAGATGTATTTGAACATATGTAGTTCAGATTTGTATAAAAAATAGAATTTGTTTTCAATTTATATAATGTGTAGTGAAATTTTATAATTCATATTTTTAATTGTGTTACTAAGTTTTAAGGTAACTATAAAATTTGACAGAAAATAACTATAAAATTTGACATTTAATAAAGGCATCTAAACGTGTAATAAAATCAGATATTTTTTTTATTTCCATGTAATTTTATATTAACATATTATAAATGTGTTAATGACTCAAAATGAAGATAGTTACTGATTTACTTCTTTATAATCCTCTCTTGTCTTACACATTTCCCATGCACCAAGTGAGACCGACCATGGCAACATTCAAGGCCTTCCGAGTGTGGATTCTTACTGTATAACTTGTCTTACACATTATATACTTGCTACATCCTGATATATTCAATCGATTTAATGATTTGGTTGACCACAATATTTAGATTTCTCGCTAAAGATACATATTTTCCTTACCTTCTGAATTCATGACGCAATGTTTAGACTTAATACATCCTAATTTAATAGACGAAGAAACAGTGTTTATTATTATACTGATGGTTGAACAGTATTTACTCACACCCACTCAGGGAACACTGCCAAACACTTCCGAAATTCTGGAATATTTTAAGAAAATTAAAATTCATAAATCTTCTAATGCTGATAGAATTACTTCTCGCATTTTCTGCTTAATTAAACTAAGTTGCTTATCTTATTAACTGCATGCTTAAGCTTAATTATTTCTCTAATTCTGGAAATGGGATAGTGGAGTTTCCTAAGGTGGGAACAAACCATTTAGATCATTTTAACTGTTTTCCTACAAGCCTTCTCTTGTTTCTTTCCAAGATCTTTAAATTTATTTGAGTTCAACGTCTGGATGAATTCTTCATCTCGCAAAATCTCATTTCAGCTGATCAGATCGGTTTCAGGACAAAACACTCCAACTTCCATATTTATCTGAGAGTTTTACAGTTTATTCTTGAAAGATATAAGAAAGGTTGTATTACTGTTGCCATTTTCATTGATAGTACAAAGACATTCGATTAATTGTTGTAGTTTGACTTAGTTTATAAACTTATAAATTCCGATTCTCATCCCTTATCCATTTCTTAAAATCACTCATATTTACCTTCCAGGGAAAACTTTTGCTGTTTAATTTAATTATTAGTCATTGGCAACTAGACAGATACTTAGTAAGCTCATATAGATCTGAGAATCAGAACACGCCTCACGGAGATTGAATACTTGCCACACGTTTCTGCAATGGTATGATTAAGGTTCCCAATCCTATTTTTCACCATTTCCCTCAATACGATTCTGCGGTTACTGCCTCTAAACAGTGACCACGTGCTGAATTTAGATGGACCCTATATAGATGGACCTTATATCCTCTACAAGTTCATATGAAATCATACATATGACTCTCAATTCATCGATCTTCCGGACTTCTCTGATCGGGCTTGTTACGGTGTATCTATACGCTTGTCTTTGGTTCGAAGCCTGCTCACTGTTTTCTTTTCTGATACGTTATACTCTTAGTTTTATCTCCTAGTAGGCTCTAATTGCTTTTCTAAACTTAGAGACATTTTTGCGCAATTTCTTTTTTAAACATTTAGGTATGGCAAACTAGGTTTTTGTCAAGGCCATGATAGACACTTCGCAACGCACTCATGGGTCTAGGAGTACGTCTTGTTATAGTTGATGTCTTATTTATCAAATACAAAAAATGGGATCAAGATGGATACAAGAATGAATTCAGATTACTATGAAGTAAAGTTTGAATAGACGTTTTACCTAAACACGTTACTGGAATTCCGTTTTTACATCATCAGAAAGCTCCTGAAGTTACTCATTTTCCCAGTCATATCAAAGTCATCATTAAAATTAACAACAAATCGCCTGTGTCGAAAATTCCTGGTGCTCTGGTACAAGAGGATGCAAAATGTTACCGGCGAATCACATAAAAACCCTTGAAAGCTGCATAAGAAAGTTTCTTTAAACAAAAGAACAATGAATGAATAAAAATTGTTTCATTCGAAAGTGATTTGTCAGAACTCGAAAATACATGAAAGCTCCATGGAGTTATCGAGACCGAAAGAATTCCCAGAAGTCATTATTAAACCCGATTCCTCATCCCACAAATGTATGGATCATTGATGCTAGTAAAGAATGCTCTCTGTCACTTCTCTTGAGAGAGCTTTCGAGAGGAGCTTGGGACTCCCTTGCTATGGTTAATGTGATTACGGAGTTTTCCAATTTCAAATTATGTTGTCTATTTGAAGTTAATTTTTTTTCTCACTTCGGATATAGTGTTTATCATTTTTTTTATTTTGAACTACGATAATCTAGTTTCAATCCCATTACCTTTTATCGGTATGGAAGTGACAGTTTTGTTACGAGGTTCTCTATAAAGTTAACAATCCTTTACTTTGTTGTGGCTAGTATTTCAGCTATCAAGATTGTCATTTAAGCTTTAAAAAGTTTTAGTTTTAATTCTTATTCTGATCAGGAAGTAAAATAACAATTTATTTCTAGGTTATTTTATAACGTTAAGTGGATTACCATGCCTTGTAAAATACTTTTATAATCACAACTTTTTCTATTGATTACCTCATTTCGGATTACGATTCTCCAAATTTTTGTTCAGTATAAACAATTTTCTAATGTTTCTCATTGTAAATTTTATCAAACACAAATTTCGCAACTTTAAACGAAATGCCAAAAAAGCACCACCAGTTTTAATCTTTATCATTGTTTGTTCATTTTTTAAATGTTTTCATTTTTTTAATTTTAGTGATTTTTTATTTAGGCTTAGTATGATCATTCAAGCTCCTTTAATGCGCCCTAGCCATTCAGCCAAGTGGTAGCCGAATGGCTAAGACGCTGGCATTCGGTTCAGATCCTGTGGGTTCGAGTTCCACCATTGGCATAGATGTTTGTAGCCGTTCGGAATCGGCTTTAAACTGTAAGTTCCGGTCTAACTAGCCCTCGTGTAGCAAAAAGTTCACCGTAGCGCTCCAAACCAAACCAAACCTTTAACCCTTCAAAGGGCGCGCCCGTGTGCAGAGTGCAACATTTTCGTAATTTTGAATGGTTTGTTTTTACGTGTAACGTTTGAATGATCTAAGCAGTTTCTATTTATAGCTACACCCTATCTAATGCAGGTCTGATTTTCTGACCCTTGTATTCCTTTCCATTCATTGGTAGTCGTGATTTAACCGTGGTAAACCAGCGATTATACTGGATTACAATACGACAAAAGCAGGAGTTGATGTACTCGATCAAATGTGTCGCTGTTACACGGTATCCCGCATATCACGGAGATGGACAATGTCAATATTTTTAAGGTTTTTGGACACAATAGGAATCCATTTGCAAATTGGCCTTAGATCCAATAAACCGGACAGTTTTGAAATAAGGCGATTGTATCTGCATTCTTTGGCCTTTAATTTTAAATATATCTCAATATAATAAACAGTTTATATCTTGTCATAAAACTCTATTATTATTTTCAATTTGAAAACAAAAAGTTTATTACAAAAGGAATAATCAAGGTTGAAAGAGACGTTGCACTTTGTGCTACGCGCGCCTGCTTTTGTTCCAAAAATTGGCGCTCCCGCTGAAGTGTTAATGAAGCATTGATACATACAAATTTTCGACAATGCGAATTTTTTTTCATAAATTTCAGGCAGGATTTTTAGATCTCAAGATGTCCACCTGACATCTTAGGACTTACACACCTGTCAAACACACACATCAATTAAGAGATTATAGTAAAAGTGTTGAATACGCTATTTCCAATATATAGTAGAACCTCGATATATCGAAATTTGCTGAGAACAAACCTCATCTTTATTGATAATGCAACCTCTACCCCCACACTTATCCTTCTATTCACTGACCTCCATATGAAAACTTACGTTTATCTTCTTCAAGATAAAAAATTGTATATGTGTGCATTTCATTATTTAAATTGCATACCACGAAAGTAATGTGTGTGAGGGTCTTATAAGGTTTCATATAATAAGCTACAGTTTACTGCTATGGCTATCTTTTCCTAAACGAATAACATGTATACAAATTTATAAATACAGGACTGGATAGATAAATAAATATTCCTGATAGTATATGTATGTGCTTCATAAAGATCGTGGTGCGATATATAAGAAAATTTCCTCTTAAGTCCTTTGCAGAAATAAGGGCCAAAACATAGTTACATGATGTCCACATGAAGCTAACAACATGACATTACACAGAATTTAACTGTAAGGAATACACCATCAGAGGAGAAATTAGAGAGTTTGTTTACATAGAAACTCGTTAAGAGAGTGCAGGTGACATTATTCATAATGACTATTTGGTACTTTGGTATTAATGAAATTTAATTTTGAGACTGGTTCAGGAGGCAAAGGTAAAAGTATCTGGATCTAAAGGTTAATTAGAACTAAGCCTAAGATATTTACGCATACAAAGGATGGAAGACTTATTATTTCTCTTTAGCTTCAAAAACGTCATGTGCAAAGTTACATTTTTTAATAACTCATAAGTGTGACCTTGGGGGTGATGTTTAGATTACTGGCAATTTTCAAGGATATTGTGCTTCTCTTATCTGGAAAAGAACTAGTTCAGATTAGACATTTTGGGAGGGCAATCGACTGTAGTGTGCAAGAGGATAATAAAATGCCCAAAAATAATTTAAAAATCTGAAATATATATTAAGATAAAAATGGTTATCAATGATAAAAAATAGGTGATAAGATTGGAGGAATTCTATGGAGATTGGTCTGCACATATACAAGGATTTTTTATTGCCTAAAATATTGAAATTTGCTCAGTATTATACATTAAAATAAAAAGCATGTACACTTTAATGGGAAAGATAATTTCTTTTGGGAAGATAAATAAAGAAGCACATTTATATGTGATGGTCCCAATTTCGATACTTTCTTATTAATAATAATTCTCAATATTGCCAGTCTAGGTCCCATCTAATTTTTTAGATCATAGAAACAGAGGATACCACTTCTTCTTAAAGGATTTTAGTATATGGGGGGGGGGGGGCTGGAAAAAATTTATGCTGAAATGATATTTCTCTTCCCCAATTGTTAGGTTTTTCAGGAATGCTAAATCTATCCCCTTGTTTGTAACACTAATTAGGAAAATAATATACCTATGTAAATTGATCTAGAGAAAAAAATAGGTTCAGAAGCATGAAAATTCAAAAGTCCCTTGTACCAATAAATCCAATCCTCGAACCACTAGCTTTGTGAGCTTGTGGGAGTATTGAACATTGTTTTCTTAATGTTTTCTTTCTTCTACTTTTTTTCTTTTTTCACAATACGTGAGTCGCGTCGCAATTTTTTTGCTACTCCAATCCACCGGGTCACAGTCTAATAGTGAAGCCCTGAAACATGTGACAGGGATATTTATAATGTATTTTTCCTTCAAAGACACCTGATTCAAAAAAAGAACCTCGTCAGTCATTATTCCATATTATAGGGTGCGACTGAGTGTCTGTCATTCATATTAGTTTGCATTTGATAAGCTTCAAGTGCTACGTTCATGAGAGTGATTTGGAAAGAACGCGATTTTGTTTTACCTAAATTATAAGTTCGTTCAATAATAATTACGGTTTTCACTATGCATGTATATGAATTCTTAATTTTTAAGTTGCTCCTTTATTTAAAGTATTTTAATTTAACCATAAAACTCCTTTTTTCTCAAATAACTGTTCTAAATTTATTTCCTATCCTATTCGCTACCTGTTGCGAACTGAACTTAGGACAAGTCTGATTTGAAAAAGCTCTTCATTTTCTGTGCCTTTTACAGGACTTCATGCTACATATATTACATATCTGAGCTATATATATTACATATTTTCTCTATAACTGATCTAAATTTATTTTCTATCCTATTTGTTACCTCTTGTGAGCTGAACTAAGGACAAGTCTGATTTAAAAATCTCTTCATCTTCTGTGCTTTTTACAAGACTTCGTGCTATATAATATATTACCTATATGAGAAACAAACTTTTTCTCGGTCGCTCTCTATGTACGTGTGTGCTATGCTTCCATCTTCAATGAAGTATGTCGTTTTCTTGTTGAGAGGTAACATAGCATGCCTTCTTAAGACAGCAAAAGTATTCTTACCGCGGCTTATCAAGAAAAGCGTTATTAATTAAAGCAAGGGAACCCATTTTGCGAGTACATATAACGGCAATAATTTAATTTAGATAAAACCCTTTTCCTTCTCCGAAAATCCCGCTCCTTTTCATCTGGAGAGAGAGAGAGAAAAGGCCGTGAACGGGCTCTGATTAAAGCGCGACGACTCGCGAGTGTGAGCAAGTCGCGAGGGTCCCAGAGCGATGCGCCACTCATCCAATAACCCGGAGTGTTCCGGTCCATTTGGGGCCGCGGAGTGAGTCGCACTCCATTGGCTACTTCAGTAGCGCAGAAAAATTGCGACGCGACTCAGATCCACTGGATCACAGTCTAGTAGTGAAGCCCTCACACATGTGACAGTCTATTCGAGACGGAGAGGGAAAATCCAAGGCCGAAACGTAAGTTGCATTTCGTTTGCTTTTGTTTGGAGTGTCGGTGCGAATCGAAACCTCTCATTCATGAAACGTACGAACTGAAAAAGCTTACGATATTCCGTCATTCGGTTTTCCGTGTTTCATTTTCAATTTTCCCCCCTTTCATTTGTGCGCGGAATTTGATTTTTTAATTTAATTTTTTAGCACAGAACTTTATTTAAAACGCTTTCTTAATTTCTTTTTAAATTACATAGCAATGGGACAATCTTCTCGTCCTTACCAACACACCACTCCCATTTTTTGAAAGAGTGCATTTGCTATTGAATCAATTTGTTATGAATTAACGGTCAGTGAAGAGTTTTTCTCTCCTCAGTGCATTTAGCTGTCTCCTTTTTCTCTCCTTAGACATGTTCACTGTTTTTACGTTTTAAAATTCAATTTACATAAAATCACGGAATCATAACATTTCTGGTAAAGAAACCAACTTAGGGACTGTCTTGTTTCAGACCATGGTGTGCCATATGGTGTGCCAACAAATGAGTCTGTTATTGAGTTATTCTGCCATGAACGATTGTTTGTACAGGGCATTAATGGTACCTTATGATTTAGTTTATAATACTTCTTTAATCGAGTTTTGCTTCTTTGTATGTGTGCATAATGACGGGACTGAGATTCGAACCCGAGTCTCCAAACCTCGAGGCCGGTATGACATTGTCAGTCATACCGGCCGACTTCAGGCCGGTATGTCATTGTCAGTCATACTCGAGGCCGGTATGACTGACAATGTCATACTTGCCGAATGACCCCGTCAATGTTAAAAACTCTTATTTTATGAATATTTCTTACGCATATACCTCCTCTTCTTTTTTTCGGGAACAGAAATTCAGGTTGTTGTACTTTAGGTATAACAATTTTACTTTACGATTTTAATGGAACTTGATTTGGACTTCACATTTTTGATGGTGCTGATTTTTTTTCCATTTTGAATACTTGTCTTGCGCTGCCTAACATGTTTATTATCGTTCACTCCGACTGTACCCTATTACTACAATCAGCCAGGGTCTTCTAAACCACAAAGCTGGTGGTCCACCTTCTGAACTATACCGCCGATGTGGGGAACTATCATTTTATAAATTTCCTTCCTCACACGGATTTTGAAATAGGCATTTAACTTGATTTACAAGGCGTAAATCAAGTGCGTAATTTCTGCATATTTCCTGAAAATCCGGCCTTGTGGCCATATTGTTCTAACCGATGTATCCTTTGCGTGTCAGGGGAACTAAAGTTAAAATTTCGTTGAAACAACATTATAGGTAAAATATTCTTAACTTAGTACTAAAATTCAAGGACTCGTCGGCAGCCGCATTCTTCTTCATGTTTCTTTTAACTATTGAGCTTCCGTGCTAAATGTTTATGAGATTTTCTTTTTGTGAAACGCCTTAGAGAGAATATATCTGGATATATTAAATATAGTTTTGTCATTTACCATGAGCTGGATGATCTCCAGTATTTTCATACATTTGACGGTATTCTCCAGTACCATCGCATTGATTAAGTCTGAGCTAAGCAGAGATTAAAAGTTTTATTTAGAAAACAAAAATATTCATAAATTTATTTTAACACAGTATGAAAACACAAGACTGAAAGCTACACTGTATTTATATTCATTGATTTTTAGTTTTGAGTATGTAATAGTCCCAATACTATTCAGAAAAGAGAGAAAGTATTAATTGTTTACGAAAACGGCATATGTTTATTTTATGTTATTTTATAGCAGCAACAATTCAAACGTCGTGAATAAATTATGTCACAACCCTAACGTTTTCTCTATTAATGGATTGTTACGTTTGGATTTTTCTTCTTTATAACATAAATAAACCTTCTTGAGAAACTGGTCATGGAAGGCGTTTTTCCTTTGCATCTTTACAAAATGCGTTTTTATGCTCGTAACCTCCAGAGGCATAGCTATGTAAACAATCGCTCAAAGGCAATCTATAAGTTTCGCCCCTTCCAATTTCAAAGTTAATAAGTGTTGGGAAATGTTTATTGATTTTTGGGAATATCATACAGGTGTTTGTACCACCCTCTAGCCGTCCCGTCGTTACGCTTTCAATAACCTCCCCGTTTTTACAAATTTATATAACTTATTTAATTTATACAATTCAATAGGAAGTATATGATAAATCCAACGCTAAAACTTATAGTCTGGTCAAGTGGCTTGCATATTTTTATTTTTAAGTTTTACCCCTTTCTGTTTCAAAATTAATGGGTGTTGGTGAATGTTTATTAATTTATTGGAGTTTCACTGAGGCATCTGTAACTGTTACGCCTCTAATAATCCCATTATTGCAAAGTTATGCAACCTTTTTTAATTTATGCAAATTAACAGTATATGAAAAGTGAAAAGAAAAAACTTGTCTGGACAGGTTTCTTGTATTTTTTATTAGCATTTAGAGTAAACTCGTAACACTTTTTTTTTCCTGTAAACTAACTGTCATCTTTAAAAGACACCCTTATTATAGACAAATGACACTAATACTGTATGCGAATCACCTTCTCCCGAATTACAAACTATGTCCCATGAAAATGCTTTCCAGCCTACCTAAAAACCGGAATGTTTTCACTTAACGTTAACACCACACTGATGTCTTTGTGGTTATCTTATTCTTGTGATCAGCTAAAGCGGCTGTTTCGTATTGCTAGGGCTCTGTTAACCAAGCTTGTCCCATTAATGTAACGCTCTGCAAGTTAGAAAACTCTGAACGGAGAGCAGCCCATCCTTTTGGATCTTCTTGAGTAGCGGTATCATGGTTGAGCCAACAGCTTACTGCTATCCGAAAAACGGGAGTTCAATACGCAGTTTGAGTTTTAAGATTAGTTCTTCAGGAAAATTTCGTTAGGTTTATATAATAGTGGCGTAGTCACGAGGTGAATGTTGGATCAAACCCCCAAGGATAAATAAAAAATAGCAAAGAAAGGTAATTCCAAGGTGAATTCTCATCAACGCCCCCCCCCCCCCCCACTCTACAAAAACGCAAATTTCTCCTTTAGAAACGGGAACTCAAACACTCACATGTACTTGAAAGATATGAGAACAGATACATGAATTTGTGTAACAGATCGGGGAAAAACACAGGTCTTTCCATTGTAGATTAGATCAATTGGAATTTTTAGCCACCAATAATATTTTACAGCATTACTAGGTATGAAATCTGTTCGTAACAATTTTTTAAATAACCTTCTGTGAAATTCGTGTTTACATGAAATACTCCTGTCCCTTGGCAGGCGCGAAGGAAGAAGTGGTGTCATTTACAATAGCTTTGGACTTGATTTGCTTTAGACATTTTTCTGGGCTTAAAATGAATTTGAGTAATTGTAGTGATATTTTTTGTTGTTGCTGTTATCAGCGGGTATCGCTCTGTAGACGTGTATAATTAGGAAAGTTTGTGTTCTATAGACTGAAACTATCACAGTTCCGCATTAATATTAGAAAGGACTGATTTTTAATATGGGGAATCAGTAGGTCACATGATTTGTGTCCCACAGAAATATGCGAATTCCCCAAAACTCGAAACTATTACCCCTTTGAAAGTGGTTCTTGTTACGCCACTGATAGATAAATCATATCTTCGAAAAGTACAAAAAAAGGACGACTAAAAGAGACTCGAACTGAGCATCCCGGTACCGAATCACGACGCGCTAACCACTAGGTGCCCGAGCCCTGTAGCCATCACTTAATACATTCCTCTTAAGAAATATCCTTTAAAACAAAATTTATCTGATGTGGCAAAATTTGTGCTTACACTGGTGTATTTCTTGGGAAACTTACAGAATTTGTACTTACTATATTTTTCGGACCATAAGACACACCTAAAATTCATGGGAGGATTTTCAGAAAAGAATATTTTGTATCTTATCAGGTTTATAAAGATATTTTCAATTTCTTACTTAATAAAAATAAAAATACGTAATAAATATATATATATAATATATATAATAAATATTTATAAGATATATTATAAAATATTCATTTTATTTTAATGTTACCTTCTGACCATATGACGCACCCCAATTTAATGTCGATTTTTTTATGTAAATAGGTGAGTCTTATGGTCCAAAACATACGGTACATTGATATATTTTTTTATGTTTTTTACTCGTATAATGTTCAGTTATGTACTCTTTCTTCTTGTGAAAGAAATAAGAACAGATTGTTTGTTTATGTTTGATCAGTATTTTTTTAACAATTATTCTTTTTAAAAGTATGAAACTATTAGTATAATGAAAAAAAATTTATCTTGTTTATATGTGTTGAATAACCCCAACCTCCTCATTGGCTCGCCAGTAGACGGTACTGCATCAAAATCTATTTTGTTACTTTTATGCGTAGTTAGTGTGTTCTTAGAAATCGAAAGTGTAGACAACCATGTTATGTTGGGTTGAAAGATACCCTACCTGGATATTAAATCCCTTAATGTGGCACCTGTGAACATTAAAGTTTAAAAAGACAAATTTTTAGTGTTTATATGACTGTACTGATCAACGCGACTTTCACAGCAAACGAGCCCTCCTTTTTATCCTCATCTTTTTTTAATATGCAGAGAGAAATACCAGATTGAATTTTTTCAATAATTGTGCAAGTTTCTCACATGCGCTTACGTTACTCCTGGTCTTTATAGCTCTCTCTTACGGGAAAAGCAACCTACCGCTCGATAAATCTAACAACCAACCATATGCAAGTATCTACTTTAAATATGTGGCATGGGATTTTATATTTCAGTATTATGTAAATGCAGTCGCCTGATAAAAGTAAAAATTCTCATGTAGCCATTAGACCAAAATGAGTTTGATATGCATGTTATAAAGCGAGAAAAGATGAAAGAAATGGGAACATAATCCTCCCCACACACACACCATGTTCCAAAGTAAAGTAGATTGGGGGCAATTTTAAACTCTTACTCTAAAATCAGTGATATAAGTTAAGGTTTGGGAATAGATTCAACTATATTAATGAAAGAAAATATAAGTTAGTTATTTTCTTATACGGAGGACGTTACATACTACATTAATAAGTCAAATGGGTTGAGGAAGCTTATCAGTCTATATATATAAAACAGTTCCGTAACTGACTCATTCATTCATTCATTCATTCACTGACTGACTGACATACAACGCACAGACCAAACCGCTGGACCTAAAGGGCTGAAATTTTGCATGGCGATTCTTCTTATAGTGTAGGGGTGCACTAAGAAAGATTTTTCAAAAATTCTTCTTAGATTTTTTTAAATTAAATTTTTAAGCTGTTTTTTAAACTTTTTTTACGTTTGCATTTAAAATAATAATTTGAGGGTTATAAAATTTATATCACAAGAAAGATCATAAAAATTCCTTTAAAATGAAATTTTTTTCGAATCTTTACCTCCAGTTCCTGATTTTTGGTGAATTTTCAAAGATTAATTTTTAGAATTTAATTTATTAAATGCTGATCACGTGACTTCCTTTTCTGGTACTTTAAATAAATTTATCGTCACGTGCATAAAACTAAATAGACAAAAAATAATTTTTTTTCTTGCTAATGCGGCAGACGATTCGACATTATCCAAAAAAATATTAAAATACAGTAAAAGAAATGTTCTAGAAACTGTACTATATTAACTGTACTATATTCTTTAGTATTCTTTATATTAGATTTAATTTGAATATCTTCTTCTACATTATTTTGTCTATAAAAATATCCCTTACAATTTTTTTATAAATATATATATATTTTACATCAATTATATACATTGATCGTCGTATTTATTATATATATATTGGCATTAATTGCATACATTGACCGATGTTTTTACTTTCAATGTACTCCGTAGCGAAGTGCGGGTTTTCAGCTAGTTTTTTTATAAAAGAAAAATGTCAAATGTATCCTTTGTGATTATTAAATTACAGTGAAACTTTCTATGGCGGCCAGTAACGGTTCGGGAAAAAAAATTGGCCGTTTTGAGGGGTGTCCGTTGAAAAGGGCTTTCTTCCATAACATTGGCTCTGTGGAGTTTTTAATCGGTTCGGATCAAAATATAGCCGTTTAGACTAGGGATGGTCGACTAGAGAAGTTTCACTGTATTTTATTTTGTGCAGTCGGAGTTGTTATAGATTTTTCATCATTTTTTCCCCAACTTTTATGGAAACACACTTTAAAAATTCCCATTTCTATTATATCCATTGCATTTTTTCATTTTCGACATCCATCGAATTATTCCTTTCACTGTTTTTAAGTGTGGGTACCGTCTTCTCATACTTAACTCGCCGTGTAGTTGCAGATTTCAGAGCCTGCCCTATCCATGCGATCTCCCCTCTTTTGCACTTTGTAATTTTTTTAACCCTAATTGAGATCGTCCAAATATCGTTTATTAAGTTAAATAAATTATTGTATACAATTTTTGGAATTTAATATTTTTGTTCTGTATCATAGTTATCAAAAGACTAATTCCTTGACCAGTATTAAAAATTAGACCTTACAAGAAAATATTATAAACTTTAAGTGGATTGAAATTGTAAAAATAGAATTCCATTTCATTAAGCATGAAATTGAATAGGTATGCCTTTAACTTTCTTGATTGATAATGAAGTATGATATCCATAAGTAAATTATAGAGCTCTTGTGTATATTTTCTTTTAAACTTCATGGGCAGTGGCGATTTTAAATGCATGCAATCTGGACTACTGCCCAAAGCCTCTCAGTGCCAAGTTATAAATAATTAAAGCGAGTAAAACTTTCTGGAAAATTCATGCGCATGCTAAAGCAGCTCAATTCGTAGGATCAGTCTTATCGTCCTGTGTATTTTTTTCCAATTCAATTTATTTACTTTATTCACAAAAGAGATTGGGCATTAAACAGCATATCCTTAACTTCCGTAAGTTTCTTCAGCTATACTGTAATATGAATAATTTATAATTCCTTTCATGCTCTTAAATTTTTTTATATTTATAAGCACTAAGATGCTATCGTTGTCACTTTGACAGATTCAGGTTGCTACCCGTTTCAATATCACCAAAATTTCCAATAAAACATATAATACAGCAGTGCCTTCGCAACATCTTTAAGGAAGAAAGAGTAACGAATTTAAGCAATAACACTTTAGTACGTATTTAAAACCTCGATTCGCCTTTTTTATGGGTTTTTTTCGGTGATTTGTTTATGGCATTATTTTTTTATATACGTACTATATAATAAAAATATAAGAGATTGTGTGACGAAAGGAAAAAAAAATTAAGTTTACGACCTACATAATTTAAATATTTTTAAAATATAAATAAAAATGTTTATGGCTACCTTATTATTTAGCATGATGTTGTGAGGCTTATTTACAATGGTTACAAACAGCCTCGGTGGTTTAATTTTACGTTAGATATTTCTGGAAATCAGGTGTTCAGCAGTTCGATTCCAGAACCATGCAATTGTATTTTCAAAGCAAAAGAAATGTCTAGTAAAATCTGAAAAAGACAGTACTTGTCGTAATATTTAATCAGTGTTCTTTTAATCTTTTAAAATAACATTTTAAATTCAGCCTTAAAAATTGTGGCTCCAGATTTTATTTCTTTGGACTGTTAGAAAAGAATAATATCTTTACGTTGTGCTTGATTTAAGGTGTGAGTTTTATTTTCTTTAATGATAATTTTTCTTAAATGACCCTTTTTCATCAGTTATTGACTTACCCATTTGATGTTTATGTGATCAACATTCAATTGCCTTGTCTCAAATATGTATCAATGTTGTAAAGAAAAAGAAACCATTCTGTTTTCCAAAAATCGGTTTATGTTAACCAGCAAAAGCTATGTGATTATTCTGTCAAACTAGGTGAAATGTTTTACGAGGTTAAGGAACAAATTTTCAAATGAAATTTATTATCTGAGCATGGAGAAAATGTGTTATAGTTAGTTTTGCTCTTCTTCAACTTAGCTGCAGAAATTCGCTAAACCGTTGGGCTAATAAGAAATACTATAGCTCCATTGAGACGCTTTCCCAGAAATATCTTCTCTTTCCCTATTTAAACCTCTGAAGAATCTATAATACATTTAATGTAATAAAATTTCTCTGTGACAACTGTTTTTTTTTTCAATGCGCTAAAAATGAAATTTCTGTTCTGTTTAAAACCAATTTTCTTAAGTTAATAGAAGCTTTATCTTTTTCTAGGTTGCTAAAAAAATTTATGCTCAAGTAACAAACGTTAAGGATAATGACGAACAGATCGAGAAGTTCCGATCAGACAAGGGATAAAACAGCTTGCTTCGGTGGAAAGATCATCAGCTATTCTTGTAAAGTTCGATGTATGGTTCTAGTATGTTTTTTGCTCCTAGCGTCTGCCCTAGCACTAATCTATTTTCTCCTTGCAAAAAGCACCAGTCACCAAGAGGGCATATTAGCACTGCCCAAAAAACGAGACTGGTTTCCGCAATGTCCCAGCACATTACTGGATCCAACAGAACGATTTAATTGTTACCCTGATGACCGGCGAGTCAATAAGGAATCTTGTGAAGCCAGAGGGTGCTGTTACTTGGGCTTGTTGGCGTTTGATTACAATGAGACTTTTGATGACAAGGTTCCTACCTGTGTGTTTCCTTCAAATTATGGATACGAAGCCACAAATAAGGCTGATGTATTTTTTGACGGATTTGAAGTACCTTTGCGTAGGATACCGGCCCCGTCGCGGTACGGTGATGATATCCAGACTGTGTTCATGAGAGTGGAAATGCAATCGAAATACAGACTCAGAATCAAGGTAAGATGTGAAATTCGTCACTGTCAAATTCATTCTCTTTCTTTAGCACTTTTATGTATTGCATATATCATTTAATCTCTTTTATACAGTGGTTATTTTTCTGTTTATCTCCGATAGTAATAAAATTATATATATATACATATGTATATATATATATATATATATATATATATATGTAGAAACTGAAGTAAAGTGTATTGAGTGAGTTGCAATTCTGCTTTATCGCATAGAAATAAATTATTTTTATACTGGAACTAACATCATCTGAATCTACAATCTTTATAGATTTTATAACCCTCTAAGTACAAATACATATTAAAAGTTATAAGAAAACTATGCATGAAAAGAAATAAAAAAGTATAAAAAAATGCTTAACGTTGTCCAAAATATTAGAATTATCCGAAAATAGATTTTTCCAACGTTGTAAAAGGCAATATTTACACGATGATTTAACGCTTCGTTGCGTTCTCCTAATCTTTCCTGGCAGCAAGTAAATGTTTTGGTTAACAATGTAACAATGGTTATGAGTCTTCTTGACCAAAATATGGCAGTTTATTTTTAGACTAGCAATTAGCTCTTCTTTATTTCTTTTTTATTCGGAGAGTTCTTGAAGACTTCATAATTCCTCCAAGTTCTCAATGGGAAATACATAGCTGTAAGCTATATTTGTTATGATATGCGCTACAGCTGATGCTTTTCATTCCGGTCTGATGAGCAGTGTTGATGGCGTTTCGTTAAAAAGAGAAGAGCTTCTAGAATTTCAATAAAGGGAGTGGACTTTCAATGAATGTTTCCGTTATGCTGTACTTACTGCCTGAAATAAACGAATGAAATGCATAGACAAGAGGTTGGGGATCTCTTTGCTCAGGTAATTGCTCGGACATTTTTATTCGTGATCGAACTTAATACCACTATCAGGAATTTTTCTGCTGAAAAAAAAAATCCATCTCTAACCTTCGTCTTTAGTTCATTTTGTGAAACATATATTTGCTTTCTTTAATAACGTAATTAGAGAAATAATAACTATAATTCTCACCATTTAATATAATATTTAATTATGTTAAAAGAAAACATAACATCGCAAGTCTACAATTTTTATATTCTAATAAATCTATATGTATGAAATCTAAATACCACTTACTGATTGACTGATCACTGTATCTCTGGAACCAAGGTCTAGGAAGCTGAAATTTTGCATTGCAGTTCCTCTTAGGCCCTAAATCTGTGATTCTTAACAACTGTGCCACGGCAATTTATTGTGCCGCGAGATTCTTTAAGTGTGCCACCACTACGAATACCCATACATAATCGACGTCAGACATATAGTTCAATCAGTTCTACCTTCCTAGCGGGTACTGGATGAACCAATGCGCGTGACTATTACATTTCTGGACTGGCAACTGGTAACTCTGGACTATTACAGTTTTGGACCTTTTAAATACTTATACATAAGCGACGCCAGACATGTAGTTCAATCAGATCTATCTTCCTAGCGAGGACTGGCTGAACCATTGCGCGTAACTATTACAGTTCTGGACTGGTAACTGGTAACTTTGGACTATTACTGTCCTGGACTTTTAAATACTCATACATAAGCGACGTCAGACATGTAGTTCAATCAGTTCTACCTTCCTAGCGGGGACTGGCTGAACCAGTACTCGTGACTATTATAGTTCTGGACTGGTAACTGGTAACTCCGGACTATTACAGTTCTAGACTTTTAAGCTTAAGCTTATCGTCGTCCCACCTTGAAGGCATCCAACTCAGATTTTATGAATACCGGCCGCCGCGAGGGAGCACATCCCAAGCTACGACACTCAGCTACATATGCAACTTTACCGAGTCACTCCACTTCGGCCAACCGCCTGCAGAACGACTTTTTCGCTAAATCACATACTTTATTAAAAAGGTTACACACAGCAAAATACATACATCGAAATAGTCTATGGCAATTGGACATGTTCGTCCATGAGCCTTTTAACGATTTTGTTTACTACTTTGCAACAGTAGTAATCGTTAAATAGTTTATTCTTGCTCCACTGTCTTGCATTCCCTGGCAGGTCGGCCCGCAGGTCAGCAAAGTTTATGCAGTCGAATAGACAGTGCTCGACTGTCTGGACCTCGCCACAACTGCAGTTGTCCGACTTCCCGAAGAATTTGGCCTGGTACTGGCCAAAGCTGCCGTGTCCAATGATTCTAGACTTTTAAATCTGAATCACGAAATGAGAGTGCATTATCATTTTTACGCCCAAATATAAATGACGTTATCAAAAAACAACAAGGTCAAATTTCGCATTAAATGTAATTTGTAGTTAAATAACTTTTTGTTTACTTTGAAATGCAATTACATTTTATATTTCAATGAAAATTATTCCGCATACTGTTTTAAAAAAATATATTATACATACATCAATCATCCAAGTAAAATTCTTTTTATCTTAACGTAAGTGTGCCGCCAATTTTTTAAATTATTAAAGGTGTACCGTGGCAAAAAAAAGGTTGAGAATCACTGCCCTAAGTGCTCACTAAGAAATCTGTTTAAAAAATTCAAACTTTAAGGGGGTTAATAAAGGCCAAACCCCTCCCCCGAAAAAAAATTATAAAACCCGTATTTAACATTGAATTTCAACCGAATTACTTTTAAAGGAAAGTACAGCTCAAAAAACATATACAGGCCGATTTTCATTAAAATTGATCCATAACAAACGAAGTTAAAAAAAATTTGAAAATTCAATTTTTTTTAATGTGTTCCAATGTATTACATTTTGCCGTTTTAAATCTATATATAAATGAGAGCTATAATAATGAGAAATACAAATACTGTCATTGGGCATTTGTTAAAATTGAAAAAAAAAATTATAGATAATTACCCCGTCGATATTTTTAGCAACATACTAATGGACTAAGCGAACGTTTTCATAACGTTGCTTTAGGGGTTGGGGGGGGATTTTTAATGCGTTGCCGAATAAAATAAGGGAATTCTCCAGAGAAAACACTTACTTGTGGCATTTTTTCCCTTTATTATTCCTCATTAAATGAGTTTTGAAACTTATTTCTAGACCAAACAGTTTCTGATTTTAAGATACGATAATTACTCCGTTTTCGGTATTATTTACCTGAACTGAAATAATTAAAACTTTTTTAATTGTTGCATTCTTAAATCCACGAAATCAGATATAAATGTTTACTTTTCATCTTGTGAAATGCGCATTGCAGTTCTTTATTAAATTCGTACCGAGTTCTTTCTAGATGAAAACTACTCAAATATATATTCTTCTTCGATATAAGGCAATTAATCTATCTAAAAATACCACTGTGTTGACTTTTTTTGACGTACAGTTCAAAAGTGAAAATATTTTACGATTTTATGTCGTGAAACTATCATTTCAGTGTTCTATAGTTCATATATAAATAAATCTAATTCATGTTCCCCCACCCTTCCTGGAAAATCAAAAATATGTGTAAAAATCCTGCAATAGGTCCATGTGACTATTTCAATGTATTTGCGTGTTTTGGGTAAAACGAATGAAAGCATTTTATCTTATTCCAAAAGATTAAGATTTAGTGAAATCGTTATTCCTCGCGTGCACCATGCAGAAAACACGTATTTTCCAAATCCCAGCAAAATACTGCTAATTTTAACGAAAGTTAGCATCCGAAACACTAACTTCTCTAGAACAATGATGAAGTAAAAAGTGGTGGATAAAAATACCTAATCAGTGACCCGTGTAACCTAAACAGCCGGAAACTTTTCTGTGTACTGAATTTAAATTTCCTTATGGAATCATTATAAGAGTGATTTTCACAAAGTTCGATTTAGTATGTCTTAAATACAAATGTGTCTCAATTACGATAAACTTTTACTTTATTTTCACATTACTGTACATACCAAAAAATTTAGAAAGTCCTTTTTAATTAAACGTATTTGCTTTTTTATATTAAACCTGCCTAAACATTTTGACTAAATATCCTGAATAAAATACTGCAGTTTTAACTTTCGATATTTATACAAGGATGAAGTTTCCGTAAAGCAAATAATTTTACAAGAATAGTCAAAGATTAGTGAAGGTTAAGATTTATTTACAACATCGTGAAAGAGAAAGGCAGTATTAAGTAGCATCTGCTCCAGCATTCAAAATTACTACATAGAAGTAAATTAAAAAGGAAAACACCTTTTTAAAATCTAAAATTTAAACAAGTAATTCCTGAGAATTTAAATTTTTTTTTCAACCCCTTAGGTATTTAATTTGAGATTCGCCCTTCCAGAGGACCTATGGCGGCCTAGCGTTACAACGCGCTGGCTTTCGGTGCTGAAGGTGCTCGGATCGAATCCCGGCGTCGCGCAACTAAAATACCTCCGTTTGTGTCGTCACTTCATAGGGGGGTAATTCTGGTCGGCCTATATGGTGCCCCCATAATAAAATGGCCATCAAAACTGCGGTGTATTATAGGCAAATGTCTTCACGACAAGTCCCTCCGCATTGGTTAAAAAAACAAACAAAACAAAAACATTCGCCCTTACACGGAGCGAATTCTGTAAGTTACTTTGGTTTAGAAGCATACAATAGGTAGACAAAGATTGCCTAATGCAATAAAACAGTACAGAAACATCCATGCCTCAGCCGGGATCCGAACCCGGGCCAGCCCACATGATACTGGCTGGCCACGCCAACCAAAGTACAATGTGGTCGGCAATATATAGTTATATTATGCCATGAAGCCTGCATTTGGTAGGTAGGTTGCAGTGTATGGATTATATAACCTCAATATATCATCACTCTAAGCAAATAACTACTCATTAAAAATAATTTAGCCTCGGATTCCATCACAGCATATCACTGCTGCTACGTGTTAAAAGCAAAATTCAGGGACTCTAGTTTTAGATTCAGTGTGAAATTCTGTTTCCTGACTCAAAAATATCTGCAGTGTGTATATTCTCGGAGAATCATTACTGGGACCTTAACAATTTAATAATCTGTATGCAAAGGAAATGCCATTCTGGAAAGACGCAGTCTTAACTCCAAAATTCATACCCATATCCACTCTGCAAATGTTAGGACTTCATACTGATTTTTTGAGGAATTGGTCTAAAGTTTGAATATCGAAAAATGAACGCCTTCAAATGTCTCGTGATTTTTCCCCGGAAATAGGCAAAATTTTCCTGAAAGTTTATGCGATTTCCTGAAAGAGTGAGAAAACTCGGTTAAGTACCCGAGGTCTAATATCAACAAAAACTCACTTGCGAAACCCACAGACAAAAAATTTGGGGTAACACTGGTTGGAAATATTGAGCAAAAGGTTCTGCATTTCGGTAAACAACTTAGTATCTCCCGAATAAACATTTATTATATAAAGTTGATATGCTGGGTGGAAATGTGAATTATTTTTCTTTTAGATTAAAAGAATCTAAATAGTATTACGATTAAAGTTACCCAGGTTCATTTTACCCAGCATGTAAACTCTGTAGAAAAAGAGACACAACTAAATGTTTTAAATGATGGGGACTATAATTACGAATTAACATGACTTTATTACAATAAATAAACAATTAAGTTATAAAGTATTAAAATTATTAGTATTCTTCTAATAATATATTAATGGATCCTCATCCTATTCATTTAATTAAAATTAAAATTAAACATTAGATTTAAACTACTGTCTTCGGTATGACTGCAAGGGTTTGACTTACCCCAACTCGACTTGACTGTTGTCACTGCTACTCATGCAAGTCCACGCCGGGCCTGACTGCTGCTACTGAGGCCTCGAAAGGCCTCCACCGAGAGAGAGAACTCGCAAGTATCCCTCTCAATAACGCTCACTACTACTCTAGGGAGACCGCGAAAGGCCTCCACCGACCAAAGGCTCGACGGGCCATCTGGCGGTACACTACCCGGAGAGAAAATACCTCCTCTCTGAAATCTCTCCTCTTAACTCTCTCTTTTTATTACCTATCTAACTCAATCTAACTTTCTACGCAAATTTCTAACTTCCAATGAGAACATTCTCCTTACTTCTAAAACCGTCCCACTCAGACTCTAATGGCTAAAACTTATTCTTTATTAAATTTACAAAATCTCATTGGACCTATATTCTCCTACTTTTCTGCATCCCGTTCCTTTCTTCATTTTTCTTTATATTTTATTTTTCTTAAATCTTCCCTCTCTAACCTTTCTATGACTCAACAATACTTACGGCTGCGCAAATTCCAGTAATTCTTATATTCCATATTCTAAGGGGCTTATCGGCTGACCCCTCGGTACTATCCATGAGAGCGGAGCCTTTTAACTCTTTGGCGGGCCTTTCAACTTCATAGGTTTCTTTACTACAAATCTCTCCCCCCACTCTCTTTTTATTTACTGTTTATGGGAGCGGGCCTTTTTAATTTCATCCCCTCCTTTGCTATAAATATTTTCTTATTGCTTAACGTTTCCCTTTTCACTATACTCTGTGTAAAAATTCTATACCTATACAGGCACTTAAACTTTTAAAATCTTTTAAACTTATCTAAAAGGCCTTTTCTTGTATCCTGAACAATCTTAAAAATAACCTTTACCCTACATTGTAACTGACATACCTGGCATACATTTTGCGTATTTTCGAAAACCGCATCTATAATCCTAAAATTCTAAGCGTTATCCATGCCTCTCGTAGAAATAACTTGGCCTGAAAGGGCTAGCAGTTACACTCCATACGTTCTGTTTTCTATCCTTTTCTCGGTACTTACTGCCAAAACTAATATTAAAACCTGTCAAATGACCACCGTGGGACACTTGCAGTATAGTAACAAGGTTATGAACATCCATGTGTGGTCTCGGAATTGCGCCCTGAGGCCCCCTCACCAATTTACTGATGTATAGATGTTAAAGCCATTTTATTAATGTTTTGGGGTATTACTGATTAGTCTAGAACCCTCTTGGATTAGCCTCTGGGAGTAAGTGTCCTGCCTTTTCCCGTCATATGTCATCTTCACTCATCTCTAAAACAAAATGTTTTAATTATTACGTAAGCACCCTAACAAAGCACTCCCGCGAAACGAGAATTTAAGGTCTAAATGTGCAGATTCTGCCTTTATTTCTTTATAATTTTTTTCTTGTCTTTTATTGTAATTTGTCCTTGTTGGTATGCATTCATATTTGTTTTCCGGCCATAACTTATTGAATGTTAAGGCGCTGTTATTCGACCTTATCTTTATATTTCGCGAGAACGGGAGAAGATAATGGTTCCACGCTTGACTTATTCCTTTTTTCGCAGAAGACTTAAGAGCACTACACCCTGAAAGACTCATGGGTCCCAGGTTCATATACGTGGGTGCTAAATACTTAAAATCTAGGCGCTGGGAGAATATTTTCAGAGCTCCGGAAGACCTGATAAAGTATGATGGTGAAAGGGTGAGGGAACTAACAGAAGATGTTTCATTGTTAAAAAAGATAATAGTCTTTTGTCATCAGTGATACACATACTGATCAATCAGTCGAAAACGATAAGTTTTGCAGTGTCCGATTTTTCACTGCTTTAAAAGTTCCAGCAACAATAATCGCAAACCTCAAGATAAAGTATGACCATTCATTTTTTTTTCCAAAGCGGAAGGCATATTGTCTTATCGACATCCGGTCTATGTTGCTGCGAGATGTGTTGGTTGTTCGTAATGGGGGTACTGTTTAGGTGAACCAACGACACCCCCTGGTGCCACCTCAAAGGGCGATGTTCGATGATATCGTTACCTCCTCCAACCCTCATACCCCATGGAGGGACTTACCGGTTTACGGTTTAACATGCCCATACCCGGAAGAAACCTGAAGGCAATCAGTGACGCTTGTCAGGATTCGAACCAAGCTATTAAAATAAATCAATAGAAAAGAAACGGGATTTTGCTTTTTATAACCACTTCAGTGTCAACTAGGTGGTGTGAAAGGCTGTGGGATTTAGAAGAGCCGTTTGTTAATGTTATTGCGGCATCTAAATTTGTCAGTATTGTGTGAAACAAACTAATAATCTTTCGGATGTATTATAACATCAAATCCTATTTATGGGGGTTCCTTCGAGTAACTTTCATTTAAATAAGAAATATACCGGTAAAGTCTTTCAAAATACCACTGGACAGCTCTGAGAAAGTGTAAGGAAAGACATTCAAAGTGATGCTTACTATCATCGCCTGGATTGCAAACTAAACAATGCACCTTATGCAAATCGGAAGATCAGTGGTTTGACGCCCAGCTGTGGGAGACAGTCGTTTTTCAGCTTTGTACAAAAATGAAGAAATATATTTTATCTCATTAAAATTTATCCTCGGTAGACACTCTGTAAATTGAGGACTATGAAAGATCTCAAATTTTGTAAAGTAATAGCATAATACGACATCACTGTAGCTTAAAAATCATATTGATGTTAGAATAACTTAATGGTTATGAAAACATACAGCAAAAGTGATATCTTTTCTATGCTATCTCTTTAAAATATTCAGGTGCCTTCTTGTCTAATGATCGAATGTACTGTATGCCAAACCTGTAAATCTAGCTGGGCATCTAATAGCTTTAATTTTAATAAATGTGTTAAAATACCTATGTTCTTACATATTTAAATATGTTCATTATTATTTGAAAACTAAAATATATTTTATGAATGTGTGTGTGTGTGCTTATGCGTACATGTGTATATAAAGTGTTTTTCAAACCCAAAATCATTTCTTGTTCATATTCGTAAAAATTCCGGTTCATTTTCCCTATATAATATTTTGAAAGCAAAACTCCCCTCAAACTCAATGAATCTACAAGTGACACCACCAGTTGTGGAGAATCGTTGACTGAAAACAGAATTCCCATCTTCAATTGTTATCGGTGCAAACGTGCTTGCAATACCTATTATGGACTTTTCATACGGTCTGCGCACATTTCGTGTCATTTGTCGTCTTCGGAATAGCAATTACCCTCAGGAGATTACGGCAATTCTATCGAAGTGAAATGCCTATCTCTAGAATCAATGTCTAATTTATCTTCTTCAGTACACTGAATGATGCTCAGTTGCCGTTGATCCGTGTCGATAGTTACGGAACAAGTCGGAAATAAATTAGATTTTCAAGTTGTTCTCAGGTTTCTTACTCCACAAACTTTTTCTTTAAGTAGCTGTTCTTTCTGGCCTGTTCAGGCTTCGTATCAATGTAAACAAAAGACGGTGTTGGTGTCCTAAACCCGGAGGTTTCATTTTTCTTTATTGAGGCCGTGTGTTTGTGTGTTCAGAAAATGAGTTATTTTGGGGGATTAAAAGCTGTTTTTTATGCTAAAAGGCTTCTTATTCAGCTGCTGTTCATCCTGTAATTTAAAAGAAGTTCCGCATGATGCTCTAATTAATATTTTAGATATTTTAATTTTATTTTCAATGTCTGTTTCATTTACATACTGTCGAACTTTCGTGGATAGTCCGCAAGTTTGCTATCAATAACTGAACCGGAATTGTGTAACTTGCTGATTTTCTGTATTTATTTAAATTTATAAAACACTGTATTATCCTGCATATTACAGGTGTTCTGTAAACGTGTATTATTTTGCAATTGCATCGCGTCTGTCACACTTTCTATTTATGGTGTGTGTATTGGCCTATTTTGTTGGTACTTTATATATATATATATATATATATAGGGCTTTTTTCTGGGGTTACGCGGGATACGGCGTATCCCCGTGACCTGTGACGTGACGTGTGAAAACACGGTACTAAACATACGCCCCTTTATTTCAGAAAACACAGTATACCCTCCAATTTTTATAGAAAAAAGACATATATATATATATATATATATGCACACACGTGCGGACCCACATATATCTCTGTATATATGTATAAATACATCTGTGTGTAAATACTATCCAAACTGACTTAACATTTTTAACCCTAATCTAAAAGGTTGCAGCGCAGTTAACACTTTTTCATGAATGTGGAAATCGTATAAATCTATCTTTCTATCATCGTGCGTATCCCTTCATTCCATTACTAAATACTCAAAGTCTTTTCCGCATACTTTAAGCTTATAGACAGAACTGTTGTCGGCATATAGAGGAAGTTAACCTCTGAACAGTGTCATCATGACCTTCACATAACAACACCTATTTTAGGCGGGGACGGAAAAGAGCTAAAACATTTCTTCCTCAGATGGAACTGAAAAAAAAGATAAAGATGACGTATAATTTAGTATGAAGTAAAAAAAACAATAGTCTTGTTTAACCCTTCAGCGGGCACGCCAATTTTTGGAACACCAGCAGGCGCGCGTGGCACAAAGTGCAACGTCTCTTTCAACCTTGATTATTCCTTTTGTAATAAACTTTTTTTTTTCAAATTGAAAATAATAATACTGAGTTTTATGACAAGATATAAAATGTTTATAGTAATATTGAGATATATTTATAATTAAAGGCCAAAGAATGCAGATACAATCGCCTTATTTCAAAACTGTCCAGTTTATTGGATCACTTGCGAATGGATTCCTATTATGTCAAAAAACCTAAAAAATAATGAGATTGTCCATCTCCGTGATTTGGGGGACCATGTAACAGCGACACATTTGATAAAGTACATCAACTCCTGCCTTTGTCGTATTGTAATCCCGTATAATCGCTGGTTTACCACGGTTAAATCACGACTACCACTGAATGGAAAGGAATACAAGGGTAAAAAAAATCAGACCTGCATTAGAAAGGGTGTATCTATAAATAGAAACTGCTTAGATCATTCAAACCTTACACGTAAAAACAAACCATTCAAAATTACGAAAATATTGCGCTCTGTACACGGGCGCGCCCTACGGACGTTAAAAGAAGAAATGTCTTAGCTGGTAGAATAATTTCTATTGGCTGTTTTTTTTTTCATAAATTCTGTGGGTATTTGGTCTTTAGACTCGTAAATGAGTTTCTTCATGTGGGACATTTCAAGGACATATATATATATATATATATATATATATATATATATATATATATATATATATATATATATATATATATATATATATATATATATATATATATATATATATATATATATATATATATATATATATATATATATATATATAATATATATATATATATATATATATATATATATATATATAATATATATATATATATATATATATATATATATATATATATATATACAGTGGCGCACCCAGGATTTTTTCTTGGGGGGGGGGGGCGAGATGAACGGATAAAGATATTTATAATGCAAAATCAATATTGATAATTCAATTTCTATTTCTTTGGTGGGGTCAAGGAACTTTGCCCCCTGGGTGCGCCACTGTATATATCTATATATATAAAAGAGTTCGTCTGTTTGTTTGTACGCTATAGAATCATAGACTGTTTCCCCCACCGGGACCAAATTCGGCACAGTTAATGATTAGGACCCGAGAAACTTAACGCAGCAAAAACAAAATTTGGGGCTCAATTAGTTTTTTCTTAATTAATTTTTTAATGATTTTTGTGCCCCTAAAAGGTGCGCGTACCACTGAAATGTGGATACAGCCCCTTCACCACACCAGCTTCGTTATCAGTGAAATTCGATAAGGGGGGGACAAGAGGGTTGGTCTGGGGGTGACGGGGGGGGGGGGAAAGTGTCTATTTTATTTTTCTTACGTTTAGTGGAGTCGTTGGTCTAAAAAGGTTGAGAACCGCTGCTTTAGACAATTTTAGACAATGGAGTTCAAACTAATAGAACTTAATAAAGTTTGGAAAAAAAGGAAGAAAAAAAGGAAAAATTAAGTTCTGTCCCATGGCCAGTTTTTGGAACCTTCTGTTGATCTAAATATATTAATCGTCTGAGGATCATAAAATGGGAAGAAATTTAAGTGTTCTACAGTTTTTTTCCCCTAAGTTCGCGAAACAGAGTTAACATACGATATGTATTTGAATTACTTATTCCGTGTAATCATATAAGATAAATCTTTTAGAGTTTTGGGGTTTTTTAAGCAGTGGGAGGAAAAGCTCTTTAAACTGAGAAACATAACGACACATAACTTTCATTCCTAACTATTAGTCCATTGGTTATTTTAAGGCATAAGAAAATTAATGAAATTATTTTTAAAGAATGATTGTCTGGCGTTGCCCGGGTAAATATATAGATATAAAAATTTTCATGCATTCCCTCAAAAAAATACTGGGCTGCACCCCCCGCTCTTCATGTTCATCTAGCCAGACAGAATGCGCGTAGCGCGTTTCTACTGTAATGATATACAAACAATAAGAAAGGAAGAAACTTTGAGCCTAGGCTTCATGCGAAATCCCGCCTTTCTTTGATTATTTAAAGGGGATAACGCATCTTGCACTTTACCTCTTGGGTGATGTGGAAAAATCTGCGTTTTTAAGGGGAAAATAAAAAATAAAGGCAAATCTAAATTATAAAACTTATTTCTAATTAAACAGCGGATCAAACAAATCTAATTAAACAGTATCTAACAAATACAATTAAACAGTAAACTTATTCAATCCAAACGTGCGAATCATGCAACACTGTGTTATTAATTCTCAATAAAATCAGACGTATAATCAGATGATGGTCCGCAGGCTCAAAGTTTCTTTCTTTCATATTTTTTGTATATCATTTCAGTAGAAACGCACTAAGTGCATTCATTCTGTCTGGCCAGATGAACATGAATAGCGGAGGGTGCAGCCCCGTATTTTTTTGATGGAATGCATGAAAAATTTTATATCTATATATCTACCTGGGCAACGCTGGGCAATAATGCTAGTATATATATATATATATATATATATATATATATATATATATATATATATAACAGTTCCGTAACTGACTGATTGACTGACTGACTGACTGACATACGACGCACAGACGAAACCGCTGGACCTAAAGGGCTGAAATTTTGCATGGCGATTCTTCTTATACAGAGGCTGTTCGCACATTTTTTAGACGATTTTGGTAAGCGGTAATAAAAAATCGTTTGCTGCAAAAGAAATAATTGCAATTGTACTATGTTTTTAAAAGTCAAAATTATCGTCTGCGGCTTGAAAGTTTTGTTTTTATTCAAAATGGCGTTTTCAACAAAGCAGTGGTTCGAAGGCTACATTTATGATCTTTCCGAAGAGAAATATGCATACTCCGTTATCCAAAAACGATGTGAGAGACATGGTTTTGTGATATCTAAAGCATCGATAGGTAATATCGTCAACAAGAAAGGAAAAAACGTCAAATTGGAGCCTCAAGTGGGACAAAAATTCCAAACAGTATCCAAGGAAAAAACGGACATCTTCGACTATTGCAAAGGTACGTTGTTTAATGTTAAAAGAAAATCCCCCTAGTCAAAGGACAGTTGCAAAATCATTAAAATGCTCGGTGTCCACTGTAAACAGAATGATATACGTTGATTTATATCTTAAGAAAGCGAAAAAACGCAATGTGCATCGTCTTCTTCCAAATCATATCGCTGAACGCAGGACACGCTGCAGAATTCTATATGAGAAACACTTATCCAAAGAAAAATGGAAAACAATTGTCACAATAGATGAATCATGGGTGTATTTAAATGATTGCAACAAAAAAAAGAGCCATTTATTATCATAAAAGGGGAGAAAAAAATTTAAGTACATGGTTCAAAGAATCAAAAGAAGGTTTTTCTAAGGGATTCATGATTGTTGTTGGTTTTTCTTATAATGGCAAGTTAAAAATAAAGAGAGTGGAAAAAAATGTCAAGATTAACTCCAAATACTATCAGGAACATATTTTATCGCCAATTTTTCTGAATGAAATACCATCGCTTTACCCACAGTGCCATCAATCTGTGAGACTCCATCAGGACTAAGCTAGCAGTCACACATCAAAATCCACTGTAAATTTCCTAAAAGAAATGGAACAAAAAACTGCTATCAAGGCCATACCCTTCACTGATATCCCTACTAAATCTCCCGATGTATCACCTATGGATTTTTGTGCTTTCGGACTTTTAAAATCTGTATTATCCAAACGTCGTCCCAAAACCATTACAGGACTCTGGAAAGATGTTCAGGAGGAATGGGATAGAATACCTCTGCTGACACTTCAAAAGGCATTATTATCCTGGAAATTGCGATTTCGAAAGATAGTTCAGAATAAGGGATGTCAAATAGAACATTTAAAACACAAGAATTTTATGTAATTTAGTTTTGTGAATACAATATACATCGTCTAAAAAATGTGTGAACAGCCTCTGTAGTGTAGGGGTGCACTAAGAGATATTTTTGAAAAATTCTTCTTAGATTTTTTTAAATTAAATTTTTAAGCTGTTTTAGTAACTTTTTTTAAGTTTGCATTTAAAATAATAATTTGAGGGTTATAAAATTTATATCACGAGAAAGATCATAAAAATTCCTTTAAAATGAAATATTTTTCGAATCTTTAACTCTATTTTATGATTTTTGGTGAATTTTTAAAGATTCATTTTTAGAATTTAATATATTAAATGCCGATCACGTGATTTTTTTCTCTGGTACTTTAAATAAATTTATCGTCACGTGCATAACAACTAAATAGACAAAAAAAAAATTTTTTTCTTGCTAATGCGGCAGACGATTTGACATTATTTTGTCTATAAAAATATCCCTTACCATTTTTTTATACATATATATATTTTTTCTACATCAATTATAGATATTGATTGTCGTATTTATTATAAATATATATATATATATATATATATATATATATATATATATATATTGATTGATTGTACCCAGATATGTATACATTTTGTTTTAATTATTAAAATAATAATCATCTCAAAATTATTTCTGTGTCTATTAGGAGTACCAAAGAAATAGTTTTTTTCTAATTATCTGATGCCAAACCATGTCTGCGTTTTCCATATTGTTCGAATCTCGGTGCTTTTAAATGAGCAAGAGGCAAAAATTACTTATGAAAAAATATGTGTCCAAGTAAATTTCATCATTTATTGAAAAAAGAAGTCTTGTTACAGCAAATAGAAATGTAATAGGAAGTTGTTAGTAATGAAAAGTAGTGTTAAAATCAAAATCTAATCAAAAAATTTTCGCGTCTCAAGGAATAAAATGAAACTTTTCTCTTGAGAAAAATTCATGGTTCATTAAAAGTTTAGAGGAGAAAAATATGCATAATGTTCAAGAAAAAATGATGAGTGAAATAAAATAAACAGAATATATGATTATTTTAAATCATAAGAATGACAATTTGTAAGTTTTCTAGGATAAATAAAAGCCTGAATACAGCTAAAGACTTCAAGAAAGTCGTTCGTAAAATCTTTTAAAGTCCTAGGCACCTATGCTCAGCCAAATGCATCCCAAAAACGAATACGGTGGCGCAAGTTTGAAGTGACTCGTGAAAGCGATGACGTCAGTGAATCCGCCGTACGAGTATATAATTTAATTGGCACCTCACTGGCAAATAGTACCACTTAAGACGCCTTTTACTCATCCTAAAGCTCTAGTACTCCCAAAGAACTTTATCAAGATTTGCCAAGAAACCCGAAAATACGGCATTGGCACCGATTCCAAATTAACCGTGAAAGCAGTGACGTCAGAGTACTGAAATTACGAATTTTCCCCGCTAGCGATCAAACAAACACGGAGCTTTCGGGACGATCCGACGTGTCCCTCACTCGTGGGGTGTTACAGAGCCACAAGGGTACTCGAATTTGCGAGTTTTGTAAAATCCCGAGAAGAACGGGGCATTTCGGTCTCCGCCACGTCCGCGAAGTCACCTATCTCGCAGTATGACGTCATATCGCTGAAGACTTTATGAAAGTCCTTCGTAAAGCTTTTTTTGTCCTAGGCAACTATGCTCTCTCCCCAAAAGATGCATCCCCAAAATGAACACGGTGGCGCAGGTTTCAAGTTGCTCGTGAAAGCGATGACGTCAGCGAATTCGCCATACGAGTTTATCGTTTTATCGGCACCTTATTGGCAAAAAGTAGCACTTGACACTCCTTTAATTTATCCTAAAGCTCTATTACTCCCAAAGAACTTTATCAAGATTTCCAAAAATAAGGTATTGGCGTCGATTCCGAATTAACCGTGAAAGTAGAAATAAAAATACTACACTGCTGGCCACCCAAATTGCAACACCAAGAAAGACAAGAGATATCACAACAAAATTTATTTTGTAGATAACATGTTGACCAAGTATCAAATGATTAAATTTATAGACTTCTGTGAAGTGTGGTTCCTGCCAAAATCAGTAGCCAGAGTAGCCGCCATTGTTGGAGATCACCGCTGCCACACGCCTCGGCATTGATTCAAAGAGACTTTGGATGAGTTCTTGGGGTACAGCAGACCAAGCAGCTTCCACACGTTGCCAAAGTTGATCTACTGTGGCAGCTGGGGATGGAATCTGGGTCAATCGTAGAGCAACCATGGACCACATGTTTTCTATCGGCGAAAGATCCGGAGAGCGAGGCGGCCAGGGAAGCAATTCAATCTGGCGATTGACGAAGAACCGTTGGACAATGCGTGCCACGTGTGGTCGCGCATTATCCTGTTTAAATATGGCTGTGGGAAAGCCCTGAAGGTAAGGAAGGACAACTGGCTCCAACACCTCGGAGATGTAGCGCTGGCTGTTTAAAGTACCGGCAATGCGTACTAGAGGTGTGTGAGAGTGATATCCAATACCGCCCCATACCATAATACCCGGTGCAGGACCAGTGTGGCGGTGCATAACGCAGCTGTTCAGCATCCTCTCTTCACGGTGTCTCCAGATTCGAATGCGACCATCGTGGTGTTGCAGACAGAAGCGTGACTCGTCAGTAAAGACAATTTCATTCCATTCTGCCGTCCACATCCATCGCACCATTTGCGGCGGAGACGTCTGTGGTTCTGCGTCAAGGGTAGACAAAGCAATGGACGTCTTGCGGACAGACCACTCTGCTGTAAACGGTGTCGAATGGTACGCGCAGACACTGGATGATGCGTTACAGACTGCATGTGCTGTGCTATGGTTCGTGATGTTACTGAGCGATCCGTCACTGCCATGCGCACAATTTGCTTGTCATCACGTGAAGTGGTGCACTGAGGTGGATGCGATCGAACACGCCGGTCCGTCGTACCCTCCTGCATCCAACGATCACATATCCGCATTACAGTTTTTTGGTTTCGTCCAACACGACTACCGATTTCCCTGAAAGATAATTCACAATCTCGGTAGGCCACTATCCTTCCTCTGTCGAACTCGGATACTTGATCAAAAGATGATCGCTGTTTTCGACGAGGCATAATTGATCGTTTTTTTTTTGAAAAAACCACAAGAAAAACACAATTGCCAAACTTGAAATCGTCGAAATCTCCAAGCCTTAAATAGCGCTTTGAAGTGGCGCCACAGGCGCGCGTGATGTGCGTCTGCGCTGAAATTCTAATCATTTGCATATCTCACCTCCGCTAATGCATGTTGTAAATTTCATGTTATTTGCATGTTTCCTTCAGGGTGTTGCATTTACAGTGGCCAGCAGTATAGTTTGATGAGTTAAATTCCAAAAATTTCGTCGTTTACTCTTGTTTTTAGGGTAGTTCGAAGTATTTTCTACTAATCTACAAATTTTATGTCACGTTTTTAGTTTCACACATGAAAAAATGTTTTAAAATGAGACTTATTTTTTCTGACATTTTCTGTCATTTTTTCACTACTTCTGTTGATAGTGGAGAAGCACATTTAAGTCACAAAAATTTTAACAATAAGATATAATAAATAGTGTACAGCTGTATTGCTGTAATGTGTGTAATAAGATATGATAAATAGTGTACAGAGACATGAAAAAAGTCTTAGTTTTGCGATATATTCAGAGAATATTTTAGACGACAAGGTGAAATGAAATTATCGAAATGCATAATAAAATTCATATTAGTCATGATTATAAAAAACAAACTATTCCATTAAACCAACTGAAATTATTTTGTGCATACCATAAAAAGGTTATCTTTATAAAACTGATCTTGTAATAATTAATCCATTTCAATGTAATATGAAGACTCTTTATGGTAATAATTTTAATTAAAAATTCGGCTGCAGCTGTTAAAGTGAAAATAAGAAAAAATAACTTGGGTATTTCGGAAGTAGCTGTAACTCAAAATGTAACAAAATTTAAGAAGACACGTTCATAGCGAAGTCACGAAGTCGACAAGGCAAAACGTTTTTCTAAAGGTTATAGGTCTCCAGTTGATGAAGACCTATTTATGACTTCGAAATTGGAGTTGATTATTACATTCACATATTGTAGCGGGTTTCAAGGCTAATTTCTGTTTCCGTTAAACTCTAAAAATTAATATATGGGTTTGTATTATAAAAAAAAACTTAAGTATATATATATGTGTGTGTGGGATTTAAAAGTCTTCTTAACTCGCTCTCTCTTAATAACTTTATACTGATGATTTTTCAGAACTCTTGAGTCAACTACCATCCATTCAATATTTTATTTCCGATCTTGTGTCGTTAATAATTTCTCAAGATCGCCGCATGATATAGCTTTCTTGTGAGTAATATCTGTACATCGCTCCTGAAAATCTCTTCGACACGCACATCTGTTGATCTGGCGATCCGTTACAATGACCTGCCGTGATTCACTTTTCAGGGGAGGGGGGGGGATAGTTTATAAATTCCCTAGTTAGTCTTTAAAACTAACTCATGGCACAACAGTCCGAATTGCTTTTCAGCATTGTGGACCAAGGCCTGCGGTGCCCATCTCCGCTTTCATGACCATGGGCTTGGGGTGCTATACAGCATATGTCTCTGTCAAGTGGTCAACCTGACGCGAGTACCCCGGAGTTAGTTCCAAAGCATGCTTGGTCCTCATTTTATCGACCCACTCAAGGGATGAAAGGCATGAGTCGACCTTGCCCAGTCGCAGGGTCGAACCCTGGACTTGTGGTGTGGCGGCTTGACACTTTTAACCACTGCGCCACCGGACGTCTTGGTTAGTCTTTAGAATAGTTTATAAATTCTTTTGTTTCTCTGAGGTATGAAAACTCACCTTAGAATAAACTTTATATCTACCATCTTTGACCCTAACTTTTCCCCTAGGTTGTATCATAGGTCCGATTGATACACATCCTTGCAGTTTTCATGGAGAGTCATGTTATCAAGCAAAAAGAATAAATGGAATGACTGAACACTTTCCACTAGTAGGAAAGAGTTTGAAATATTCCCAGCATGATAAAAATCTATGAATATTTCAGTTAGTAATGGTATCCGGTGCAAATGTTAAACCCTCGGAATATTGCTGTAAAAGATTCCCGCTGGTTATGCTGTTTTTTCCACTTACTAGGTTACTAGATTAATAACCGCTATAATTTAGTCACATATTATTCACATTGTTTCTCTTACGTTACACGTGATTTCTAAAGCGAAACTAAATATTTTCTTTGAGCGTGGAATTCTTCTACCAAATGACCATTATTCTCATTTATGTTGGTGTTTCTAAAAGATTTATGAGGACTAAGACATACGCTTCAATGAATTTCATGGTGTATCGTTGATAATTCTTGAAATCTTTGAAACTTTGTAGCAGAACGGAACTCGTATAAAATAATTTTAAACTCGTACATGTCAATTCATTTCTAAGCATTTTAAACCTCTGTTTGACAGCTGATATAAATAATTTAAAGATTATCTACACTGCTCAAAACTAAAATCAATCCTCCGTAAAAGCATAGTAGTCGCTCTGTTGGGAATACTGATGTGATCAATACCCCGAGGTTTGAGAATGATCAAAATTGCGCAGCGAATAATCACGTGACCTTTTGTCGAAGAGTAAATAAGCTTCAAATGAAAAATGAACAGAATCTCATTCAAATAATGTTGAAACTATTCTGAGATTTTTAAAAAGTCACATAGTATGCCAAAATAACACCGATTTACCGAATACGATTTGCTGTCATTGACTGAGTGGCAACAAATCATTCTTCTCCGTGACGATGGAATGAGCCTATAGTTTTCATTGAATATCTCTTCTGGGCAGATCAACATTTTCTCATCAATTTATTATTAAATGAAGTTAAATGAGGTTATTGATGCAAATTTTTCAACGTACCATTATGGAAACGAAATGATTTGGTAGTCAACAATTGAGTTCTGTTTCCATTTAATTTTCAGCAAAAACGAAATAAGAAACAGCTCTTATTATCAACCATATCCTTATATCAACATAATTTTCGTGAATCATTGAGATAATTTAAACGATGTTTAGCGACATCATGTCGCTTACTTGAAAGTTAATATAAAAAAGTTCAACCGTAATGCTTTCAGTGTTAAACGATATACAGTTAAACGAATATTTTTTAATATTTATTTACTTCCTTTCACCAATAGTAAAATAGTTACATTCTTGTGTTATTTTTTTAGTTTTATGATCCTGCAAACGCTCGATACGAAGTGCCAGTACCTAAGATCTCCACCCATCCATCAACGCAAACTCCTTTAGAGAGTTCACGGGAAGTTCTGCTTTATTCTGTTACGTACAATACATTCAGCTCTCCTTTTGCAGTAAAAGTTCGAAGATCAAATACAGATACAATATTGTGAGTATAAAGCTTGAAAATGGTATATTTTAACATGAACTTTTTGTTGAAATCAGATATTCAAAGTTTCAGAATGAAATTTTAATTTAATTAGTTCATTTCTCTTGAAAAAGGTTGCAAATTCTGTGAGTGATAATTTTACCTTAAAAAAGTTGCTTTAATTAGTTTCTCATGGAAATAAACCTTACCTCTGAAAACCACCGGAACATGTTTCATTACGTGAGTCATTCCTTTATCCATTCATATGGAAATTTTAAATAAATTCAGCATTGTAATAGACTCTATCACTATGTAACAAACAACGAATGTGAATTCGGTTCTACTATTAGCAGGTAGTTACCTAAGACCCGTCTTCCATTGCTCAAAATGTTGTAACTTTATTTTTTAAATATTTATAACTCAGATTTATGCAACCTTATAGAAAATACAAACTTTGAAAATTCACTGTTAGGAGAAAAAAATTATACTGGATGTCTTGAACAGTCTTCTAGATGGGCTTCTTACTCCCGAGGGAAAAAGCTTTTTCCAACGTTTAAACAGTGATGTAACCTAGGTTCATGGCTGCTTGGTAGCACTGGAGATTTAATTATTTGAAATTCAGACTTATATCTCGTTTATGTCAAATGATAAGTTTTTGTTATTTTTTATTTGGTGTCATTTTTCAAAAGTTTTAACACTTTTTTTTCTTCCGTTCTTTACATAACTTATCTTTAACAATTATATTTTTATGGCTTTAGGGAAATCAAAACAAAATGACGATCTTACAATTTCATTTTCGTTTTGTTTTTTACCTTATTATGATTTTGCTGAGTTAGGTAAAACCCGGCATAAACAAAAATTGTAAAATTTTAACTTGTGTATTTTTAGCTTGTTTTGTTTGCTTTTTATCAACAAATCTCTGTGCTAATATGATTCTTAAAAACTTGAAATTCTAAAAATTGAGCCCTCATTTACATTATAAAATGCAATTTTAGTGACTTGTGTCAAACATTTTTTACATGTGAGAATGGAAAATCAAAATTTTTTTACATCAGCATACAAGAGTAGAATTTTATTTTTTTTATTTATTTATTTATTTTATAACTAATTTTAAAATCGGTGGTCTTTACCCAATGATAAAACAATAAGATTTTACAGTTTCAGTTTAAACGCAAAATTACCACTTATAAATGGGATTTACATAAAGATTACGTCTTAAGGGAGCAAATCTTTATGTTGTTGTTAAGCCCCCTAGACTAGAGACACCGCCGTTATGGCTCTTTCCGAAGTACCTGGGCCGTAGGCTTTAACTCCAAGCGATGACTGATTAATTTGAATAAGGGTGCTTCTGAAATTCGTAGCAGATGTTTAAAATAAAATTACTTTTCAATGGATTATTGTACTGAGTTAAGGGAAGTTAAATTTAAATGAAAAGAAAACGTGCCTTTAAACAGTTGTCCTAACGAGTGAAAAAGAAACAGGAAAACGCGCGAGACAGTGGCGGACCTAGGGAGGGGCGGTCAGCCCCGGGCCCCACTTACTAAAGGGGCCCCACGACAGCGGCCTTTTTTAAATTGAATGATAACTTTATTGCAAAAAATATTACATACATTTAAAAAAAATTTAATCAGATGAGAACGTTACTGTTTTTTGAAAACATTACGAATGTGCATATACATAAAATGAAAGGTCATCAACCTCATTGGCCTGCGAATCCCTCTTTTCTTCTTTCGAACAGCGGATAAGTGAGACCTTGGCTCGCGTAAATGAGGGATGGTATAGATAGGTCAACCGCAGGTAAGAAAAACCGCGTAAGACAAGGGATTACTGTAGGTTTGAGGGGATCGGCAAAGTAGTGGGGGAATCATGCTATGCACTTCTGCTCACTCTATCATCTTCTCTCTCTCTCATTCAGGTATTCCGAGTAGGAGACCTTTTAAGTGTTTGGCCTATAGATATTTAATATATTAAAAGCGATATTATACTGTACTTATTATTTTCATAAATACTGTCAAGAAGCGTAAACAGCCTAGTGGGGCTCAAAAGGGGAAATTGAAAAAAAGCAGAAGAAAAAAGAACAGAGCTCATCTCAGGATCAATTTTAAAGTTCGTCCAACAACAACAACCTTCCACTTTCAAAAGCAAAGATGAGCCCACTAGTTCTGTAGTTGGCTTGGAGGAATCAGAATCTGTTGTGGAATCAGTGCCGCCTAAACCACAGGAAGAAAGTTTCAAGATAAGTCAGCAAAACTTAGGGCACTCTTCCTCTTCGAGTTAGTGCCAATGAATATAGGCTTAGACGGAGACAGAACATTACCTCAAAAAGAAGGTGAAGCGAAGAACTTGATATTGAAATTTCAGACAAAATAAGAAAAGTTCCTCTTTTTTTTGTGATGTAGGTAACTGGCCAACACCCCTATCGGATGGTATGAAAACCGATTTTTTTTAAACGAGGCAGTGAGTTTTTCCAAGAGCCATCTTCGTGGCATGGGCCAATCACTCACTCAAGGGTGCACGCTTTTAGTTGTACTCCAACCAGTGTGACATTTTTCGGCACACTGGAAATTTTTTACAACTTCTTCTCGAGTTCAACTCACAAATGGGAAATTTTGACAGCTGTTGTGGGAGTGGCGGTTAAAAGGCTGTCCGATACAAGGTGGAGTGCACAGCAAGCAGCTGTGAAACCAGTAACGAAAAATTTTGAAAAATTGATCGGTGCAGTGGAGAAGCTGTGCGACGAATCTGAAAACCTAGATACAAGAGCATCAACTCAGATTATAATGGCAAATGTTTGCGATTTTACGTTTTTAGCGTTTCTACGTCGGTGGTCAGACGTTTTGGAGGAAATCAACCCCACTCAACGCTACCTACAAATTGAGGAGATTTCCTTGGACAAGGCTTAAATAAACTAAGATAATTGGAACTTTTTATTAAAGAAACTAGAGAATCTTTATTTAGTGATGCTTTGGACTTCGCTTCCCAGAAATGGGAAGTAATGGGAATTGATATTGAAAAGAGAGACAGAAAAGGGGAAGAGTTCCGTATCCTGTGCCGCTTGGCGCTATTTGGCACGATTTCTGATTTTTCCGCGTTTGGAGGAAAACTCAGATTATTGCAACCTATCTAAGCGACGCCATCTTTTAGGTGTCACTTAGACTTAAAAACAAAACAAATAGAAACAAAATAAATTTTATAACAAACACATATTTCTATTCTATTTGTTTGGTAACCTTTCCAACTGTCAGAATAAATTGTGCTACCATCTGCAATGTTTTCAATAATTTTATCAAGAAGGGTAGAGCCATTTCTATTAGGAACAGTGACAACAAACGAATCTTTTGTTTCTCTATATATAGCACCAAACACCCACTGTTCGGGTAATACTCGACCGCAATTACTTTTACGTTTAGTAAACAAACTTTCATCAATTTCCACAATGCAATCTGGTCCACCTACCTTCTTGTTTGGTTTATTCTCCATATCCAAGACACATAATTCACGCATGTATAAAGATAATAGAATAATAAGATAAATAGAAAGAATAGATAAATAGAAGTTAATCCGTACATCAGGAAGTGTCCGTACATCAGGAGCTCATTTCTTATGACTTCTCTCCACAAACTCTGTAGCTGCGGTGGCGTTAATATGTAAGTAACCGAATAAGAAACCACCATAAAAACATCGTAATACAAACGAATGATAATATACCATATTGAAATATTTATCGCCAAAAAAAAATCGCCAAATTTCCCGGCACAGGATACGGAACTCTTCCCCAGAAAAGATCTTAAAAGATGATGCCGAGTGAAAAAGCTAAGGATGAAGGTTTATCTTTACAAGAAGAACTAAGGAGGTCCATGTTCCAATGTGTAGATTGGAGAGAAATTTCTTCAATTCTCTTACAAATAATACAATTGGCATAAACAGGTAAAAAAAATACAGAAGTCGGTACAAAAATATAGGTTTAAAAACATTAAAGAAATATGCCGGTAGACTCAATATGTATAAATTTACACTGACAATTCAAAACTAACATGTATAGATATTCAATCAGCTAATACTAAACACATTTTATATTTTATACAAATACATGAAAGTGAAAAAAAGTACTTTAAAACAAACTCATTCAAAAATAAGGAATCAAAGACGAAAACGTCCTTATGCAAGTTGTAATTAAGAGTTCTTGCGTATTTGGAACTCCAAACAAGATCCATGGAGAACATTCATAACAGTAGCGTAGCGAGGGAGGAAGCAAGGGAGTCTATCATGCCCCGGGCGTCACTCGCGGAGGGGCGCCAAATGGTCCCCAAGACCATGGGGGTGCCAAAAAGGTATCGTGCCCCGGACATATTGTGTTAATTAATTTATTTGATTCATAACAAATTTGAAGTCTTGTAGTCGGTTAATTTGATCAAAGCTCCAGATCAGAAATTACCAGAACTTATTTCTCATCTAACTGAAAGTTACGACGAATTTTCTGAGGACGAGGTTATGCCAGAAATAAAAAGACTAAGACGTCATATGCAAGCTTCAAATATTAATACACAGGAAGTAAAAAAATGGTCAGCTCTTCAGGTTTTTCAGTCCATTGTTGGTAGTTCATTTTTCATTGGACTTTCAAGAGTCAGTACCAAATTTATGTTTAGCACTCAAGTTGTTTTTGATGATTTGCATTTCCGTCGCAACTTGTGAAAGAAGTTTTTCAAAGCTGAAAATTCTCAAAACTATTTGCGCTCAATAATAAGCTGAATCAAGCTAAATGGACTAGCAATGTTATCCATCGAGAACAAGTTGGCTATGAAAATAAACTTCCATCAGACAATTAGACAATTTTCTGATTTAAAAGTTAGAAAGAGACAATTTTAAAAGAAGGATTTTACCTATTCAAAATTTATACAGAATTGTGTTTCCCTTAGTTTTGTCTTCACATGAGATTGTATATGTATATATATATATATATATATATATATATATATATATATATATATATATATATATATATATATACACAGTCGGACCTCTATTTAACGAACCTCTATTTTGCGAACTTTTTCTTGGAACCAAGAACATTTTGCAAATTTCTTCGTAAAATAACCTCCAAATAGCGAAGTGCATTCTCTATTTAACGAACTTTTTCTTGTGATCCAGTATTTTTTTTCTCCATATTTCTCAAAATGTTTGTGAACATTTCAAATTTATTATTTTTTTAAACACATTTTATGGTGATCAATGACCTTTAACAGTCGCCCAACTCACCGAGAGCAGTAAAATCGCTGTCATTGTTTGAATTTCATCCTTTATCCCCCCCCCCCCCCAACTGTCCATTGCAAAGATGCGAGACGTATTATGAGAGAAAACATTTTTCAAACAAAAAACTCAGACAAAATTAACAGACTTTATCAGTAGTTGAATTTAAGGATTATGTGGTAATGTATGCCTAAAATTTCTTGTTATATTAAATGCGATAACGTCGATAAAATTCCATAATTTTAATATTAAATTATTTTTTTAATTGAAAATGTAGTGTATTCCCGGACAATGTTTTGTTTCATTCTTGTATTCCTTGCAGATTTCTTTTTGATGGGTAAGATATATAAAACAAATACTAGATATTAATTTACAAAATAAAAGTGTGATTAATTACTTTTTTAATAATATTTAGTGTTTATGATTTTAAAATCTGTTTTGTGTAGTTTAAAGTATTTTAATAGGTGAATCTCTATTTAACGAATTTTCCATATAACGAACTTTTTTTCGGGATTTAGCGACTTCGTTAAATAGAGGTCCGACTGTATATATATATATATATATATATATATATATATATAAACTTCTGTATTCACCTCAACACGAAAAGTCAAAAACTTTTCGTGTTTAGAAATTCTATTCCCATTCTATTCTACAATTCTCGTGTTGAGGAATTCTATTCCCATTCTATTTTTTTTTTTTTCATACTGATACTGTAAATGTATATTGCCTTGTGAAAAGTAAATTTTTTTAAAGTTGAATTACCAATAAAGTTAATGTAGATCAAAGTGAAATATTTCTTTAATTTTCCTTGAAGCTTCCGTAATATTATAAGAAAGTACTAGTTGATATCCATCAAAACATGATGACTAAATAGTAAATAAATGTACTAATACACAAATTATACTCAACAAATCATTGCCAAATGTTGAAGATCATAATAATGCGCAGAAACAAATTAATGTGTTTAAGCAGCCTCGTGCTTAGTGAGTATCTAAAGCCAGATTTAAAAATGTCACTGAGAATGCGTATAAAGCAATTTTTTTTAAAGTTGTAAATTATCCCTAATTAAACAGCGCAAAATAAACAATTTCCATGAGGTTTAATCTTATATTTCAGAAACATAATTATCATAAAAATAAAAAAGAGAGAGTAATCTAGAGAGACTCCTCGGAATAAACGTGTTTATCATTACAACATGTCACTGAGCATGCGCAGAAACAGTGAGTTTCTAAAGCCAGATTCAAACAAGCCACTGAGCATGTGCAGAAATCAATTTTTAATTGTAAATTATCTCTAATTTATAGAAATTGGTTACAAAAACCAAATTTGACAAATCTACAGATTACAGTCTTTCGTTTAAGACCAAAATGAAGTAAATTGATGCCGTAGTTTTCCGTCACGGATGCCCAAAAAGTCGACTTAGCAACTTAAATGTATAGATTGGCTCCAAAAAGGCTCCTTTTCTTCTTAATGTGAATTTTGTCTTTAACTACTATTGCTTTGATTAATAAAACGGCCAAGCCTTTTATAGTCCCCCTTGGATAGAGGAAAAATTCATACAACAAAAACCAGCGCCGTACAATTGATTTTAATCTTGTACCAAACTATAAGTTAACGAGCTCATGGCTCAGGCGGTTAGAACGTTGGTTTTGGAGCTGTGCCATGCGGAACGTCGTTGGTTCGATTGCTCGAACCCAGGCCTTGATGTAAGACCTTTTTTTTCAATTTAACACTTAAACAGTAATGATCATTGCTCACCTCGTCCTGCATGAGTTCGCTCCCTTATTCTTTCTATTTTTTCTCTGCACAGGTCAATAGCCTACGGAGACGATCTGATTAAGGCAAAGAAAGGCTAGCTGTCATAAGAAAAAGTTAAAAATTGAGTTTTTTTATAGGGGACCTCAAAAATAAATCCGCCCCGGGCCCCAAATGGTCTAGATATGCCTCTGGCGTGAGAGAGGGGAGAATTTGTCTGGTGCTGGCTCAATTTGAGCAGCGCGTTGACGCTTGCGGAAACCACTGTCTCGATAATCATAATCGGAGAAATCAGAAGTTATCTCGTTAGGAATCTTGTCGGTATTTTTATAAAAGTTGACTGATAGCTGTTGAGCTATCCTACAGAATGTCTGGATATCAAGATCGCTGTTGGTGACAGCATTAGAGAGATATCTGAAAAGCTTTCTAATATTCCTCCGAGTTCTAGTACTTTGGAAACGTTCAACCTAGACTAGAAAATGCTAGACCAGGTCCATGAGGCTCTGTCGTGTGAGCAAATGGGAGGCAGCAGCATCCTGATTTTCTGTAAGCTTGCTGAAGGAGAAATCTTTATGTTGATTCCATTCATTTGCTTATCTAGTTTACTTCCCTCAAATCATAATTTAAAAACATTTTTCGAAACTTTGTTCCACATGTTGTATTGTCCATGGATTATGGTGAAATAAATACTTTTACTTCAAGTCTTATTTATATTTACATTTTTAAAACAGCTGTGAAATCGTCGTTGTACGGCACTTACTTTTCAGAGTTACTAACGTTTTGTATTTCGTTTTTTATAACTTTTTTGAAATCTTGTTACCTTAACGATGTGTAATGATACAAAAACACGTATAGGATTTTATGCAAAGAAATGGACGGTCTTTAAAAATCATTATACAAGTGTTATTTCTATTCATGAATTTTCCAATTTTGCAAGACCTGATACTTGATTGTTTGCCGCCTGGGATCTTCTTATATTAAAAGTGAGAAATGTGTAAATGTGATTACCATTTATCTTTTTCAATATTTATTTTGCAGTCGTAAAACTTTATTTATGTTTTGCGCTAAAATCAGCTTTGTATCTTACGTTAAGTATAAGAAGCATTGTGTTTTTCTAATTTATCTAGTGGTTTTTTTCAACTTTATTGAATAGTATGAAAAGAAAAATATTTAGAACATGAGACTCCAGCCAAAATTTTATTTCTTCGATATTTTTTTTTTATTTTTTTTTTATGATGGTTTTCATTGAGATAAAAATATTAGATTAAAACACTTCTTAGATTAAACACTTCTGAAGCAAATTAACTTATTCTTATTTCTTTAAATTTTCCCATGTACTAGAAGGACTTTCTTAAGGTTATTCTAGTTGTTTAAACAGTTTGAAATAATGAAACAACAATACTGAGAGAAAGTTTTACATGTATAAAAATGAAATGACAGAAAATTTTGTATTTGTAGAACTTTCAAAAACTAAAAACAGGGTAGATACATACTGATCAATAAATTTGCAACTGTGTTTGAAAAAAATAATTTTGTTTCTCTAAGCATTTTAAACTGAAAATACTAATTTCTTTTTTAATTAATTTTTTATGGTTTCTTATGTATTTATTGAGTGACACAATGTGAAATTTTAACTATCATCATGTCTGGTGATAATTGCCTGGAACCGTACAATTCAGTTTAGCCATTAAATTAAAATATATTTTTTCCTTATAGCTTTTTGAAAATATTAGATTTTATAGGTTATTTACAGTTTTTAATCTTATCTGTTTTATAGATTTGACACATCACCTGGAATTCTGACCCTTTCAAATCAGTTTTTAGAATTGACAACAAAGCTACCATCTTTAAAAGTATTTGGATTAGGACAGGGTATGAATGGCCAGTATCATAAATTCGATTGGGAAACTATTCAGCTATTTTCTTCCCTAACAAAGGTAATTTGGTTTTGTAAGGGAGTATTTTGTTTTATATTTTTACCACAAGTGTATTCATATTTGTATCATTTAATGTAAACATTTAAATAAAATGATAGTATAACTGATTTTTAAACAAATTATTTCGTTTTTTAACATGAGAAGTTGCTACATATCCTCATCTGAACTTTCTCTGCCCAAAAATGGAAAAAAAAAAGTTAGGGTGTCCTTATTTCTAATAAGTATCTGTATTTATACAATTCTTTTTCCAAACATACAAAACTAACCTACTAGGCTTCTAATGAAAATGTTTTCAACATTATATTTCATCAGTATAATGTCTAATGACTGCACTGAATATTCTACCACTCTTGTGGATAGAAAAAAAAAATCTATGAGCTTTAATTTTATTTATTTTTATCTATCTCTGTTGTTGAGAGATTATATTATTTTGTTCTTCATTCTATTTTGCTATGAGAGATGAGAATTATTTAAGGTAATAGAGAAGCAACAATAAAACTTTACGTTAGAGCTGAAGAATATAGTAATTGAAGCTCACTTTTGATGATAGATGGGAAAATATGGAAAAGCCTGCTCCTTTCTCCTGTCCCAATGGACTTACCACGAGCAATTTTTGTTGCAAATTTTAGACTAACAACAGGTCATGACTTTTTATGAGGACACTACACCGTATCAGTGTAGTAAACAATAGTAACTGTCCTTTGTGCTTTTCAGACAAAACTATGAACATTTTACATTTGATGAAATGCTCTGCACTCACGGTTTTATGAGTTTTATTCCAGACAACTTCACCAAGGCTAAATTTTACTGGGCTGCTAGAAGGCTTATGGTGGATAACGCCACAGCCATATGATGTAGGGAAAAAAAAGTTTTATGATGACCATAATCTTCTATACGACTCATTTAACCTTTTTAAGTAACCAATGTATTCATGTAATGTCACGGTGTAAAAAAAATGTAAACAGTATAACATTATATAACCTATATAAAATGTAAACCTGTAATATTTACCTGTATAAATTTGTAGTTTAAAATAATTGATATTTAACCAGAGATAAAATTGTTTATGCAAAAAATCAATGAATAAAAATTAAATTTTGATTAAGGGTAATTTGTGTAGAAAAAAATTTTAGCTTTAATAATTGAACGAGAAATTTTGTCATGAATAACGTGGGTGTTAAGGTAAAGGTTTTGTTATTCTCATAACTTGATTATTGTTCTAAGGACTTGTTACAGGTATATTCCAAACTCTTAGCTATCCATGCTATTTGATATGCAGGTCAAATGTTCTAAAAACTAAAAAACAAGGATCCATATATTACCTTGTATAATATATTTTAAAAAAATTGATCTGCTTAAAGATTATATATGAGTAATATTTAAATTTAATCTTCAATAAAAAATTTAATTTAGATGATTTTTTTTAAATTTATTTTTTATTTATTTATTTTATTTTTTTTTTTTTTGTGTGTGTGTGTGTGTGTGTATGTGTGTCTGTGTCTGTAGTCAGTTTTAGATTTTTATGTTAATGAGCCATATCAACATTCTTTCAGACAACTTGAATTTTATTTCTGATCTTTTATAATACACAGGTCATTTCCTTGAATATGGTTTGGAGTGTTGAGTTCATGAAGCAAAAGTTAAAATATTAAAATGTGAATCATCTCAATAAATCTTTTTGAAGTATGTTTAATAATACATATTTAATGTACAGTGTATTTTTTAAATAATGGTGGAATATATATGTATTTTGTAGCCACAGTTCATGTAATATTTAAGTAATAAATCTCTGCATTTTTCCAACACTAAAATACTCACAATTATTTAACCACGTCTTTTTAAATTACAGACAATATATGTGACATAATATCTAAAAAAGTTTTAATAAAGATGAAAAATGAAACTTAAAGAATTTGGTGGTTTTCATCACTTATGTCAAATGTTAACTGTCATAGTATTATAAAACACATCTTAGTTATTATGAAAGTGCTTGTGAAAGAAGGAAACACTATAATTAAAAAATTAATACGAAGGAGTTAAAATAATATTTTCAAAATAGTTGTTAAAATTAGAAATTTGTTATCTGATCTGTCTCATATATCTCATAAAGAACTCATCTAAAACCTATATCTGTCACAGATATACTGAGTAAACAGAACTAATAATTTTTCATTTATTCTTAAAAGGTATTGAAGCTAGTGTGATTTTCTGTTCATTGATTGAATCTTATCAGGATGATATCACCCTCTCTGTTATTAAATTTTCTCTTTTTGCAAACCTTGATGACCATGACCTATTTATATTGTCTGTTATATCCTTATTTTTTTCTGAGATTTTGAATGATTTATAATTTTAAAGCCCTTTTTCTATTCCCCTTACCTTTATGTAACACTTTATAATTTAACCTTTTCACTTTGTTTCCTTTGCTTTTCTGCAGTACCTTGATTTGTAAAACTTCCCTCTAAGTATAATTTATAATTACCAGTGTTCTTCCTTTGTGTGTTATTGACGAACTTTAGAAATTTGGTCCAAGTTATTGTAGGAATTTAGTCTGAGTTCTAATAGCATTACTTGCTATATTGATATCTTCTCTTTTTTCAAGTCTTAATCACAAGGTAAATAGGAGCAGTTATTCTGTGTAAAAATTTTAAATGCATAAATGTCTGCCACAGCAGACTTTAATAAACAGACCCTTAATTTTGTCAGGGGAGTAGCTATGTGACTCTTAAAACATAAAACTTCTGATTTAATGAAATTAATTCTTTTTTAATTTATTTCTTTGTTTAAATTTTATGCTGTTATATAGTATAGTATGTAAATATTTATTACATATATATACATTTATCTGTATGACTTGTTTATATATTTATTGATGTGATGTAACTGATCATCATGTTGGTGGGTTACTTTAATTTCTGTGCATGAAATTAAATTTTCCATTATTTGTATGGTTTGTTAAAATTTCAGGATGGTAATTTTGCTTCTAGTGTTCATCCATTTTATTTATGTGTGGAAGATGACGGAAATGCTCATGGAGTTCTGCTGCTCAACAGCAATGCAATGGGTAATTTTTTTATTATGCATTTATAATTGTAAATGATATATAATTTTATATTGAAGGATTTAATAATTTTTTTTCCTACTTGTATAGAGGTTCAGTTACATCCATCACCAGCCATTACTTATCGTGTGTCTGGTGGAATATTAGATTTTTATTTATTTTTGGGCCCATCTCCCGAAGAAGTTATTCAACAGTATACTGAGGTATTATAATTTCTTTTTTTTTTATTAAAATGTAATTTTATGTATTTATTTAATATGAAGATAAACTTGATTAAATTTGTTGTGAAAGATATTTTGAGTTATATTCTTTAAGTAATTCAGAGGATAGATCTTAATGAAAAAAAAGTCTGCTTTTTCTTTTCTACCCTTTTTTAAGGATCAATGAGGAAATGAAGTTTGTTTTAGTTAGGTTCTTTTACCCCTAGAAATTGAGTATGTTTGATAGATTTTTCTAACTCTTCTTTAACATATTGCACAAATATAGTTTGTACTCATTGAAAATACAGTTTGAGCTTGACCTTTTATAATTGGCGCATCCCTTTTAAACTTTGCACAATCAATACATTTTAAATTTTGAAAAATATATCTTTATGATTATTTACTTTTTTTTGGATTATTAAAAGAGTTTAGTGGTTTGAATGGTATCCATTTTCCTCTTTCAAACTAACCCTTAACCAGGGAATCTATTGCATGAAAACATAACTGTTTCTAATGGACTTTTTTTGTCACCAAGGGGTGTGCCATTCCATCCAATCCTTGTCCTATTCATACAAAGTGTTATGAGTTAACTTCCTATAAGGTTAGAGTTCAGTGGGGTAAATGAAGATAGTTGATTGAGAGATCTCTGGATAATCTTATCTGCATTTGTACTATTAAATCATTTTCAAGAGAGGTCTCAGAGATGTAGTGTTTCTGTTGGTGCTGGCAATAATATTTTGCATTTATTGTGTTGGTACAGTAAAAAATGAATGCTTAAATTCGTTTTAATTGCTTATCCAATAAAAATGAGTGTTGAAATAGCACTATAGGGGTTTTAAGAATAACATTATGGGATTTTCTATGTTAGGAATATCATTGATATTTCCAACATAGTATTTGTATTCTCAATATTACCCTTCAGTATCACCCTTTAGTATTACTCTTCAGTATTACCGTTAAGTTCATAATATTAGTATTCTCAATGCACGATTGGGCTGCAGCTGACCTTAAAACCAGAAAATCATGAATAATTTCATATAAAAAGTTGTCTCCTAGAGACCATGGCTCCAACTGTGTTATAAATATTATAAGCTAAGCTTTAAGAGCATGTTAACTTATAAAAGTTTAAACTTAGAAAGCTGTTGGAAAGAAGTTTTTATTCTTTCCAACAGGCTGTCTATTAAAATATTTTTGTAATTATTGGCATCTGTCTATATTTATAGTTACTAGAATTTTCTTCATATAATAGACTGAGTTCCAAATTTTATCCAGACAGTGGAATCTAATATCTTTTACTTCTGCAAAAGATGTAACCAAGAGCCAAAGCAATGAAAATTGGAAATAGCAAATAGAAAAAGACCATAGGCAAATTAAATGAGTTTAAATTTAATGGAACTGCATTGGAGAAATTACATCTTATCTTGCATTTTAATGTTTATATACATATAAATGCCGTATATTTCAGGCTGTTGGAAGACCTATGATACCACCATACTGGTCTTTGGGTTTTCATGTTGGGTTTGATAAATATCAGTCTGCTAACCAAATTATAAAAGCACTTGATGCCTTTCAATCAAAGTATATTCCTGTGGTAAGTTTCTTGTCATTTTCCATACAATTATAAAAAGCAAAATTTGTATCATTATTTATGTCTTTCTTTAAATTTTGTATTTTCATTTTGTTAAATACCGGGATGGATGTGTGTATGTTTGTACCCATATTCTCCCATGTAAACTAAAATATTTATATTAAAATTGGATTAGATAATCAATTAAAAAAAATTTAAATGTCTTTTACTCCAATTAAATCTGAATAGTAATCTATACTGCTTCAAGATTTTGATCAGTTGTTATTTTTTCTCACATAAAACATAATTTTTAAAAAACTATGCACATATATGTATTTTTTTATATTTTTTTAAAATTCTAATATTTATATTTGTCTATACATATAATTGTGCTGTTTATTAAAGTGATTTTATACTTATCATTATTTTACTTGTGTTCAACTCTTTTAAACTAAATTTATATTTAACATGTATGTAATACCATACTAAGAGTTAAATATAAATTATTTTATTTACATTAAGGTTATTAAACAGTGATACTCAAAGAAAATACAGTAAACAATTACCCAAAAATTATGAATCTGTCTTACTACATTCAGCTATTTTTATGGATTAATTTTTTTTTATTACTTTTCATGTAAATTGTGGGAACCTCGTGTTATTCTTTTTGCACACAAACATAGTTGCCAATTTATATGTTATTAGATATATATTCATCATTATGTAATGCTTAATTTTCTTTTTTTTTTTAGGAATCACTTATTGTAAAGCAAGATGTTTTACAAAAGTATCTTTCTGGGACAAAAGAGTTCTGGAATTTTTCAAATGTTTCTACAAAATTAGCAAATAAAAGTCAAAAATTGCTAGTACATTTTGCACCTAGTATTTTAAAATCTGCATTAATAAAACGAGAAGAACTGTATAATGTGGGACCTCTGAATGATGTTTTTGTTACTGATAAATGGGGACTGCATCCAATTATAGGAAAGGTATTATTATATATTTTTTGACAAAATAAAAAATAAAGTGAAATGAATGTGTATCTTTATGTAGCTAATATTTTAAATATATTGGTGTGATTTATTATGTTATTCGTTTACTCTGCTTTATCATAATGAAAACACTTTACATTATTTTTTAATTCATACTACTGAGGGAAAATATGTTTACTTCCATATTACTGAAGGATGTTAATCATCTCATAAGAATGCATTTGACTGTAATTTTGTGTTAGTATTACCTGAGTAAGATGTTAGAAATATTATTTTCATTTTTAAAAATTTCCTTTCTCCATGTAGATCATCCCTATGAAGTATCTTTTAGTATGTTTAAAAAACCTTTAATTTTTAATGGTAGTTTAAGTGAAAAATATTCATGATGTTGTTGTTGGCTCCTATTTGATAAGTTGCTTATCTCATTTGTTTTTATTATATTCTTGAAAACGTAATTCAGTTTTTTTTATATATATATATATAATCTTCTAATGCAGAGGCACTTTGTCGTATAGACATTAGACATTGGCCTGGTATGTATATATATATATAAAAGCTTCTAGTTTCTAAGCTTACAGTGGATGAATAATCATCTTGTGAAATATTGTGATAAAAGAAACTATGTATTATGTTGTTACTTTTTTAACAAAAAATAATTCTCTATTTTAGTAGGTCAGTTTATATTACAGTTACATCACCTGAAAACTGAAAATGCTACATTAAATTATTCACCTGTAACTGAAAATGTGTGTGTGTTCAAAATGTTTTCATGCAAATCTCTTTCTGTACTATATAAATATTTACTTTCCATTGCATTTTAATGAAATGTAATGTTATATGAATATTTGCATTTATTCTAAAATAAACAAAGCAGAATATGTGTGTTCTAGTGAAGCTTTAAAGGTCTCTAGAACTCTTAAATAGAGCAATCTAGTTTTGTCATTTTTGTGTCAGTTTGAAAGCAGTTGAAACTTTAAAAAACACCAAGCTCAATAATTGAAATTTTGCCTCTAGCATTTTTATGTAAATACTAACTGAATACCCTTGCTTTGCTACGGAGTACATTTTAGGATAATTTCAATGAAAATCATAACGGATATTTTTATAGACAAAATAATGTAGAAGAAAAGATTCAAATTAAATCTAATTGAACATACTAAAGAACATAATACAGTTTGAGGAACATTTTCCCCGTCAATAACCAAAATTTCCTCAACCTTTTTTTGACAGAAATCTACACAAAGAAGAGATGCAGAGAATACAATTTTCCACACAAATGTATTGGAGTGTCCCAATTTACATCCTTAGGGATGGAATTTCAAACAATTCTTTCTTAGTGGCTATTCATGTGATTATAGGAATGCACTGTCAAAATTTCACCCCTTTAGGTCCAGTGATTTAGTCTGTGAGAGGTCTGTCAGTCAGTCACAGAACAATTTTGTATACAGCTATAATTTAATATCCATAAAACATACTAATTTGAATTAAATTCTTTAAAAACTTCCATCTCAATTAATCTAGAGGTTAAATTTTATCTTTTACTGTATTTTAAAATTTTTTTTGTCAATTTATTTCATTGTTATGCACGTGGCGCAAAATTAATTTAAAGTATCGGAAAAGAAAGAAAATCTCATAATTAGCATTTAATAAACTAAATTCTAAAAATTAATCTTTAAAAATTTCCCAAAAATCAGAAAAAGGAGGTAAAGATTCAAAAAAGATTTCATTTTAAAGGAATTTTTATGATCTTTCTCGTGATATAAATTTTATAATCCTCAGATTATTATTTTAAATGAAAACATAAAAAAAGTTACAAAAACAGCTTAAAAATTTAATTTTAAAAAATCTAACAAGAATTTTTCAAAAATCCCCTAGTGCACCTCTACACTATAAGAAAAATCACCATGCAAAATTTCAGCTCTTTAGGTCCAGCGGTTTGGTCTGTGTGTTATCTGTCAGTCAGTCAGTCAGTCACAGAACTGTTTTATATATATATATATATATATATACAAAACCTTTTTGATTTTGATGTTTATCCACTGAAACCATTTGTCTGCATGTCCCCATTATGCTGGCATTCTGTACCAGAGTCTGTAGTCTTCAGTCCCACTCTTGGCAGGGACATTTGTAGCTATTCAGAATTGGCTTTAAGCAGTACGTCCTGGTCTAATTAGCATGTCAAAATTTGTCCTGGTCTAATTAGTGTGTCAAAAACAATTGGCCGTAGCACTCCAAACGAAGCCAACCCTTCATGTCTCAAAAATATAGAATCTTTTAATGAAATATTTTACTTTGCACATAAAAAACTTAGCTAAAAAAATGAAAATTCTAAAGCTCATGTTGCTTAAAAGGACAGTAGCACCTCAAGCCAAAACAATCAATGAAAAGTTAAAAGTGGTTTTTTTGTGTGCTCATTCAAATTATTACAATTTTTCTGGCTTTCTTGCTGCTTATTAATTTCTTATGGTACAATAGTGCTTTCTTTTGGTCACTATTTATCCTTTTGTGTTCCCTTTTTATATGTTTAGTTAATTTTGTAAGATTAACTAAACATATAAAAGGTTAAATTTGCTGGTAAAAACTATAGAGGAGGGAGGGAGAAAAATCTGGGATTTTACATTTATTATATAAATATTCAAATATTCTGGGTATCTTTCCAATAGAGTCTACTTTTTAAAACATGGTTATTAATAAATTTTTCTGTTTAGTTCATTGGAGTGTTTTCAGGGGGTTGTATTTTTCTGTAATATTAAATGTCTATTTTGCATTACAAAATTTTAAAATATTTATCTTGTTTAGAGTGGAAATGAAGATGCCTTCTATCCTGATTTTGCGAGTTCAGCAGGATTTACCTGGTGGTCTGATGTTGTTAGCAAAATATCAAGCTCTGTTGAATTTCATGGCTTCTGGCTCGTAAGATTTTAAAAAGATGTTATTAATTTGTAAATTATATATTGAAGCTAATAACTATCATGTCTTTTAAAAAATTCTTGTAGTCACATTTTGCATTTCTATTTCAGTTTGGTACCAAAATTGTAAAAGAATCTTTCCACTGATAATTTTCATTCCCTTAAACTAACACATGCACATACATGCGTGTGTGTATGTATGATGTAATTGAAAAATATTTGGGTTATTTCTATTAATATAATTTCTTTTTAATGTAACAAAAAGTATTTTATCATAGTTCATGTCATTTTATGTTGACAAAAATGTTTTGTAACAAAAAGTATTTTATCATAGTTCATGTCATTTTATGTCAAACTTTATGTCTGTCGTACTGTGTTATGTATAAATTGGTTGTCCATGTATTTTGGATATAGATGTGGGAAATTTACTGGACATTTTCTTATTTTATTTGACTGTTGAAAAGCTGAAATACAGGCTCTGTCCAGAAAGTAATGAGACTGTATTTTTCACACCAAGCAGAAGGCCAAAGGGGCTCAATTTGCGGGCGGTACGGGTGGTAGGGGCTGTCAGTTACAGAGTTTGGCAGAAGTCAGTTGACCTTGAGCCTTTGCAGCGCTGGGATTGCTCGGGAAGCAGACACGTGTCTGAAAGTGACGTTAGATTTTCAGAATGCAGCAGAGTGTCGAGCAGCGATATGTCATAAAGTTTTGTGTAAGACTAAACAAATCGGCTACTGAGATGCTAGCCATGTTACAAGAAGCCTACAAGAAGGATTCTTTGTCCAAGGCTCAAGTGTTAAGGTGGCAAAATACTTTCAAAGACTTAAGAGAGAACGTCAATTACGAACAACATGCTGGGCATCCATCCAGTGGCGGATCCAGGGGGGGGGGGTGAGGGGGCTGCAGCCCCCCCCCCTTTAGGTCATGTTTTTTAATTTAGAGAAAGAACTCAAAATTTAAAGAAGAAAAGAAAATAAAGTAACAAATAATTTGTAGCGCTAGAGCCATGTTTTGGGGAAAGAAACGTTAAGTTTAAATGTGCTTGTCGATTAGAAGTGCACCAGTGCAGTGCATTTCGCTTGAAGGTTGTGTCTAGTGTACAAAAATAGATACGCGATCGCCGCGCCCCATCACCAGTCGCACCCAGATCCCTTTCCCTGTCGTCGCACAGCGTGAGTGACACAAAGACAGGTTCAGTGTGTGTTGACTTGTGGTTATTGAATAACGGGTCGCGTAATAAAGGAAATTCAAACCCAAAACGAAGGAAATTTCAGAGAACTGGTGCATTTTTGTATCGAATCAGGAGATGAGAATCTCAGCAAACACCTCCAGTCAGCATGCTCTAATGCAATATACTCAAAAAATGATTCAAAATGAATGATTCAAAATGAATTAATCAACTGTTGCGGAACTGAAGTCCGAACTGTGTCATACTGGAAAGATTCAAAGCTGCAAAATACTATAGCATATTATTTGATGAAAGAACAGATGCTGCTCATGATTCACAACTGACATTTTCCACACGCTACTGCTACAAAGGAAATGTTTATGAAGATTTCCTGGACTTTGTGGATTCCAGAAAACCCGTTGAAGCTTTTGCACAAGAAGAAGACTTAACTTATTGAAGTGAACCCTCCTTGACTGGTGAAGTGATAGGAAGTACTGTGCTTGGATTAATTAAAAAAATTATTTTGACCCAGAAAGCTGTGTAGGAATAGCCACTGATGGATGTAGTAGTATGGTGTCTGAGGTAAAGGGAGCAGTAAATGCTGTGAAACATTGTGCTATCAACGCCACCCATTGCTCCTGCTTAAACCATGCTTTGAATTTGACACTGAAAAAGGCCTCTAAGATTCAAGAGGTCAGAAATGCAGTCGACACCATAAAAACAGTTATTCCTTTTTTTTACAGCAAGCCCAAAGAGAAACTCTTTCTTAAAAAAAAAGTTAGGCAGACAGTTTATAGGGCTCTGCCAAACAAGATGGGTGGAACGCCACGATAGTATTCATTTGTTTTGTTCAAACCTTCCAAAAATTCATGAAGTGCTTGAAGTTGTAAGTATTTGGAAAGAAACCGAAGCAGCTACCAAAGCACTGTCTCTTTTAAATAATATAAGCACTAGTTCTTTCATAGTTTCCATAGCGTCTCTAGCAGACATATTTGCTATCACTCTTCCTCTTAGCCGGCTATTCCAAAAAAAGAGCATTGACCAAAAAGAAGCCAGTGAAGCTCTTCAATCTACTTGTTCTACCTTGGAACAGAGAAGATCAGAGTGTGAAGAGTTTTTCCATGATGTATATCTTGTAGCAACAGGTTTAGCTGAAGATATGGGTATGGAGGTGTCTTTGCCTTGTATTGCTCAAAGGCAAAAAAACCGAACCAACCCCAACATTGTCGAGCTTGAGGAATTCTACAGAGTAACAATTTACATTCCTATATTAGACAGGATACTTCAAGATATCAAAGATAGATTCCCCGATGACATTATGAAACTCCTTGAACTATCAACCCTGATACCCACTTCGGTTGTTAAAATGTCCCCAACAAACCTAAGAGAATCAGCTAAGGTCTTGTTTTCTAGATTTCAGTTTGCTATGGGGAACATTTCAAGTCATAGTGGAGCTGTTTTTAGCAATGAAGTTGCCCTGTGGCAAAACAAATGGTTAAATCAGCAACCAAAGACAACAAATGAAGAAATTCCAGAAACAGGCATTGAAACTCTCATCAAGTGTGACAAGGAGGTTTATCCTGCAATACACGAATTGATGAAGATTTTTTGTAGTATTTGTTCTCTCTTCGTCAGAAAATGCGATATTTAAAAACGTGTCACTAACGGATGGTTTAAAATAAAAATAAAATAATATGCACATTTTTCAACTTTGAAGGCAGGACTCGAATTACGAAGCTCTCGCATCACAGCCAATGGGGTTTGTACAAGTAAATACAACAAGTATTTAAGATGTACGTTTTTTTCAGCGAGTGGGGGTTTTAAGCAGTAGCTATTCTGCGAGTGAGTTGGGACTTTCAGCCATAGTGTTAGTAGCTGTTTTCGCAGCAAGTTTGACATTTAGATGTGTTTGTGACGAATTGTCGCACCATTAAACTTGTATCCCTCCTTTCTTCCTATAACTATCCCACGCTTTACCATTCAGTTTAAGTAGTTTTTTTCAAAATTTAAATAGGTTATTTTTCGCCCGTTCATGACACGCTTATCTGTATTCTTTTTTGTTTAATGGTTAAGTTTTTGTAAATATTTTTCTTCCAAGCTATTGGATCAAATCGATCCCCTTTTTTACTATGTTTTTATGTAAAATAAGAAAAATAAAGGCATTTTAGTTAGCCTCATCAAGTCTACTTTCTTGTGAAAGGTTTTTTATTTCAGAAAATTAGGTATGGGGCAAATTATGCGGTTTAATCCACTCAACATTTTTGCAACTCTGCCGGTTAGCAAAGCTACTGCTGAGAGGTCCTTTTCAACCCTTCGAAGGTTGAAGAACTGGATGAGAACAACCATGAGAGAGGATAGACTTGTAACATTAGCACTGTTAAACATTCACAGAGGAATTGCGGACAAAGTTGATGCAAAAAAAAGTCGTTGATAGGTTTGCTAAAATGAAGAAAAGGAAGTTGGACTTTGTTGTTTAGGCCAAAACTTGTTTTTGTCACCTCAAACCTACATAAAATTGTCCAAATATCAGTTTCTTTTATATGATAAATTATCACAGCTTGGACAAAGGGAGCAATGTATTTTACTTTATTAAATATAACATATTAAAAGTTTTTAATAGGTTGAGTTAGATTTATAAATACTGTCTTTACGTAATATAGCCTGATATGATCCTTTGTCCTCAACAGTTTAAGATTTGAGACAATTTTGTAACATTTAAGTTAATTAGGTCTGAAATTATTTACATAACAATAACATTATGAAAAATGTACCAATATGTTATAAAACTGTACCAAGATGTTTATTAATTAAAATAAAAATCCAAATGTATCGTATTTGAATAAAATGCCATGGTTTTCATGTTACATTGGGAGAGAATGTAAATTTCTTGGTTTAAAATAATATTTTAAGGTGCTTTTGAGGCACTTAAAATAGCCTAAGAAGAAGTTTTCAAGCACTGTATATTTAAAAAATTTTCTGGGGGAGGCTCCTCGATCCCTCCGCTGAGCAGGGGATATTCCATAACCTCCCCCCCCCCCCCCCCCGGGTGGAAGACAGCCACCCCCTTGAAAATCGGCTGGATCCGCCCATGCATCCATCAAGTTCTCGAACTTTAGACAATGTGGCTAAAATTAAAGCACATTTTGACTCTGATCGCCGGATGAGTATCTGAATGATTGTGGAGACATTGGGACTTACAAAAGGTTGAGGAATCAAATCATGCACGCCCGCTCGAAGCTCACAAACAATTGGATTCTGCACCACGATAATGTGACGGTCCACACATCCTTCAAAGTGACTCAATTCCTGGCAAAACAAAACGTTGCAATGCTGCCCCAACCCCTGTACAGCCACGATCTGTCACCGTGAACTTTTTTCTATTCCCTTGATTAAAATCCAGCTTAAAAGGTCATTGTTTTGACAATGGGGAACTTGCAGAAAAACTTAACGTGCATTCTGAACAGCATTCCAGTTGAAGACTTCTAGGTGGACATCAATGGGTGGCAGAGCCGTTGGCAACAGTGTATTAATGCAGGAGAGGCTATTTTGAAGAATATTAAGTGTCTGTAAAATTATCTTCAAATAAGCGAATTTTATTGAATCAGTCTCATTACTTTCTGGACAGACCCTGTAACTCAACAAATGTCTAATTTTTTTGTAATTCAACTGTGATCTTTGTTAAAAATTCTTAGATCATATGTATAATGAAAAACATACGTATGAAAAATGATAGAAAAAGTTTATGCTGTTTAATTAATATTACCCATGTGGAACATTTAAACTTCTCAATTTTTAATAGTATATGTTGGGGCATATAATGTAAATTTAGTGTTCCCAGGTGCTTGATTCTTTCTATGCTCTCTAGATTTTAGGAGCATGAGATTGGAGATAGAGCATCTCATCTTCAATTGAGTTGTACTTGGAAAAACTATGTAGTATAGACATAAACTTTTTTGAATAGTTATTATTTTGTCTTTATGAAATTTATTTATTGAAGGGTTTTGTAAGTCATCCCCCCCCCCCCCCCGAAACTCTTAAGTTAAAATATTTTCCTGTCATTCTTAAATTTTAAACTTTGTCTCTTTATAGAAGTTTTCTTGGAGGCTTATCAATTTGGTTAAATTTTAAACCTGTAAATAAATGTTAAAAATTCTAAGTAGAAATAAAGAAAAATATTTTCTGTTCGTTTGATTCATTCCCACAAATTTTAACATTTTGTGTTCTCTTATCCTTTTTGTTTTACTGGAGGCAAAGTTTATTTAAACTTTTTTTTTTTAGGTTTTATTCAAAGTTGAAATTTTAAAAAAATATTTTTTCTGTCATCAAAAGCAATCCTAAAATTTCTATTTATTTTTTAAAATAAATTTAATTTTTGAATAATTTTTCATTTTCAGTTTTGCTGTGGGGTAAGGTAATAGATGTATGAAATATTTCTGTACTTGATAGCTATGTTTCTTCTCTATATTTCCTTCACAAATGATCACAGTAATTAAAACCAAAAGGAAAAAAGGGTTGAATTTGAGAGAAAGAATGTAAAACATAGTCAGATGGAAATATATTAAATTTTTTTGTTGTTATTTAATATTTGCATTATTTATCAACCTATACTTGTATTTTTGAGACACTGACTCTTAAAAACTGCTGGGTTGACTCTTCCAACTTTATCCCAGGTGTGTTGCCCATGAAATTTACTTTCATATCATTATAATGTAACACAAGGTCATGGATATTATAGGTCTTTTATCTGACAATCTATCTGTATGATAATCTGATTAGGGGATGTCTGATTATTGGGTATTGTTCAAAGAGTTAAAGTTTAAAAATCTGTAAAAACATTGCTAGCTGCAACTTAAAGAAAAATTTTAACAAAAATCTACGAATTCAATTATGCAAAATTTTGAATGCTAAACACTGACTTTAAAAAAAAATCAACTTAGCGTAAATTGGTTTATGAATGACATATTAAATGTGTATAATAATTTTATTGTTCTATAGTATCATATTGTAAAATATTTAAGAAACTATTTTTTATTTTCAGGCTAATAATGAACCAAAAAATGATGTTGATGGATCAATTACAGGTTGCCTAAAAGATGATTTGAATAATCCACCTTATCTCCCTGGTAATTTTTGTAGTTTGTTTGTTTTTTTATATTATATTCTTTATGACAATAAAATATTTCTTATTTAAATTTATTTTATTTCTATTTTAGCTGTTACAAAACAATACCCTTATGAGAATACTTTATGTATGGATTCTTTGCTTCACTGGAGAGATGATGTTCTTACTTTTTATGATTCTCACAATTTATATGGTCATTCTATGATTATGGCAACTGAACAGTTAGTATATTTATTTATTTATTTTTGCAACATGAAAATGTAGTATTGGAAAGATGAAATCATTTGTAATTTTCATTTTTCATTCTCAGTCATTGAATATGAACAGAATCCTTGGCACCTTCCCATTATACCAATCTGTTGGCAATATTATGCAAAAAGTTGCCATTTAAAAAAATTAGTAAAAGAAAATGCTCACTTTTCACACCACATTTCCACTTCTGCATATTTCCACTTCTGCATACAACATTTAATAACAATTTTTTTTAAAATACCCACAGAAATAGAGGGGAAAAAAAGATAATGCAGACATTTCACATCACATTATTTTCTCATCATTCATTTCACATCACATATTATTGCAAACTACATTTCTTCTTTTGGGGACATATATAACGTTATTCCTTTCATGAAAGAAATTTGTTTACTTGAAGAAGTGTATGTAAGAAATGGTCAAAATAACTTTTAGTGTATGTAAAAAAAGGACAGAGCTATATCAGAAAATAAATTTTTAAATAATCTTTAAATTTCATATTCATATACATTTCTGTCCACTTCTTACATACACTTAAATAGAATTGCTGTATTAATAACACTGTGGTATTGTTATTGTGTTTGCTATTTGTAAGTATGTGTTCCGGCAACCAAACCCCCATCTCTGCAAACATGAGAACAGCTTTTCCTTGCCAAGAGTCACAGGTCGCTGATATTGATTTGGTGACAAGTTGGTATAATAGAAAAGTACAAAAATCCTTTAATTCAAGTAAAGTTCTTTTCCTTTTCATTTAATATAGATCTTATCTCATGGATTTGTATCCATATGTCTTATCACTTTTAGTGAAATAGCTTCTATATTATTCAATGCTTTGAGAGCATCCAGCATTTGTGCCCTAAAAAATCACATACCAAAGAAGGTGACTGGCTTATGTTATTAATTCAAATTTTAAAAAACTCTTAGGGAAATATCTGAGATCTAATAACATTCCATTTCTAATAAAAGTATTTAGTTAATGAATATCTTTTGAAAAGACAGTAAACAGTTCAAGACTAGTAAAGTTTATGATAATTTGTTTTTCAGTTTGCACCAGAAGATTTTCATTTTGTTCTTGAGACTGGGTTTATAAAACAATAATATATTCCTTAAAATTATATGCTGATTATTTTCGCTGTTGACTTCATGTTTTATTGGGCTAAGATGTTGATTTTTACTTCTCTGTAGATTAAAGGTTGCAGTATGTTTATGGTTTGGTCTACGTTTATGAAAGTATTAAACTTTATTCACTTTGATGCTTATTTTTATCTATTCTCACATGCAAACATGCACATTGTACATACCAAATATATTGTTTGGTTCTTTATGAAGGGTAAAAGCATATTAAGCTGGAAACATGTGCTTTGAGATGCATATGTCATACATTCTTATTTGAATTCTAACCATCAAAGAGCTCAGTAATATTGACTTATTCATTATACACTGTGTTAAGATTAAAAACAGTAACTTTTTTATGAAAACTTATACTTTAATAAGAAAAAATAAATATTTTTTCCTTTTATCATTCAAGTGCATATATATATATATATTTATATTTGGCTAAGTTTTATAAAATATTTTAAATAATTATAAAAATTTTTACTCTGATTAATAAAATTTTTATTAATTTTCTTTTGATTTAGAAAATATTTTACATCTAGAAGTTACTATTATGCTATTCATTGAGGTTAAATACGAGATTTTCTACCTTGTTTGTCAAGAGGACTCATGTCTGGGATGAAATCCCTGATTATATTCAATATACATTGAATACACATCTGTTCTATCAGTCAAAATTAGTTATAGGTAACCCCCATATAACACAGGAGTTATGTTCCAAAAAATTACCATGTTAAGCGAATCCGTGTTTTACAAAACAAAGAACTAGTGTGAAAAGGGGGTTAGGTTCTAAAAATTAAAAACCATGCTGTTAAATCCTTCTTTACATCGGATTTATTATTTATTTTTTCATTGGTGAAATACTTATTTATTATTTTAAGTAAATATTTTACCAGAGAATTATTCATCCTATATGATGATCTCAGCATGAGCATCATCAACTGCATGTACAACAGGAGATCGTACAACATGAAATGTAACAGTTTTTATTACATTTCATGTTGTACGAGGGTTTTACCCAATTTCCGAACAGTGTTAGAGCGAACCCGTACTAAAAAAGCACCATGTTATACGGGGATGTTCCCAATTCTCGAACCGTGTTAGAGTGAGTCTGTGCTATAGAAGTGTCATGTTATACAGGGGTGGCCTGTATTTCATTTTTACCTTTAAGAAATTTGTTTTTTATATTACATTTCCTTCTTCCATTTTTAGGGCTTTCAGTTTCAATGATCCCAAAAAGCGAAAATTGATTCTTAGTGATTCTACATTTGCTGGTAGTGGACAGTTTTCAGGTCATTGGATAAAAGGACTAGAAAACAGCTGGGATGGCTTGCGTTCTTCAATTACAGCTGTTATTGAACAAGGGCTCTATGGGATGACTCTTGTAAGAACATTGTTAAAATTAAATGTCCTTGTCAAGTATTTTCATATTGTAATACAGAAGTATATTTTAATACATGAATCTGTTGACCATCTAGAAAAAAAATGGTCATACTTGGAAAGAATGTTTGTTTACTGAATTCTATCTTGTCTTGATATGCAATGTTCTTAAACTGTAGGAAATTTTATTCAACATAGTTTTATTTCATTAGGAATTTCCCTGTTGTATTTAATAAGAGGTTGTAACTGCTGAGACAAACCATTGCTGTTAGTTCTCATAAGAGATTTAAGCCTCAATTAAGCAACACGTGAAAAATGCAAAAAGTGACTGTTGAAGATTGCCTCTTGTTTATATATTTTCGTGTTGTTGCAGGATTTTTATGGTATCATATATATGTTCTTTAATATAGGAATCTCTTCTTATAAAGCATAAAGAATTTTGATTAGTTCTGAGCCATTTAAAATTATTTACGCATAGAACTGTGTTACTAATATAGTAATAAATTTCATTTACTGTGACCTAATTTTAAAAAACTTGTGGTCTTTGAAAGAGATATTGGCAATTAATATTACTACCTTTCACAGTTTTAAAATATCAGGTGCTACAGTTACTTTCTACAGTTGTTTCTTAACAGGTTTTTCATTCCATATTCAGTGATTGAAATTACTAATAAGAACCATTTAAATTGGTTAATTCCACATTTAAATCTCAATTTCTGCTACTGGTTTGCATCTCAATATCTGCAAATACCTGTGTTAGATTTTTTGGCTTTATTAGTATGGTATATTTATGTTAGAACTGAAATACTGCTATCCTAAAAACCTGTACTCAAGTGACTGGGGAAAATTAGTTTAGGCTTTGAATCTGCAGCTATTAGGTTATAGAGCATCAGAAAGAAGTATCATAATCTTATTATTTATGGTAGAATTTATTTTAATTATATCTTGTACTTTTGGGGCTCTCGGCTTTCGCCACATGGCGATAGCACCTGTTGCTCCATTTGTCCTAAAACAATTGTGCAAGGGGGGGTTATGATTCACCGAGTAAACGACCGGTCTTCAGGTACTACGTGGCTAATACGTGAAAGCGGAGGTGGCTGTTGAGTTAAGGCATTATATTTTGTACTTACTGAGAGGTAAAGGAAGGAATAGCTGCTGATAACATATTAATTTTATAGCTTCTGATAACAAATTTACCATATATGTTATCAGTGGTTATAAGATCCTAATATACTCTGATTATAGCACACTTTGGTCATAGTAAAATGTTATGTAAACATGTGTTATGCTAATCTGTATAACTTTGTACTCCTCAAAAAACATTTTCTTGCTTTTTCTTTCATCAAGACTAGATTGCTTATAAATATTTAAAATTTTTATAACTAGAACAATAAGATAAAAAGTATTTATTTTTATGCATTTATAATACATTTTATAATGATATTGCTCTAATTTCAGACTGGTGCTAATATTTGTGAGAATGAAGTTAAAGATGACTCCATGAAAGATGAATTGTGTTTAAGATGGTTGCAACTTGGTGTATTTTTTCCCTTTACTCAAGTTTTTGGCAATAGTGCTGAATATGTAAGAGCAGTGTTATAATTAGTAAATATGTTTGTACTAATGATTACTGGATCTTTGTAATAAGAAACAGTTTTATAAATTTATAATTACATTTATCTTAAAATAGTACTTTTGCACTTATTGATGTTCAAAAAATATTTTCTTCCTTTCTATCTATATTTATATAAGTGCCAGTGATTATAAAAATGTCCTATGTGCAAAATCTTGAGAAAAAAAAAGTTTATTAGTTATTTCATATTGCATTCTTTTAAATTACCATAATCTGAAGCAATTTTTGCAAAATTGTGAAAATTAAACCATTAGAATGATTGTTGCATCATTAACCTTTTAACTGTCGTGCCCGAGATAGTCTTGGGTGCGGCACTTGCATTCCAAAATGTCATGCCCAAGATAATCTTGGGGTAGCTTTTTTTTCTTGCATCTTATTGTCAAACCCAAATCTATGTTAGGACAAGTTGATTTGGTCTCTATTCAATAGATGGCAGCACTAGTATTCTATACTATATCTTGGGATGTGAATTTTTGCGTTATTCAGTAGATGGCTGTTTATGTATGTTATTTTGTACTAAACATTTGATTTTTGCAATAAAAAAATTGACATTTTCCATACCAAAATCATCAAAATAACTTGACATTTCAAAGGTTAAACAGAATGCAGTTCATGTTCAAACTTAAACCTTCAAATATCTCGAAACAAAAAATATATGATTTAGACCACTTTCATAATCACTGGCACATATAATCTAAATAAAACAAGTACTATTTCAAAATATGATAATTTTTAAAGAGAACTGAATTTTTTCCTGTTAAGTTTTTAAAAATGTGTGCTTTCACACAAGTTTCAAAACTTAACAGGAAAAAGTGCAAGCTACCTGTGCTATACATAGTATATAGTTTTGTGGTAAATATGAATATGACAGTTCCATTAAAAAAAGTAGATATACTTTTATCAGTTAGTATTACATATTGTTACATTCTACTTTTACTCATTATTTTTAGGAAACGTTATTCTTAAATATATTTTATTCTAGTTGTATGATGCTGCTGTGTCTAGCAAGGAATTTATACATGCAGCTCGTCATGCAGTATCAAGAAAGTATGAGTTGTTGCCATATTTGTACACATTGTTTTATTTGGCCCATACAAATGGATCTACAATAATCCGCCCTCTATTTCATGAGTAAGTTTCAATTTTATGATTTTTAATTTTTTGTTTCTCAGATAAATTTAATTTGTATGTATTTTGAATATAAATGCTACATATTTTTTTACTTGTGTATCAATTTTTAGTTTGCTCTTAATAGATTTCCTGCAGATAATGAAACTTACTCCATTGTGTCTCAGTTTTTGTGGGGATCTTCGTTATTAATATCACCTATATTAGAACAGGTAAAGAGGTTTGCATAGTAATTATGTTGTAGTTTATTTACATATAGAATTTGTTAAAAATTTTAATGACTTTGGTTAATAAAATTTTAGGGAGCTAAGAAACTGAATTTTTATCTTCCTGAAGGAATTTGGTATGATTTCTATCAGGTAATGGGTTTTCTTCTTTTGTTTGTTTATATATATATATAGTGCCAAAGCAAGTTTTCTTTATTAATGTCATTTCAGAAGCATTGAACATGCACTAAATTTAATTGTTTGATATGAGCCTTTCTTGGATAAAACATGCTTTGATAAATTTTAGTATGAATATCAGTTTTTTACTAAAAGCTCATTTTTTTATTATTTTACTCACAAAGTACATAAAAATTTAAATTGTATGTAAATAATATCCTATGTTGGACACTCTAGTTTGCTAGTTTCTCAAAATCAATGAAATTCAATGCTTATATCTAATGCTTAGCATCAGCATTTAAAATTTGTGCTTTGCAATGTTTCCCACGTAAAGTATATTTATTTATTCATGTTTTTAATCATTAAAAAAAGAAGTTATGCAATTAAGAAATGTGCGTTCATTGAAAGAAGATATTTGAATAATCTCCTTCTGTAATTCAAATATTGTCTTTATTTGTCATTTTCTTTTTATGACAGAAATTGGGTTTATTATCTTCATTTTCTGTCTTTATTAGATATATTTGATTTAAAATCATACTTTAGTGTTTTTTGTCACTGTGTTATCAGGGAACATCTATTCAGAGCTCTGGAGAATGGTTTCAAGAAACAGGTGGACCCTTTGATGATACTAAACAGCCTGTAGCAATGCATATCAGAGGTGGTTCTATGATTGTAGTGCAAAAACCTGCTGATACTACATTTTTAAGGTCAGATTTCTTCACTTTTCATTGCATTTCTCAAGGGTAACTTGATTTGTAGGTAGTCATAGAAAGTTGTCTTGTTAATTTAACTGAAAAAATAAATGTTGCTATTGATGACATTAAATATTATATCATGTATAGTGCAATTTGGCATGCATGCTTTAATATATTTTTTTAATCAACTGAATTAGTTTTTCTAAAGACATCTTGGCACTAAATTAATCATTAGACTTCTCAGATTCAGATAGAGTAGCCATCTTTCACTTTCAAAGCTATATATATTATATATATATATATATATGCCTCAAACATCATTATTAAGGGGTAATTTTACAGATCAATTAATTTGTAGTAGAATGCTATTCTTTATATAAAGTGAAACTTGTTACTTTTACTGTTTGATGTAATTTTCTTAAGGATTTGTAATGTATGCATAAAAGTTGCACAACTGTTTATGAGTGATTGTGATAAACTTTTTGGCTCATGAAAAAAATAAACAAAAACATATAAATAATATTCTGTTTACTGTGTCTAATAAAATTGCTCATATATACTTCATATGCTATGATTTTTAATATATAAAGTTTATGATTTTTAATATACAAATTTTATGATTTTTTTTCCCACACAGTCGTCAAAATTCTATGAGTTTGTTGGTGGCTTTAGATGCATCTTCAGAGGCTAGTGGGCTGTTATTTTGGGATGATGGAGAAACAAAAAGTAAATACTAATATTATGCAGTTACAAATTATTATTATTTTTTGTCAAATGGCTGGGAGCTGAGCCTAGGCTCTTCACCCGTTTGAAACAAACTAGTCCTGTAATTTTGACCTTGTACCTCCAGAGGTAAATTTTAGAACTTGGAGGACATTGCATCCATGACAGATTTTTTTGTGCACCAGCCGTTGTTAGTGTACACAGCAGTGGATTTGTCAGTAATTGGCATCAAACTAGAGATGTCCAGATCACTGGTTCGCTGCCTTTGCCAACTGGGTCACTGCGCCCATTTAAAAATTATATGTCATAGGAAATTTTTCTGCTATTATTGGTGTTAATTTATATTTTTCCTTCAATAAGAGCTGTTAACTTTAGCCTTAAATTTGTTAGAGAGAATTGGATAAAAAGAATTTTACATAATTTGTATCGCTGCATTATTGAACATGACAGAGGGTTAATAAAATTACCATTTAGTTGCTAAGTTTTAATGAGGGAGAACTGTTGGTCAGAAACTGAAAATAATATTGTTGTGTTTGCTATTTATTTTTACATAATAATTGCTTTTTTAAGGTAATGAAGATATTCTAATTAACTGAAGGTAATTTATTTTTCTTTGGGGGGGAGGTATTTTCTGTAAAATCAAGGCTTTGCATCAGAATAATAGATGAGAAAAGGATATGAAAATAATAAATTTATTTTAAATAACCCTCGCTTTGTATAGTATTATTGTTCATTTAGTGTATTTAGGATTGGAATAATTCACCAAGGTTTCCCACCTTCTGTATAAAGAACTCAATTTTATCTGCCATTAGATAAAATATTTTATACTGAAAGTTTATTTTTGTGAATAAGTGAACTTATTCTTAGTATTCCAATAGAATTCAGTAAAATTCTGCTCACTATAGTCTCAGAGTCTTCCGTTTACTAGCATCAGAAAGATTAACATTTGATAGGAATGTTGCAATATAAAATTCCTCAAAATTATAGTCATAAAAATTGTGAGATTACCAATAATTATATATTATTGCCATTAGCTTTCTAACAAATCATGGATTTTTTTTTAAATTGTGGTTTCATTGTTTGTTTAACTTTATGTTTTGAATTCTGATTTCATAATTATGTATTTTTTAAATCAGAACTAAAATATGTTATTTATTATTTCTAACTATACAGTTTTAAAATTTGTTTTAAAGAGTGCATTCTTATTACAAATTTCATATGCATTCATTTATATTCATTTTTAGATTCTCATCATCTTGGCGAATACATTTTAGTTGATTTTGTTGCATCTGGGGTAAGTTCAGTTTAAAGCTTTTACTGCCAATTTTTATAATAATTCAAAGCATTTTGTTCATGGTAAAATACATGAGTTTCTATAATGTTTGCTGATTTAAAAAAAAAAAAAGAGTAATTATAATTTGCTTTATGCATGGGATGCATTTGTAGAAAATCGTTTTTCAATTCTTTAACCTGATTTTAAAATTTTATTTGTCTATGACCCCCAAAAGTTTCTCATACAGTATACGAAATTCATAATTTTCATTTCAGAACAGTATACAAATGTATATGTTCTGTTTGTCCTAGCTTAAAGTTTTGTTTCTAGTTAATTCCAGTGTTTGAAAATTTACTCTTATCATGAAGGAGGGAGGAATTACATGATATGTATATAGGCATACATCTTTATGGGAGTACTTTAAATGAATTTTTTTTTCTCTCATCTTTACACCACACTTACTAATAAATTTTCTTGTAAATAGCCTTTAAAATCTAAGAAATATATGTTGAGTCTATTTAATTAAATATAAAGCATATTTCATTTGAAAGAAGTACTCAATATGGATGAAAAAATGCATTGAGCACTCCTGCATGGGGAAGGTCCACTTATGCAAATATATGCATTGCTTTTATTCATCTTTAAGCACTCTATATTTTATACCGCAATTCATGATAGATAGTTGTTCATTCCATAGTAGGCAGGATTACTGCACTTTACCACTCACCAACAATAATTTTAGAGGCATTCCACATTTAAAATTTCTTTCCCTGCAATCTACTTATTAGCTATCCCATGCTGAAGGACCTATCACAAGAGCAAAATCTTGGTCCATGGTTGCTGGCACCCTGAGACATGTATCTTTACTTAAGTGTAAAATAATGCTTGCTGGAGAAATTTGAATATGAATTTTATGTTGGGGGGTATTTTTATCATTGTACTAATTGTCAATCAAGTTTATTACTGTTTCTAATTTTAAGTTATTATTTTCCACTTTGCTTATCACTTTTCATGGCCATTCTACAGATGATGGCTTGAGTAAGCAAATTTTTTTGTAACTCTTTCTCTGAAGGTCTTTATAATGATTTAGTAAAGTAATTTATTAGATATGTATTGTTTCTTCCTAAACAACATGAGAAATATGTAAATTCATTTTTATCATAATTTCTTTTGATTGATGGGGGAAAAATTGTCTTTTTTTCTAATATTGTAATTTTTTCCCCCTTGTATTACTAATTTACTCAAACTGCACAATTTTTATTGAGTAAAATTTATTCAGGAGATATGAAATTATTGATGCAATTTTTCAAATATTTAAATGTTACAAAACTTATCCAAGGCCTTACATTTGTCTCAGAATTTCGTATTTTTTAAAGCATTAGATAGAGTGCAATCTCATTTGGAAACTTCCTGCTTATTCTGATTTAATTAATAACTACAATAATTTGGCAATTTAAGTTTTATTTTAGGGTTTCTCTGAAAGTTATTGAAGCAGTTAAGTATTCCACTTGAACAGCTGTGCTCATTTCATTTAGTGCTGATAACAGTTAATGAACAATCTGATGATTTAGTTTTGGTGTATATGTATGTAATTATTTTTTAGACACTGTCAGTTTTTTGTCATTCCTAATGTGCTGTGCTATTTTACTGATTAAATTCATTTTTTGTTGTGATAATGTATATTTGTCTGTTTTCAGTCATCTTTTGTTGTCACTGGGAATTTTGGTAAAAAAGCAGTTATGTCCAATTTCTACAGAGCTCTTATACAGCAGGTTCGAATCATGGGGTTGCCTAAACCCCCTAAAAGGATAGTGATTGATGGCAGTTATATTCTCTCAAACAAGCAATATTACTGGAACTATGATGCTAAGGTAATCTACAGGATGTGTTTTTAATAAATCTTGTCTGTTACAAATTAATTTTATTTATTTTCTAACATAAATGTATAAAATAAATTCACTTACGTTTTTCAGCCGTATTGCTTTCTGCAGATTACTATGACTTAAGTAAAATATTTCTTAGTGCTCTTTACTATTAAAGATTTTTATAGATGTAAAATGTACTGCATTTCTTAATTAAAATATTTCTTCAATTTTCTTATTAAAACAGCTGTCTAGTAACCCTACTAGAGGGGATGTAAAACTAAATTCATGACACAAAAGTCTGCTGTGGACCAAGGTCAGCAGTGCCCATCTCCGCTTTCTTGACTGTGGGCTTGGGGTGCTATACAGCATATGTCTCAGGCAGGTGGTCAACCTGACATGGGACCCCCAGAGTTTAGTTCCCAAGCAAGCTTGGTCCTCATTTATCGACCCACTCAAAGGATGAAAGACTGGGTCGACCTTGCCCAGTCGCAGGGTCAAACCCTGGACCTGTGCTATGGCAGCTTGAAGCTTTTACCCACTACACCACCAGGCATCAGAGAGGATGTAACTGAAACAAAATACTTTCATGAACTTTGTGACTTTCATAAGAAATCTGTTTTGGATTTAGACACTGAAATCTACAGTAATATGAGTAATCATTTTAGTTGCTTATTAAAATCATTAACCTTTGTTGCTGCTCCTAAGGGTTATATTACAGTGAAACTTCTCTATGGTGGCCAATCATGGTTCCAAAAAAAAGTGGTTGTTCCGAGGGGTGGCTGCAGAAAAGGGGGTAAAATAACATTGGCTCTATGGAGTGTATTTAATCATTTCTGAACATAATATGGCCGTTTATCAGGGTGCCTGCCAAATGGGGATAATTGGCTAGAGAAGTTTCACTTTATACAGGAATCAGAATATGATAAGTTTACACACACATGCACGATCAGCCTAAAACAGTTACTTTTCTTAAACCCTTCAGTGGGCGCACCAATTTTTGGAACACCAACAGGCATGCATGGCACAAAGTGAAACATCTCTTTCAACCCTGATTATTCCTTTTGTAATGAACTTTTTTTTTTCAAATTGAAAATTATGACTCTGCATTTTATGACAAGATATAAAATGTTGATAATATTGAGATATATTTATAATTAAAGGCCAAAAAATGCAGATACAATCATCTTATTTCAAAACTGTCTGGTTTATTGGATCTAAGGACAACTTGCGAATTCATTCCTATTATGTCAGTAAAACCTAAAAAACAATAAGATTGTCCATCTTCGTGATATGCAGGATACCGTGTAGTAGCTGCACATTTGATTGACTATACCAACTCCTGCTTTTGTCGTATTGTAATTCAGTATAATTGCTGGTTTACCACAGTTAAATCACGACTAACAATGAATGAAGAGGAATACAAGGGTCAGAAAATCAGACCAGCATTAGAAAAGGTGTAGCTATAAATAGAAACTGCTTAGAACATTCAAACCTTACATGTAAAAACAAACCATTCAAAATTACAAAGATGTTGCACTATGTACACGGTGCATCCACTGAAGGGTTAAAATAAAGTTTAATGAAAGAATAGCATGTGTATGTTCACATTTACTAATTCTATATTTGTATTCCAGGTATTAGATCTGAAGCATATTCTTATTCCTTTAGCAAGGCGGACTGAAGTTCAGTGGTATTTTTAAGACATCTATGTATAGGGCCTGCAGGCAGGTTCTGTTTCATCTGTGGTATATTTTCTTTGTGCTACTTGTGAATTAAAACTTGGCACATTCAATTTTTTAATTACTTTTCATACAAAAATACAGTGCCAAACTGTGTGTATTTCATTGAAAATTCATGTTAAATTAAAGTCTATTTAAGATTTATTGTTCCGACTACTTTGTGTTGTTGGCAGGCTTGTTTCAGTTTATTATATTTAATGACAGAGTATTTATTCACAACCCTTTCATAAATCTTATTGATTTTTGGATAATCTGTATTCTTTTTCTTTGTCTCTCTCCATCTTCATCTTGTAGTCTATTGTATACTATGCAAGAAAATAATTCTAGAAAGGGTTAATTTCTTTGTAAAATAATTTGCTTAGCTATTGAATTTTGTGGAATATCTATCATTTATGAATGATCAGAAGCATAACTGTGGAAAACAGAGAGATAGAAATTTAAAAAATACATATCATATTATAAAGAGAAAGTATGTAGTTCTCATATATTCATTAGTTTTATGGTACCCCCTATTCACTCAAATTTTTGGCATAGCAAAATGGGGTGAATTTAATTATAAGCTGTTGTTACTTTCTAGAACTTTACTCATTATTGTACCAACTGTATAATAATTTTTATTTCTAATGGGGCAGGTGCTTTGTTCTGAGGACATTGATCCATCCACTCTATGAATTTGTTTTGGGTTACTTTATTATATGGAAGCACCCTATAAATGAACCAACACTGCTCCCTTTGAGGGGACACAAATGAATACCCATACCTTATCCAGGATACGAACATGGGCCCATTTTGTAGAAGCTCAAGATGCTAACCACTATACTATGTGGGTGGCATTTTACAATTAATTATTAAGCATTTTTTGCATTGAAACTTTGAAGGCATGTTCATGTTAAAATACACATCAGACTTTTTAAATATGAATATCTCTAAAATGAAATATACAGGCTTTGATTCTATCAAATTAAGGTGTAATTTGCTGAAGAATTTTAATGCTTTCTTCTGCCTTCATGCTTAAAAACAGGAACTGCTATAACAAATAAAAGATGCACATTTGCTTATCCATGAATTATAAAAAACTGCCGATAATGCCATGAATTATAAAAATCTGCCAATTTTTTCATATCCATGCAGTAAACACTAAATGTTTTTCAGTATAAACATTTGTGAAAAAGAGATATATACATATATATCAGGCAGGCGTATGAGATAATAAGTAGGGATACGTAAATTTAGCATAAAAAATATCGAAATTTTGAAGAAAAAAATATATATCTATATATATATATATATATATATATAAAATTTCACATTTATTCGTAAAAAATATATATATATGAACTAAAAAATTTTGCATTTATTAAAGAAAATCACAATTTTACCTAATTGGATAGGTAAGTATCAAAATTTTTAGTTAAAAGCTAACATTGTAGTAGTCTCCACATTCTCTTCCTTAAGTCTTTAGCAATAGTAATAAGCAATTTTTGAGAGTGAGATCTCATTTAAAGACTGTGGATGGTCTTAGTTAAGCAATTATGTTAATAAATTATTGCTATTGTTATATACTTAGATGCATTGGTGTGGATGAGAATGCATAAAAAATCTAGATGAAATTAGATAAAATATTTTAATTGGAGATCAGCATGATACGTATTTGCTAGAAGACCACATGTTTTTCACTTAATAAAATTCAGTTAGATGAACAGTTACAGTTAAGATTACTTTGATTACGATTTGATTACGATACATGGTACATAACAACTATTATTATCTAATTTTGCTTAAAAAGCCATTTATCACTGAGTTTTCGTGGAAAAGTATTAAAAAAATAATTTTCGCATTTATTTGCTCTCATTGGTAAATTTTGCATTTATTCCCATCTATTTTGTATATATGAAAATTATGTATGTCTTAATAATAAGGCATTTTTAAGTTTTAAGAACAGGATTAGGGATAGAGCCCACTAATGCAATTTGAAAAGTGGAGACCTTTTTAACTATTCTTATGACAAGGGGCAGAAAGGGTAAACTTCCAATGAGTCAGTGTGTAATAAACGTGTATAATACATAGTTGTTTATATAATTTAGGGGCACTGTAAGAATCTTTTACATGTGCTCAGTGATGACTTTTGATGTTTATGTTTCTGCATTTTATATTATCTTCTCCAGGCCCTTATATAAAACCTGAGTATAATGCGCACAAAGTCCTTAAAAATGAGCTAATTAAATTTTTATGCTGCTATGAAGAAGTGTAAATTACTGCCCTGAGTGGCTTATTCTTTTTTATTGAATTCTGAATTGCATTCAACATTTTTGAATGCTAATTAAAAAGTTTTCTGGTGATATTGTATAAAGACATTGATGCAGCTGATGAATGATTACTCTCAGTTTTGAGACAAAGTTAGTCATGTTGATTCTTACAACATATTGCTGCCTAAAAACTAACTAGATAGTTATTCTGATTTTAATGATTTTAATTATATTTATTATATTATTGGTGTCCATAGGCATTTTGTTCAATTATGGAAATAAAATGAGAAATCAAATATTTTGTTTCTATATTTTGCAAATACCTAATATGAAATACTCTAAAATAAATATCTTGCAGCCTACAGGGAATTTACTTGTAGAGAAAGGTATGACTAAAATTTGCTCACAGCATTGACAAAATATGATGAATCTTACTTCAGTATACTGTCAACAGATAATTATGTGACTTGTTTCTATTTTGTACATACTGCACTGCATGTAATAAAAAATTACAGAAAAGGTTTGATAGCTAGATATCTGTATGTAACAACTATTGGGGGAATAAAAATGGTTTTCAATATTTTTTATTGAAGATAAAGTAAATTATGGTAATTGAGCCATAAGAAAGTAAATCTGTGTCATAACTGATCTACAAGAAATATTTAAACATATCCCATCAGTACTTGAGAATTCAGTTCTTGGCCATAAACTTCATACAATTTTTTCCAATGATAAATTAATGAGTTTGTGTTGTTTCTTTCATTTGTATTCATGCATTTTGTCAAATAAAAAAGGAATCAAAAGTGGATATTTTTTTATTTTTCTGTCTCGATCATATCATATTTCCAAAACCGGCACAAAAATCCAAAATTTGAAGTATTCTGTGTTTCTAGTATTTTGCTTAAGGATTTCTCAACTAGTATCTGTTTGATTTTTATTAGTTAATAACTATTTTTTAGGATGTACTAATACACACTAAAATACAGAGCTCTGTTACTTCATAAAATTTTAATGTACATAAACTATTTTTTAATGACTTACCTTGAATTTTTAAAATAAAAAATCAAGAAATTAGCATTTTATGATTGCTCACTATTTAATTCTTTTCAAAGAACCCATAATTTTAATGACACTAGGTCAATGTTGCTGTATATGCAAAAGCTTGCTAAAAATAACTAATCTAATCATTTTTGGTATAAATATTAAAAATGACACCCCCTCTGATGTTAGAGATGTTATTTTGCAATCCTTCATAACTATCAAGGGTTCAACCCCTTAACCGGCTTGCTCGTACAGCGTATGGGCTACTCACAGCTGGCTCCAACCAGTTTGCCTGTACAGCATATGGGCATCGATATTCTCTTCTTTCCTATTTTGGTTTGTGCACATATTTTTAGTTTGTAAAGACTAATACTAATACAAAGTCTAGTACAAATATTTTTTAACAGATGTTGTAGCTTGTTCATGTCACTTAAATTCTTTTCATCCGGTATTTCTTTGTTAAAGGGAAGCATAGGAATTTTTATTCTATTGCTTGCAACACTTGTGAATTCAAACCACTACATTTTAAAAAAAAAATTATGAATGAAATAAATGACGAAAATGCTTTCCTGCCTGATGATGGACTGAATTCTGATTTGGATTCAGAACTGTCTTCCAATTATCTGGATTATTCTTCAGGTTATTATTTCTGCCATGATTTTGATGTAGGATTTTTTATTATACCATGCTTCAAATTGTACCACACACACCAAATAAAAAAGAGAGAGAACAATTTGCAAAAGTGTAAACTTCAAATTTTATAGTAAGTATGAAAGAAATTTTTTTTTAAATCTGTTGAACATTCTTCATTGCATGCAGAGTTTTTTTGCAAAAAGCATACATTTAAGGATTTTTGTGTTCCAAAATTTAAAATAAAAAATAGTGTAAAAGCATTAAAGGTGAAATTTATTAAAAAATCCTTTCATTTTTTTATTCTATTAAGTATGATGGTTAATTATATGCAACAAAAAAAAAGCCTTTTTGGCAACATTACTAGTAAAAAAATTGAACAGTTAAGGGGTTAAATCGCACAAATATACAGTATTGTCTGCCAATTTTATCAGTTTGAAGGTTAAAAGTTGATGTTGGAGAATTTTTTCTTTAGTTCTAAAGATGGAGTTGAGCTATGGTTCTAAGCTGTCTAAGCTAATTTTTTTTAGTCCACAGTAAAAATGGCTGCTATATACATAGTTTTCTTTTAGCACTATTATGATGTAATGGTAACTCTTAAATTATATTTTTCTCAAAAAAGAGAAAAATTTGTCAGTTTTCATCACAAACATGAATTAAAATTCACTCAATGTAAGCAGCAGTCCTCAGTTGAAGTTGACTAAATTTTTACATTTCGTCAAAGGAATATGAGCACTTCTTTAAATGCCTCCCCCCCAATTCAATATTAACAAAATGGAGATCACTATTTAGAAAAAAAAAATTTCTGTTGTAAAATCAGTTCTTCTCCCTTCTCTATATGACATCAGTCTTTTACAAGATGCCCCACAATTTAAATACCCTCCAAAGATAAATCTATACTTATATATAAAGAGAGAGCAATTTTGTACGTGGACGGTAATCTCCAGAACCACTCTACCTATTTGAAAAATTCTTTCACTGTTTGAAAGGTACATTATTCCAGATGGACATAGGCTATATATTATGTATATCTGATCAGTAGAAATAAAGTTAGGGGATTAATCCTAACAATCTCCATTGTTACCACTACTGTCCTCTACCGCTTTTTGTGCCGAAGTCTTCAACAATCCTTAGCGTGGTGCTATCTCGGTGGGCTTCTGTTCTGACATTAGTGGTTCGAATCTAGCCGTTCTCCGGCACGCCTTTTTCTTTTAAAAAATTAACTTTAATTATTAACTAACATAATATTAATTTAAGGTATTATTAAGGTTATTTTTAGGTAAAAAAAGATTTACAATTTATTGGCTATCAACTGGAAATTTATTGGTATAATATTTTGTTCAACCCGGACAAAGTCGGGATGGGCTGCTAGTCTAATATAAAAATGGAGAGAAAAATTAGACATTCGGGTGATTGTATAAATTTTTGGCTCGCAGATTTTCAATCAAATTATACTAAACGTTATTGCTAAAAAATGAAAAATTACATGTGATTAAATATTTACATCAAAACTGTAAATAATTTCTTGCATAAAAATTTCTATTTTTTTCCAGTTCAGTTTTTTCTCAAGATTCCTGGTTCTTGAAAATAAATAAATAAAAATAATAATCGTGATTATACTTCTAGAACTTTGATAATGTGTAACCTGTAAAAATATGATAAGAGAGCTATAGGAAAAGTTTTAGTAGCTTGTAATTTAGGCTTTGGCTAAAGCAGGTTGAAAGAATGTTTCAGTCAAACTCTGCAATTGCTTTCTAAGTTACACAAGTATGAAGATTAAATAATAAACCAAAACTCATACAGAATTTTTATCAAGCTTTTATTAAAATACAGTTAACTTGGTCAACAAGTATTTTATACCAACATTTTGAACAAAAATTATTCTTAATAAATATACATAAATATCTCAATTATTTCACATCTAGTCTTTGTACAATATATAAGTAAGACATGCCCAGAATCTCAAGGGCTGAGTATTCTTTATAGAGAAAGTACGTATGGCTGGGCATCTCTTTTTTCATGCAGTAGCAGTGAGGTTATCACAGTTCTGCCCTTTATAAATGCAACTTGCACAGTAATTTTTCAAGAGATTGACAACAGAAAATAAATCTTTTTTTTTTCCAGTTACGTAATTATCTAGACTTTTTGTAAGAGTTAATTAAAATTTGAATTTTTTGATTTACATTAATGTTGATATGAATAGTATGCTATTGTAGTTTCTGACAATTGTAATATGTAATAATGCAGTTTTATAGCTGTGCATTAATTTACAGAGATACATATTTGTACAATACTGCACAAATAATTAAATCATGTGTTAAATTATAAAAAAATTTCGAAAATGGGCAAAACAAAGTTTCACTACATTAAAAAATTGAAAATTTTTTTAAAACTGAATTTTTCAATTTTGGAAAGAGATAGGTTGCATTTAAAAATAAAGATGAAGCTGAAAATTCAGCCAAATAAGTTTATAGTGATAAAAAAAAATGGGGTATTTAACTTGTCTAAAGGAAAACAATGTATTGCAAATTATTATTTATCTCGACCACAAGATAATATAAATGAACTGAAAAGGTCCTTTTGATTATTTGTTGAAATAAATGGAATTCTCCTTCCAGGGAGTAAAATTTTTTAAGCAGCCATGTCCTAATGTAAACCCTGCCAGTGATATTTTGGAGTTTTTAGCTTTTTCTCATCTAATCTGCAACAGAAAACAATGTTCTTTTATTGTTTTATATTATATATATATAAGCTAAATGCAAGTCCTCAGCAGCATTTAAACAAGGGAAGGAAATGAAAACTGTATGAAAAGTTGAATATTTACTATCACATTTAGACTTTCACAAGATGCAGATTCTCTCTCGTCCTCTGATATTTTCTAGCTTGTGAAAAACTATAATGAATATTTCTCCCTCCTAATTTCATGCAATCTCACATAATGTCTTTCCATAAGTTTCAAAAGTAGAAACATACATTTAGCATGCAAACAATATTGGCTATTTATATACTGTACAGGAGAACAAATAAAAACGATCACATACAAAATAACAAATCGACTAGAAGGTTCAAATTGTAGCATGCACCTTTCAAGCCTCAGCCACAAGGCAATAATTTCAGACATGAGCAAGCTTATAAACAGTTAAAGTATTTTATACATATATATATTTGTATATTAAACATGATAGTTCTTCAAAATCTATTTCATCACTTCATTAGCATTTAAAATACATAAAATTAGCAAATTTAGCAACAATAACTTTTGAACCAAAGCTTTAAATAAACTTTGGTTATTTCAAATTCTGGCACTTTAGTGTTATGCCTGATATTGTTGTGTGTAGTATCAATAATTGTAGTCAGCCATTGCTAATATCCATGGTGTTATCTATTGTTAAGCTGATTTACCCATTATATTTTTATCATACCAATATTGCATTTCTTAGACAAAGAAATTACTTCTATGTAGCTGCATTGCAACTAAATTTATTTTGATGTCTTTTAAGATCATCATCTGATATGAATAAAAAGTTGTGATTTATAAGTATATATTGATATAAAATTATATGCTATTATAATTTCATACAATTGTAGCTACATTTCTAGTTGTTTAAAAATTAATAGTAAAATAATCTTTAATTTACGAAACTTTACAACATCCGTGAATTACTGTATTTTTCTACTGGTGTATTCTGTCTCTATTTTAGCTATTTACCACTATTTGGTTATATAATTATAATACATTTACTGTATTATAGTTGGATTTATGTATATTTTATACACTATAAATACACTTACAACATTAAGCTTTCTATTTAGAATGAAGTCATCAAGCTTCATTTTTGTTGCCTCCTGATTAATTGTATTTCATATAGATATTTTTGCCATTTCTTTTTCAGTATTTAGAGATTTGCTAGAAATTATTTGTTAGTTACTGTTTTTATATCACAGAAATTTTGATCAAAAGCAACTTTTATGCTGCATTAATAAAAATTCACTAAATGGGATAATCAATCAGTTTATATGGCTGTGTGCAAATCTGATGGTAATTTTTTTCATAAGTACTGTATATATCAGGTATAAAACATAAGTACCAAGAATTAAGAACAAAAACTTAGTGTGAGAATAAACTCCTCACTCCAGCAGACTTAAACGAGTGAGAAAAGTTTATTATTTAACATGTGTTGTAAAATACTGAAGAACTTTGAGTTGAGGAAGTTTAGAGTTTCTTGTACTTGCTCATGTCTTATAAAAGTGTTGAGTGGCAGTGAAGGCATTTTGAATTGTTCAATGTACTTAAATGAAACGTCCAAGAGCTGCATAAAAATCTTGTAAACATGCAATGAGATGGGTCACTGAAGGTCTGTCTTCAGGGATTGCCTCCCAACAAAATGCCATCAGTGCAAACCTGTTCAGAAAAAAAAAAAATTTCAATAATTTATCATATATTGACATTTTATAAGAACTGAAAGATGAGATGGTTTGATTAAAATTTTCTCTCTTACAAAACATTAAAACAGTGAAGCATGTAATGTTCATGCTATTCATTGACTGGAATAAACACGTTTTATAGATTACCTTGTGACTCTTCGTGACTGCAAGCAGTTGCATTAAAGTTTTGAATTGTTTAAGTTATTGCCTAAATATGAGCAATATCTGTTTAAAATTGCATTGTTTTGCTCAAATTAATGTGATATTAACAATTACAAAAGTGTAATAGGGTCATATGCAGTTTGAGTCAAGATACAGGAAGTTCAAGGAATTAAGAACTATGGATTTATTTCTGTAAATCAACATTTTCCAATGAAATTGAATAAATGAATTTTCAGTGTTATCATTTTTTTGAAAATTTAACTATAAAACCATAAAGTTAGCAAGTGCACTAATGCATAAAATTTACATTTCTTGAAAGATAAAAAAGTTACTTTCATATTATTCTTTATTTTCTTACAGGACAGTCAACAAATATATTTAGTTTTTATTTATTTATTATTTTTTAAAAAATAGAAAATCGCTCACTCTTTTCAACAACGCCATATCTCAAAAATCGGCAATTTTTAGTTATGCTTGTTTTCAGAATGCCCTGAAAGAGTAGTATATCCCTGCAAGATCGTCATATCTCACTGCTTAATATTTAGCCGCTAGAGAGCAGAATTAAAAAATTATTTTCAATACATTTCAATGCACTTTTAAACTTTCAAATCACTCTCCTGAAAAATCTTATTTTTTGAGATATGATGTTCTTGAAAAGAGTGAGCGATATGTTTAAGGAAATTTGCACATTGAAAAAATAAAGACAAATTTACTAGTAAATATTTGATGGATAATTTAGATTCTCATTAAAAGAAAAATAATCTTGTGTATTGACACATTTTGAAGTCCAGTTATGAAGAATCATAATAATTAAAAATGTCTTAAGATTATTTTAGCTCCTTTCTCCTTTTGAAACAAAGATTTTTTTTAGTCATAAAGGCTAAAAATTGTTTTTTATCAGCAATAACAGTACTTATTAAAATATCACTTTACATAAATAACTAAAATAAAGCTGTAATAAAATACATTATCATAAAAATAATTGTTAACTTACAGTTCTTCTGGGCAGTTTGTTGGTGGGTTGAGCCTATACCCATCGCGTAAGTACAAATGCATTTCAAAAGGATCAATTTCCATATATGGCTGTTGTCCAAGTGTTAAAAGTTCCCACAAGGCCACACCAAAAGCCCACTGTAAAAATAGAAAAAAAATATAGAAAAATCTTATTTATGTCATAATATATGATATACAGCTTAATATAAAATACTTTCCCAAATAACTTCAAAATTTGAACCATGGTTTATAGTTGGATATTTTATTAGATTATTCATGTCTATAGTTGGATATTTTACTACACCATTACTTTAAAAAGAAAATTGAAAATTTTGTAAATGATCAATTTCAGTATGTAAATTTTTATATTTTGACACAGCCCTGACTTTTTTTTTTTCAGTAGAAAAATTGTCTACTGATTCAAGATATTTCATAAAATTCCTTAGGAAAAGTACTAAGAAATACAGGGTGGGGCAGAAAGAATGTTCTGATTTGGAACGTCAATAACAAAAATACAATGCAAGATAGAGAAAGAAGTCTTTTATACCTGAGAAGTACACAGTATGCCGTTGTCATCCATTAAGTTTTGAAGATTACATCAGCTAAATGGCGACCATCATTTTTGATGCAGTTTGAAGTCTCTTTCGAAAATTTTGCTTGGATCTGCTGATCATGTCCCACGGTATTGCCGTGATTTCTTGCGTAATTGCTGCCTTGAATGCTTGCAAATTTGTTGGTCGGTGTTGGTACCTTTTTGATTTGAGATAGCCCCACAAAAAAAAATTTGCAAGCACTCAAGGCAGCAATTACGCAAGAAATCATGGCGATTCTGTGAGACATGATCTGCAGATCCATGCAAAATTTCCGAAAAAGACTTCAAAACTGCATCAAAAATGACGGTTACCATTTAACTGATGTAATCTTTAAAATTTAATGGTTGACTATGGCATACTGTGTACTTCTCAGGTATAAAAGATTTCTTTCTCTATCTTGCTTTTTATTTTTGTTAATGATGTTCAAAATCAGAACATTCTTTCTGCTGCACCCTGTATTAATGTAAAATAATGTCTGTACAGTTAAATTTTTATTTTCTACTATGCAAATTCTTAATGCGATAATTAGATGGGTATGTGTGCACAAACTGATGATAAGTGTAATTCCCTCCCTATTCATAGCAAATTTTTTAATTATATGCTTCAATATGATAAATTTACTTCAAACTATCCACCACAACTCCTTAGTTATTTTCACAACCCACAGTTTGAGCATCATTGCTTTACGCTACACATATTGTATATGTTTCTACTTACCACATCACTTGCCCAGGAGAATTCTTTTTTGAGCAGACTTTCAATGGCCAGCCATTTGATAGGCCTGTTTTCATTATCTCCCAAACAGTGGTAGTCCATCGGAAATAGATCTCTAGCTAATGTGTTGTCAGTCAATTTCACTTGCAGTGAATCATCCACTCTGAAAATTTCATTCAAAAGAATTATAAATTGAACAAAATCTGCATATTTAATGTTAAATAATTTAAGATTTATTTGAAGTTACCTTTATAAATTGTTTTATGTTTATCCTTCTTATTACATTAAATGTTATTTTGTGGTTAATCAAAACCATGAGAAACTAGGGTTAGTTTTAAAAAATTAATGATTAAAAAGATAATACTTACACACAATTCCTTGTTGCAATATCCCGGTGAATTATTTTTTTCTTATGAAGAAATGCGATTGCCTGGGCAATTTGCAATGCCATTCCTACTAAATTCTGTGTTGTTAAAGCCTAAAATGAAACAAAATAACTTCAGATAAGAAAGAATAAAATTTGTATCTAAGCTTATTTAATATAGAAATAACAATTTTTATGAATAATCAACTAACTGCACTTATTTTAGTTTTTGTACCAAGATATGAGAGCAAGTATCAAAAATTGCATAAATTTGAATTAATATTTATTTTTATTTATTTTTCATTTATTTATTTATTTTTTTAATCAATGTGGAGGCTCTTGTCATGAAGACATTTACCTATAATTCACCACAGTTTTGCTGGTCAATTTATGTATTATGGGAACACCATATAGGTGGACCAGCATTACCCCCTATGAAGGGACATAAACGGAGGCATTTTAGTGGTGCTTTACCGGGAGTCAATCCAAGCACCCTCAGCACCAAAAGCCAACACGCTGTACCACAGGGCTGCCACAGCTGAATTAATATTTATCAAAAATTACCAACACTGTCTCATGTTCTTCTCCTATGTATTAGAGTGTGTAGCACCTATTGCACCTTTAAATTTCTACTCCTTAACTTACTGTTATTACTGACTGGAACTGTATGACCCCAGTGCAACAAAATAATTTATATGCTAGTTAATATATGTTGCATCCTTTAACATATTCACCATGTAGGTAAATAATATGTCTGCAGTAAAATGATAAACAAACACCCAAGCATAGAATTTTATTCTTACTCAATATTACCCATTATAAAAATGGCTAATTTATCATTTAGCATTTCCACATACAGTGTAGTGATGGTTCACATACAGCTGCTGCCATAATAAAGAAGCCAATGAAAATCGTGGAGTGAATGGCCAAATGTCCACAGTCTTGCTGTATTAAAAAAAAATATGAGCATAGTCTTCAAGAAGTGAATTATTCATGCTTAAGTCAATTCTTTTGTATGTATATTATCCTCCATTACTCCATACTCTAATAAATCTTGTAACATTTATAGCTCGGCTTCAGTTTCAGAGCTATTCCTTTCTCTTAAACCAGTTAGCAACTCTTTTATAGTATGAATACTTACTCTGCAATGCCCTTCTGCTGCAAGCATACATCTGTGAAGGAACTTTTTCAGGTTGCCTTGGTTCATGTAAGGGTACACAAGCATTGGGTGATGCAAGTCGTCTGTGCAAAGACCAATGAGGGGGAGAATGTTTTTATGGTGCACATTAAGCATCATCATACCCTCTGCTGTTAATAAAGAGACCTGTATAGGTGAGGCTTGGTCTGGAAATACAAATGGGAAACAAATTAATGTATTATTTAGAAATAAAAATACTTTGTTATTAATTGCATTGAGCGAGGACAATTAACAATTACATAATAGCTGTAAAAAAAGATTTCACAATTCATGCAAGAATAATTTAGTTCAATAAAAATCATGATTAATATTAGTTTTAATTCATCAATTAAGTTAAAAGTCAATTTATTTTAATTAAAATCATGACTAAAAATGTTTGCTTATGAGAACCAAAAAGGGAGATATATTTGTGTATAATAGCTTTAATTAGATGTTTTTTCAAAACTGGAACATAATGAAAAAATATTGCAAATTTTGGTCCAGGTGTCCCAGATCCGCCGAATGTGGCGATTTTGTGTTTGGCGTGGTAACCATGCGATTAATGTACCGAAATATGGCAAGTTTTATTTTGAAGCCGTCGAACGATATCGCATTCTCGCGCATGCGTTATTGCTATTTTGTAATCTAGCAAATTTATTGGGTAACTGGGGTGAAGCTAGCGGTTTATTTAAAATTAATTGTTAATTTAAATGGTTAAGTTAGTTGTCGTTAGATTTTCTAACATGTTGGTTGTGTTTCTGCGTTTGAGTTTTTGATTACGTGGCGGTTGGTTTTAAATGAGGCGCTTGAAGTTAAATGTTGTATTACGTCTTTTAGAGTGTAGCTTGTGGCAAAATTAGTGACATGATTGAATAGAGGTTGTTGTTTAAGATGCATGTTATGGGAAACAGGTATGTAATAGATTTTTGTATGGAGAATTGTCATTTACATCGACGACTTCATACAGCCAGCGGTAGGTTTGTTTTACTGACTGCTACAGCCGGTATACTCATGGCGAAGCCACTGGTTGAGGATTTCAGTGATGTGTTTGGTAAGGTGAGCAACGGAGCGAAGTTCCCATGTGTGCCTACGATTTTCATACAGTGAGCGGTAGGTTTGCCTTATCAACTTATTTGTTTTTCCTTGGTCGCCATTGATGTTTTTGTTTGCATTTCGCCTAACAGATCTGCGAAAAAGGGGTTTCCGCGCCAAAAAATTTTGGTGCCAACTCTTCGCCAACGCGGTCTTGCACATCTGTTCCCAAATTTTTTATTTATATTTTTTGGGATAAATTAATAATATTATCACAGAAAATGTATGAAATAAGTTTTGGTAAGTGTAAATAAGACGGTCAGATTTGGCGCGATTTCTTTTTCGACCAAAATTTTTGGCGCCAAAATCCCGTTTTGGCAGACCTGTTGGGCTTAAACTGCGAAATGTAAACAAATGTGGCAACCGAGAAAGAACAAATAAGTTTGAAAACAAACTTACCGCTGGCTTTATGAAATTCGTAGGCGCACACGGGATCTTCGCTTTGCTCAGATACCCTTGCCAGTAGCGTAGCGAGCATAACTGGCGCCCGGGGCAAGATAACTTTTTGGCGCCCCCTCCCCGAAAAACATATAGTAATATTATATATAGAATTTGTGAAAAGGACCATTTGGCGCCCCTTGATAGTGGAGCCCGGGGCAGGATAGACCCCCTTGCACCCCTCTCGCTACGCCATTGACCCTTGCTCCATTTCGCTACGCTCCGTTACGCATCCGTCCAACAATATTACGGAAAATTCCCAGCAGCTGGCTTCATCACGTACCGCTGGCTGTAGTACAGTAAAACAAAGCTTACGCTGGCTGTACGAAGTCGTAGGCGTAAACGGCAATTCTCTATACAAAAACCTATTACACACCTGTTTCCTATAAAAATCTATCTTAAACAACAAACAATACTGGCGCCATAATCACAGAATTTTCGCCAAATTGGCGAAAAATCTACCTGACCGTCTTATACACTCTAGCCCAAGTTTTTATCGACTCCTTTATTATTGTTATTACTATCCCTCGCTTGATATCTTATGTGCCTGAAGATAATTGATTATATAGTGGATCTCTATTAAAAAATTTACTACATTCAGCAGATTTCGTGTGATATAGTATTTCCTTGCACAATGAGACACATATAAATCACATCTTTACTGTGCTGGTATTCCTGCTACTAAATGAAGAAGGTAGTTAAATACAACATCTAAGGGAAAGGCAAAATTTAGATTGGGGAGGGGGGGGGGGATTTAAATTTAACGATGAAGATGTCTGTAAATTCAAAAGCCAAATGACATAGCACGAGCTTCAGTTAATTATAATAATAAAAAAAGGAACGATTATGAAACATCTTATACCTAGCTTATGTTCCTGAAATAACTGAAGTTTTAATTTTCACAAAATCAGTTTCAATTTTAAGAATAAAATGAACCACATGCAACTATTCCACTATGAAAGGAAATTCATAAAATCCGGTAATTTACACTATCTGAATTTCTGTAATTTAAGTAAAATCAATTGACTAAAAATATTACCTTTTACAGTTTTCACAAAAGCGTGTAATCCGTAATTTGCTATCACTTCGTCATCTGTTATAATTGAATGATAAACCTGTCCAAAAGTTCCTGAAAACAAACAAATTTATAGCTTCAAGATTGTTTGATCTTAGTTGCAGATAAAGTTGACGAAATACACTGAATATAAGAAATATATAAGTAGGAATACGTAAATTTCGCATTAAAAAATATCGAAATTTCGCAACTAAAAAAAATTACAATATATAAAATTTCGCATTTATTCGCAAAGAAAAATCAAAAATTTCGCGTTTATTAGAAAAAATTACAATTTTACTTACTTTAATAGGTAAGTATCAAAATTTTTAGTTAAAAGCTAACATTGTAGTAGTCTCCACATTATGTTGTCTTTGCCTTCTGTCATTAATTACTATGTTGTACGTACTATAATATCTCAGCATCTACTCTGTTAACGTGACTATAGAAGCTTTGTATAGCTGCCTTTGCAAAGTTAAGGTAGCAGCATTTCGTTGAAATTAAAATTATAAAACATCAACAGAAGTCTCTTGGTTGACTATTTAAGAAGCTGAAATACTCTTGATTTTGGCGCTCACAAGAGACGTTCTTAAATCTATTAAATTGTTCCACAAAACTTGATGGTTGATTTTTACAGTTAGATTTTTAGATTCGACTCCCGTATGGACCGCCCGGGTGTAATTCAGAGCAAATCCGAAGGAGGGCGAGATGTCTCAGTTATAGACCTTGGATGGTGTTAGTTAAGCTATTATGTTAATAAATTATTGCTATTATTACCTAATTTCGCTTAAAACGCCGTTTATCACCGAGTTTTCGGCGAAAAGTAGTAAAGAAATAATTTTCACATTTATTCGCTCATATCAGCAAATTTCGCATTTTTTCGCATCTATTTCGTAAATACGAAAATTACGTATTCCTATATATAAGCATTCACAATGATAAAGCAGTAAAATTAAACTTTTATATTGTTCCGTACTCACGTGAGAAAAGTATGAGTGGAACATTCCCTAATAATATTGTGTTGAGTATGGTTGGTGTCAAAGAAATAAATGCGACCAGTAGCGGATCAAGCACTTGGAGGGCCCCAAGCGCAAAGTTGTTTTGTGGCCCCAAGAACGTATCTCGTTTGTGATGCTGCTAACTTTCGGAGGCCTCAAGCACGCGTTTCTGCACCTGTGCAACGATCCGCCACTAAATGCGACACCACGCTTTTCAAAATCTAACGTTGTTGCCTTCTAAGGGCCTGTTCACGCAGAATCCGTCAGCGTTACTCGTATTGACATGTTTTAACCCAATCACAGACCTTAACAATTTCGTGGCTAATCGTTTGGAGGTTTGTAATAGGTTAAATTATTTCAATTCGAGTAACGTTAACGCTGACGGATTCTATGTGAACATGCCTTAACTCTTTATTTTCTTAAATGCGCTCTTCAGAGAATATTTGGACGTATTTCTCATAATCCTTATTAAAAACGAAACTCATGCTGTTTCAAGACTAAACGTCAGTTCAATATTTGTCAATGTTTTAGTCTGCTGGTGTTTCTCTTCACGCGCAGAACTAATATCAGTAATTCTTATAAAAAGTATTTTCTTCAAATTCCTGATAACTGACAAATAATATTTTCCAGCAAATATTTACAGCTAATCCTCAGAGCTTACCCAAGTTAAGATACAGGAATATTTCTGGAAACACTGTTTGAAAATTAATATCCTGTATTATTCAATCACTGGAAATATTAAATGCTATCTTTAAGTTAGTATCACATTGTGTAAACCAAATATCACGCCTGTAATTCATATTTTAAGATATGAATTACAGACAAAGATGTGTTTTCATATGGTTCATATATAAAGATAACCTAACGGTTGAGCATGCACACTGACCTTCTTGTAATTTTTCCTGGAGTATAATTTTATGTCTTTCGATCCTCACTTCGGCTATGTGATCTATATCCGATCGCTTGGGTTGCTCATTCACCTGAACTGAAGTCGTGGTCGTCGTTATAGGGGTCAGTCGCTTGAAACTGGAATAACCTGTGGAGATGATAAAAACAAAACAGATTAGGTAAATATTTATGCTATGTACGTATTTCTTCATACACTACATTAACCCTCAGACATATGAATTAAATGAAATTTGATGTGTGGCCAAAACAATAGTATTTATTTTTCAACTTAACATTAATGTGAGCTTAAACCTGTGTGCGTCTCAGAGACATCAAAGTTAACAATAGCATAAGGAATACACGACGTATCCCAAACGTCTTTGTATTTCAAAGGGGTTAAAAGTCGCGTAATATAATGATAGTAGCCCACCTTCAATGTTTTTAGGTTGTTTATTTTAGGAGATCATTCGCCTTAAAAAGTTATCTAGCACGTACATTTCTAGTTCTTTTATGAATAAATTCGTCAAGAATTTCCTACAGTGCTTATCAACGCATCAAATATATCTCTCTATACTAAAAAAAAAAGTAACTCCCGCTGCCACTGTCAAAAGCTTGTCACGCTATCTCCTCCGAAACCGCTGGGGGTATGGGATCTAGAGCGATACCAATGGATGCAGAAAAATGGGGGGACCAAAGTAAGACATGTCTCATCTTCGTCGGACTTTAAGTTTTTTTTTTTAATGTTTCGTGGGAAAATATTGACTTTTTCAACTTTAGATTACGACAACTCGCCAAAAAATGATCGTAGAATTTTGATCTTTTTACAGTCTAAGACTACAGACATTTCTCTTTCAAACTAGACCTCATTTGTTTAAAAATATTTTAAAACAGACTAATATTTTCATCAAAAAATGAAACACAGTTTTTCAAGAAATATCGTCCCATATGTGGATGTAATATCGAGTTTTTATCTTACAAAGAAAATATTTACATCATCTGGAAGCTGAAAGCTTTCTTATTCATATAAACCTCATTTCAAGTCTATATCTTAAATTTTCGATTTTTAATTGAATTTAAAAGTTGATAATTCAACAGTGATGAAACGCCCTTCGCATTAAGGGTGACAACAGTAAATGGATAGAAGCTGTTACATTGCCCGAGAATCACCCCTAGGTATCTCGCTATTAGCCATAACCGAGGAGCGAGCGAAAGCGAGCCTAGGGGCGAAGCCCCTAAAATCAAACAAAAATTATTACTTTCTTCAAAACAATTATTTTTGTATGCCAAGCGTCACAACACTCGCATTATTGTAGGGCAGCACCATCGTACTTAAACCTTCTTGGACTGAAATGATTCCGTTCTTTTACAGTTTCCTTTCTGAAGATCAAATGGCAATCGATTTACTGTAAGTATCACTAAAAATGATCAGGTGAGAAGAATACAATACGAAGTGTGTGCAGTTTTTACTTGAAATGCTGAAGGCGGGGTATCACTAAGGCTGCCAGACTCGAGATCGAACCACATCGAAGCTGAAACAGCATCTGATGTTCTCCGATTTAGGAGAGGTTCATCTAGGAAAATTAAAGTCTTGAAAATCTGAAACAACTAGTGTTTGTGGGTAATGTTCCTATAAAAGAGCATATTGAACGGTTGATGCTATATTTTCCTTACGGTAAACTAATTACAGGAGTCAAAAACGAAGCCTTTTAAAAGATAAATCAAAGTTTTGACCTCTTAAATTTTGAAACGACCTTTAGAGAACACATAGTGGAAATTGGGATTAAGACTTATGTAAGATATTCGAAAAACACCTCCAGCTATAGCTACAGCGCTTCAAGTTATCCTGTACTAATATTTATAAGGTTTTACAACAAGAATCAGTATCCAATGTGGCTCCGAAATAATAGAGTCAAGCCCAGTGTGTGTCGTATTTGAGTTTTGTGGGCACGCTTATGACTTCAAACTTAATTACTTTTCAGGGTCAGATCCGGCCCACCTGTTGCTCATCCCCCCGGGAGATCCTTATCGTATGTCAGCCTTATCAGATAAAATTAATCTTTTATATCCACACAACCCTTGCAAAACTTCATAGACCTAAAAGGTATATACCAGTGCGAGCTGGGATACATTTTTTTATTCTTGATTTGCGAGAGCAGTGCGCACATCGTACGGGAAATTAGGTGGGCGGTCACTTCTTCAGCGCTATAATTACAATTACTAAGATAAAGTGGAATGTATCCTTCTGCAAATAAAATTTTTTAAAAAAGAACCAACTGAAGAAGAGGAATGGTACTTACTGCAGGCACTGCTTGCGTTGTTGGGCGTGTCGGGCCTGAGGAACGTGTGGCCCTGGGTCGCAGTAGAGAGGGCCGGAGAACTGCCTCCATAACTGGAAGGAAATTAAACAAACAGAAAATTAAAAAAAGCGCCGATGGAAAAGAGAATAGAAAACGTGACAGCCTCATCAGAAATTCTAGGATAAAAAGCGCCTTTCGTCAGCGCCATAAATTATCGACGATGCCCGTTGGGGTGGAGCGGCAAAGTCATGCAGGCGTTTACGGCAAGTTGGTTGGGAGATTTATTTTTCTTCAGGCACATGCCAGAGACATTTGGCGTCCTGAAGATGCAAGCAATGGGTGCGATCAGTGGTGAAAAGAAGTAGTTATTCTCTCCCCCCCCCCCACACACACACAAACACCTCGTGATATGGTTACAGGGAGTCTCAAGTTTTGAATATATACATGAGAATTAACTTATATAAACAAACATGGTATAAATTAAAAGACCGAATTGGAAGACAGCCTATTATGCTGGATGACAGGGGAAAACAGATGATTAAGTGATTATGCAGCCGCAAAATAAAAATTAAAAAATTGATGCTCGTTTTTCTGTGGGTATTTTTTTAAAAATCTTTCCATGTTATTGATTTAAGTATTTTTTTCTGTATCTAAATACCTGTCTCTGGGTGTATACTTTTTTTTCTTATTTTACTAAAGGATGCTTACAGCTTTTAATAATTTCACGAATGGAAAAGGTTTAATAAAGAACAAAAGTTTTTCTAAGTTCAAAAGGTAAATAATACGCTATAAGAGAAATAATTCACAAAAAAAAAAAAAAAACTCAGATTGAAATCAGACAATTTTGAGCTGAAGTCGAAATGAAAATATGTCGTCCTTTGATGACCTTTCCTACCACCAAGTAGTCTCTATACGACCCTTTCCTCAAAAAATTTAATAAAAGTTATAATTATAAATAACAAATAAAAATTACTGCAGAATTCGGTTATAATAAGCGGCATGAAATTTCCTGGTCATTGCCTCATTAGTAGATTTTTGTATAGGAAACTGATTTTTAATATGGATGTCTCATAAAGATGTGCAACATAAAAAGTGAGAAGGGAGGTAACCATTATATATATAACATTGAAATAATTTATAACTTTAAAAAGCACATTAGATAATAAAAATACAAGAAATATTGATAAAAGGAAGGTTAAACAAAATTTTATGTTAAGTACATTAAAATTAAAATTATATAATCAAATTCATAAAGCAAAATACTGGTTCAGAATTCTTTTATCTCATCAGTGGTGAGGTGAATATTGGTCATGATTTATTATTTATTTTTTGGTATAATGACAGTTCTTAACAAAGTTAAAATCAGGGCCGTTGAGATCCGACGCGGGTTTAAGCAATATCAGCGTTTTTCCTGTAATGACGATCACAAAAATCACATCTGTATATTGATACAAATTTACCAGTCAATAAGACAAATATAATTGAAAATGGAAAGTAAATTTTTTACGAATAATCATTTACGTTATTAATAAATTTGGTTTGCCATTTGATAGCTACTTTTAAATAAGAACACAACTGTAGACTACAGAATACGTAAATAATAATACTCCCCGATTTCCCCCAGATTATTGCCTAAGCAGAACAAAGAGCGTTCTATAAAATATTTATAACACTCCCGTAATCAAATATTTTAAAACCTTTTCTTCTAAACTGAATGTTTTATTCTAAAAAACTAATAAATATTAGATTTTGTTTCGTCGATGTCCTATTTCAGGTTCCAAGTAAGCAATTTTTCAGTACATTTTCTCTGGTGCTGCCATCTACCGTTGAAACGAGAAAATAATTACTGAAAACTAAACGTTTTGCAAATATAAATAAAACCAAAACTAAATTAGCTTGGAAAATTTGCCTATAGGTCAGTCATTATGATTAATTAAATATATTTAAAGGAATTCAATTTGAATGGTGGAGTAAAATTTCAGCCACTATTAGTCCCAAGTAAGTCTGAATTTTCTTAAGAATAATACCGTTGTAAACGAGTTAGAGATATAATTATGATAATGTCTTTAAAAAAAGGTAATACAGCTTTCAAATCTATGCATGAACCTTAGGGCCTTATTATACAGAGCCACAGCTGTGGCGCGCGTTCGCCACAGCTTCCCACGCTCAGACAAGCCACTCGAAGCGATACATGCAATCGTACGGAGCTTATTATACTGAGCCACAGCTGTGGCTACAGGTATCGACTGTGTCCTGGGCGAGCCACTCCAGTCGCCTACCCTTGCTTCTTGGGGCTCGCCTGCGCGACTGTGGCTGCGGTAGCGGACCATTGTTTCTAATATAGCTTATTATACAGAGCCACTGCACAGCGCCACAGTTCTGTGACGAACGCGCGCCACAGCTGTGGCTCTGTATAATAAGGCCCTTACAAAGCCGTAGATTAAAAAAACACCGTAAACCTTAAAACCTATATTAGGTCTATAATGACCTACACACAAGATGGTATCTCCAAAATAAAATAATAAGTTTGTATCAGGAACCAGTTAGCATTTCATTTTCCACCATGTAAAAATGAAATTTGCAAGTACGATTTTTAAATAGGCAACGATTCCTTGAGGGGATCTCCGTAGCTCTGAGGAAGAACGCCTTTTTAGGTCTCAAATATTCAAATTCAGGACCAATTTGAATATTTGAGACCTAAAAAATATTCTTCTCAATACATATACCCGCAGTTAACATGGGATAACGCATCCTGAAGATGATCTACTGAATGGAAGACTTATTTCGGAGAGAACTTAGAAATTACGTGATGTGAGAGAAATATAGGTTTCAGGGGTCAGCGGGAGGGGAAGAAGAGTTACCTAAGGTGTTCTCACTAACATTTTCCGGTTCTCCTGAAAATGATGGTTCGATATTCGGCTCCCTTGATGCTAATCAAAACTCTTATCATATTTCATATTCCATCAGAAGCTGACAAGATAGGTGGAAAAAAGCTCTGGCACACTTGAAAATTAAAGACATGTGCAACATAAGATATCGTGAGAAACGTCGCCCGATTAGCGTAGCAAGTTTCAGCTGTTTGGGCTAGGGTTTAAATCCGGACTAAAGCTTGGATGTTCCTACATTGTCCTCTCACTGGGTGTAGAGTTGGCTCACCTATATGGCACACCGTTAATAAAATAGCCAAATAATTTGTGGTGTGTATGAGTTAATGTCCAGCTGATAGAGTACCAGACGCGTTGGGAAAAAAAAAAGTTCTTGACTCTTTAAGTATACAACTGAATAATACATTGAATTCAATTCAGTTCCACATTCATAATTACTCGTAACTATAAAGGGATATAATCGAAATTAAATGATTCTGCTCTTTGTTAATCGGCCTGGAATGGTGGAAATAAAACTTTTCGTGACTGAAAATTTAGAGCCGTTTCCACGTATGGAATTATATTGCCTTCAGCATACGTACTATGTTCAGCTTGAGAGGTCCATAACGTAAAGATGCCTAGGTTTAAGACTAGGATGAACAGGTCTATTTTTTGCATATAATCTTTAGCGCGGGTTATGCATTTTTTGATTATCTATAAACAGTTAATTCATAGAAGACGACATGAAAACAGAGAAACTTGCAAATTTTCCTTAGTATATAAAACCCAGTATTCCACAGTTCTCAATTCAGATACACGAATCGTCGTAATTCAGTTCCATATGAAACATAAAAAGAAAAGTATTAATCAACAATTCATTATACCTTCTGCAACAAATTCTGATAAACTTGACACTTCTGTCAAAACAATTTGGTGCGCATTCATTGCCAGCTCTCGACTCCTTCTCTACGTGACATATGAAAGCGTTACAATATTTTTAAAGGAACAAGATAAACAATCTCCGGTATCTCTTTCCGAAATAAAACTCCTACTTAATTAAGATCCAGACACGCGATAAATAAAGATTGCAATACATTGAAGAAACATATTTATTGATTTTTCCTTTGCCGGTTTGGAAGAGCGTAGGCGGTTTATAGCGACGGCGCAGCCCATCTCGTTTGTAGCGTGGACTAATGTCTCTTTTCTCTTACCTGGGTTGAGGAACAACCTGTTTGATTTATAACGAGAAAACACTCGGCACCCGAAACCGGTTGGAACGCAGGAGGGTGTCTACAGCTGAGATCTAGACACCGGGAAACTTATAAGAAGTGAGTAACATAGTCCTGCGTGTGAGTCGATTTTAAAAATGAGAGATGACCCCAGATGTTACCGAATCTCAGAAACGATCGTGGAAATTCGCATTCTGCCCACAAAAATGTTTCCTGGCGGCTTTTCAAATTTTAAATTAAAAGTTAGGGACTTTATGAGTAGTGTTTTTAGGACAATCGTAGGTTAAAACTTAGCAATACTATGCAAAGACTGTTTGCCCGATGACAGGAAGACTTCCGAGGAGAAAGTTTGCGCATTATAGATATGGTAAAGGAACTCATGGGAACCTGTCATATGGTTTCTCCTGAGTTAGATTTTTTAATGGAAGAAATGCTGAAGATCATGTAGAATGTTCACAAAAAGTAAAGAAGTTCAACATACACTTTAGTATCATTGACAATGTGGAGACTTAAGCTATTTGATATTGTATTAGGCATCGTACTTTATGATGTAAAGGCCCAGATAAGTTCTGTGGGGAGGGGAGGGAGGGAGGGAATCCCTGTAAAGTCCATAACAGCCGAAAAATAGTATTTAGGCAAAACTAGCTAAATCATCAGCAATGTTTACAACGTTGAATTATGTAGCGAAAAGGCAATGAATTTCGGGCAAATTCCGTTTACATTTAGCATTTTTCAGCTGCAGTTTTTAAAGATGAAGAGTTTTGTAGAAGCATGTTAAATTTTCTCTTCACGCTTTCTAAAAAACAAGATGCTCAACAAGAATCTAATCAAAGCAATTTCTGATAAAAAATATAAGAAAAGCCGCAGAGAAAACAGAAACATTCTATATGTTGTCATCTACTTTATCATAATCTTAGAATTAAATTAGAAAATATACTGTCATTTGTGTTATTCCTAATCAAAGTTAAAGACTTTTTATCACTACTAATGTGTAAATACATATTACATAAGCTTTTTAAACATAAATGCCTTGTATACTCAATAGTATATTGACAGATAGTTAGGACAATCATTCTCCTTAATTTTTTTTTTTTTTTCGTATTAGCGCCCGTATTAACAGATGTTTGAATTCCCGGTGTCTACCACAAGGCATTCAATAGGACCATTGGACCATCAGTACCGATTATTCTTAAGTACTTTTGACAATATCAACCATCATTAAAGAGGTGCTCTGTGGATTAAAGTCCCGGGCTGCCGTTGAACTCTATGAGACCGTGTGTGAACATATTTATACACACACAATACATATACACATACATACGCACCAAAAGGTTCGTACTCTCGTTATTATAAAGAAAAACTATACAAAGAATGTTTCAAGCAGAAAAAAAGGACACAGATCTGAACGCCACTGGTAAATTAGATATTCTTTTTCTATTATGAATCAACATAGTAGTCTTTCAGACTCAAGAGTCGCCATCGTTGAAAAGGCAATTGAAATATTAGAGATTTGCAAAGGGCAAGTTTCATACTCTAATGAACATTCTTCTCTCCTTTACTGCCTTGAACAGCTGGGTAGTCACACAGAGTATTGGCACCCTATCATAAATTCCGATGAGAATGAGCTCGTCCGAATCAATCGTCTACCTCAATATCGGAACTTTAGGTGTTAAAAAAGGCTAACTATTTGGTCCCACATCTTCTTTTTTTAATACATCTAGACGACATTCAGAGTTCAAAGTTAATCAAATTTTCAATTTAATCCCAATAGAACGAATCAGAAATTTCGAAACCAAGTGTCTTCCTATCTCCTTCCCTTTAACGCTTCACCCGTCTACACAATGAATAAAAAGACTTTAAAAGTGAATCAGAAGATACAGTAAGCTAAAAAAGAAAGCTACATTCAATGGGGGTGTTAGCAGCTTAGCCACTTTTGTAAATTTCTATATTGCAGAGAAAAGAATGATCACAAAGAGTGAACCACTTTAGAGAAAATACAGAAAGGTGTTCAGAGCATAAAACTCTCTGATACGTAGAAGCAAGTATAAAACAGTTTAGGAGTTCCGCGGTAAAAAATAATTTAAGGTATATAATTTTTTTCCCCCATTAATGGCATTAGCAGTGAACAAAAGAATTTCTAACTTCAGTCATTTTAACATTTATTTATTCTTCTCGTCAAGTCTGCGTCGATTTTTTTTATACCTCCTACGGAAAAGTAAAACATAAAACGCTAACAGTTTTCTGATCACATTAAGAGACGCATTCCTCTGGATTTTAAATTTGCTTTTATGTTACAGTCCATTCTTTAAAACTTCAATTAGAAATATGAATTTAATATAAAATTTTTTTATCCCGTTTTAATAATACTATAGAGTGTAAATTAAGAAACTTAAAGACAGATTATCAGTTAGAATCAAGTTAGAGGAAATGATTTTGCCATAAACAAAACTTCTCTTTTAGCCGATAGATGTCATCAGTAAAATTCGAAAATAACCATCCATCTTTTGTCTAAACTTAAGAATGAATATACAATGAATTTAGTTCACATATCTGTTTATCTTTTTTTTTTAAATAAAATTTGTTTCACCCTGTTTCTACTCACATTAAGGGAACTGTATACTTAAAAATACCAGATACATTGCTCAGTATCCAGATATGGTAAATACACAGTACCTCTGATGTGATTTGAAAATTAATAAACCAAGTCTCGTGGAAATCGACCAAGGATATTCCCGTATGTTTATGCGTATTGGATACTGTTTTTCAGTAATGAATTACAAACAAAGTAATTCAAAGGTATCATAGAAATTGATATGTTGGTGGCAGTTATTAGAAACAAAACTGATTTGTTAGTGAAATATCTAATAGGTATATTTTGCTTCTTTAACTCACTGAGTTTTCTGCATTCTGTTCAGTGGAAAACTTTATACAATCTATACTAAATGAAGATTTTTCTCTGCGAAAATATATGAACCTGCATATGATGGAAATGATCAAAATTCCTATAGCTAGGCAACGTTCTGTCTTAAATCAAAATAAACCAAACTTCGTCTATAAACAATAAAATATGGTGGATCGCAGCGAATTTTTATAAGTAAGGTCTCCGCTATCGACACTACCTGTAATTCTACGGCAATTTTTTTTCGGAGCTCACCTCGACAAATGGTTTCTTGAACGCATCCAGGGAATAGATTTTTATAATTTCTAACCGGTCCCGCGTATCACCCTGCTTATTGGAGACAAGACAAACGAGCGGGACCAAGTGATAAGCTGAACCGCGGGGCGCTCCGCAAAAACATTTTGGCTCTAAACGAAAAACACAGCTGGATACCAAAGGAGAAGCGCACGGCCGTGGCTTTTGCAACTTTTTTTTCCAGTTTTTTTTTTAATACTTTTTATTTTCTTTCTCGGATTTGGCAACGGGATACTGCACTGACGGCGAAAGAGAATCGGATGGATAGAATGGCGGTCACGTGCTACGGGAAGAAAAAGGAAGGAAAAATAAAAGCAAAGGTAATATAATATATTAAAAAGAAAGGCGATATAAAGTTCGGAAGAGAGAAGGGCAAAGAAGCCCCTGGGCATCGGGATCTACGAGCAAGGAGGATCGGCGACTGACAGGCGCATCCATTTTACAAATGAAGATGTGTGGGGAATTGTAATAGAGCGGCCCGCAATTTCATGCAATGTTGCAGGCAGTTAAGTTATTTACACATATTCACTTTACTTTCCCCCTTTTGAATATCGGCAGTTATTTTATTCCGGGGGATGGTCCAGTGTTTCCAAAAGACGATTTTCCTGCGACAGGAGGCTACTAGAATCCCTGCTTCATCTCAAAACAGAGGGATAAAAGAATATTAAGAGAAAAAATGTAGTTAATATAGTATTTATACTTTCAAACGCATGATTGCAATCACATTACAAGTTTTTAAATTTCAGCTAACAAGTAATGGGAGTTATTTAAGTAACAAGATATAATTACAAGATAAAAAGAACTTTTTATATACCATGTTTATAAATTTTCTGTTGAATCATATAAACTTGACAATTCTATGTATTAATAAGTACTTTTTTAAAAAAAATTTTTGATGAATTATACCATCAACTTGAAAGAAAATGAAGTTAATTGGAAGTTAACTTGCATTTAACTTTTCGTTCCCGTTCCTGCGATAGATGGCTGCACCAGTCTACGAAACAAAATGAACTGAAAATTAATTTAATTCTGCTTAAAGATGGCTAAAAGTATTTAAAAAATGCATTGTCATCGTGTTCTGAGCTATTCTAAAAGTTTCAAATGTCTGGCTAGTCGGGAAGTTAGTGAAAAATCGATTGCAAGATTTGTACTGGACAAACACACAAACACACAAGAAAGCAAGTTAATAAAAACATGGTAAAAAAATACTCAAGTGTTTCAGATCAAAATACAACGAAGGGAACATTTCAACTTACTTGGAAAGAGATTTTTAAGAAATATTTAAGCAACAAATTATATACAAATTAACGTATGTTGCCAAATTATTAATGTTAAAAACTTGTAGTAACTCGTAGTTTTATTCATTTTGAAACATTCCATGTGGACAATTTTCTACGATTTAGGTTGTGGTGACACGATGCGTTTTTACTATCGCCATTGAGTAATTATTAATTTTTTGATGAATTATCCCATCAACTTGAAAGACAATGAAGTTAATTGGAAGTTAACTTGCGTTTAACTTTTCGTTCCGTCCCGACCGTTAGATGGCTGCACCAGTCTACAAAACAAAACTAACTGAAAAAGAATTCAATCCTGCTTAAAGATGGCTAAAAGTATTAAAATAATGCATTGTCATCGTGTTCTGAGCTATTCTAAAAGTTTCAAATGTCTAGCTAGTCGGGAAGTTAGTTAAAAATCGATTGCAAGATTTGTACCCGACAAACACACACACACACACAAACAAACAAACAAGAAAGCGAGTTAATGAAAACATGGTAAAAAAATGCATGTTTATATATTGTTATTATTATTTTGGAAAATGGGGGGAGGGGGGAGGCTCAGAGATTTGATGGTTTTTCTCTTTTTTTATGATTAAACAAAACTCTTTTTGATAATTGGCAAAGTTGAACAAAAAACTAAACGAAATAAAACTAAACATTAAGTCTGTCTAGAAGGCTGAATGCAGAACAAAATCAATTTGTCACCCCGATCACGATTATTTGTTCGATTGCTAAACTTCCCAACAGCACTATGGAACATAGGCGTAGGGTCGGGGGGTGGGGGTGGGGGGCACGCCCCCCCCCCCAACTTAACTTGAAATAAATTAAAATATTAATAGATGCTCAGCTAAAATAAGAAAATTGCAGAAAACTTTTAAGAAAGTTGGTTTTTTTCCCGACTTTTCGAACTGTGAAACTGAATATTCCGATTATGTCTTTAACCTTAATATAGTTTTTAACAATGATATGATCCATGAAAAAATTCGATGCTATATTTTTTCTCATTTTATTTATATTATATTTATTTTTCTCGTTGTATAACTTTTGAATACTACTCAAACATCAATTCTATTGTTATTCAATTTCAAAAAAATGACAATATTTCATATTTTAAGGACCATCCTGTAGTCAATGCACTGAGGAGAGACCTAACTGAATTCGATTTGTGCCCCCCCCCCCAAAAAAAAGAAAAAAGTTAGAAGCACGCTACGCCTATGTTATGGAATGACCATTTTTCAAGCACCTCAACGAGTACCCACATAGTTTTGGCTGTTCCATTAAGACGTCCAAAACCATTAACACGTTCTATTAACACGTTCCATTTACACGTCACAAAATTTTTACACAAAAGACAACATGAAAGACAAATTTCATTGAAACTCTCCGGGCTATATTTGAAGAGAGAAAGTCAAAGAATGCACTGGGCGCCGGGAAAAGTTAAGATTACGGGAAAATTACTAACACATTTAAAAACACGTGCACAAAATAGTTTTTTTTTCTTTATGGAAGAGCAGTTTCTTACATTTTGGGAGATCGGGAAGTAAGTTTTTTCTGGATCTAAATGGCACCGTCCTGTAAAGTAGGAGTTATGTTGAATTAGTTTTTTTTTATTTATTCAGCTTTTTGTCTACATGAAAAAGGGATATACTCCACTCCGGAAGATTGAGTCCTTACAACCTCATATCTCCCTTAAATTACAGAAGAAACGGGCATAGCAAATTTTGATTGAATACCAAACCGATATTTTCACAAGCATAATTAATTAAGGGGCACAAATGCAAATTCTTTCCCAGGGCCCTTAAAAGAGATAGGCAGAGATTTCACTATGTGTATGTGTGTGTGTGTGTATATATATATATATATATATATATATATATATATATATATATATATATATATACAAACAGGGCTCGATTTCCAGAAATAGAGGTGCCGGAACTGTAACCTTCCGGGTTGCGCGGGGGTTTTCCAAATTATATATATATAAAATATATGTGTGTGTAATATATATATGTGTGTAATATATATATATATATATATATATATATATATATATATATATATATATGTATGTATGTATGTATGTATTGGGCCAGGCCCACTCACTAACAACAGAGTAATCATGTGATTAAATAAATGTTTTTAACTATCGTAATTTTTTTTTCTAAACAGAGGTACCGGAACACCGTTCCAGCTCGTTCCGCCTCAAATCGAGCCTTGCATGCATGTGTGTGTGTGTGTGTGTGTGTGTGTGTGTGTATATATATATATATATATATATATATATATATATATATATATATATATATATATATATACATACACACACTCCGATTTTAGAAAAATGGTAAGTGCATCTCTAAGAAGAACGAGCCCTTGCGACTCTGTACCTCCATTAAAGAATTGCCTGAAGTCGTAGCGCAGCAACCTGCATTGTAAATTTCGATTGAATAGCAGTCCGATAAACAAAAAAGCGGAATTTAAAAAGTTGTTAAGACTCCCACTAGTTACTTTGCAGCATGAATAAAAGATACACACGAAGAAAAAAAAAAGCCCGGTTGAAAAAGAGGTCGCTCAGCAGCTCGCTCAAAAACAAACAAACGCCGGGAAAAGAGAGGGAAATGTTGATCTACAGGTGGCTCTGGGGGCTAACAAGAGTTAGATGGATGGTGCTTAAAGTGGAAAGGTTGGAGGGGTGTGGCAGCGACGTTTCGCCACCTCCAAAACCGGTTTCTCGAGGATCGTTCGTCCAAGGCGCCTCCGCAAGGTATATCCCAGAGTGAAGCAAATAAAGAAGCTTCGAACACCTTCCCGAGTCCATTCGAGTTTTATCGAGCGCTGGGGATAGGCGCGAGATTCCGTAAGGGCCTGTTCACATAGAATCCGTCAGCGTCAGCATTACTCGTATTGAAATATATTCAACCAATTACAAACCTCCAAACGATTATCCCCGAAATTGTTAAGGTCTGCGATTCGTTTAAAATATGTCAATGCGAACGACGCTGACAGATTCTATGCGAACAGACCCATACAGAATTACTCTCACAATCCGAAAGAGCTGTAAACTAACTATGACCGTAAGCTAAATAGTGAGTCATATAGGTTAACTTTCAGCGGGGAGTAAATGCAAAAGGCGTGAACTTACAAGTGAAAATAAAAATTAAATTTAATGCAGGAAAGTGTTCCAAGCGTATGCGGAAAACAAATCTAGCTCTGTACTTGCACGATTTTATTCCGAGCGTAAGGCCATTTTTCATTTATATAATACGTAGTCTCGTGACTTCAGTTTGACGATGGATTCTGATTTTTTTTTCTTCTCCCGTGTTCTAGTCGCATAGTGAGAAAATTAATATCTGACGGCGAAATATTCTAGGGGTTTTGTAGTCTGGATCTCGGACGCATGTAAAAAAATAATAACGTCATCGAGGTATTTCTTTTTGCAATATCTAACAACACTGTAGTTATTTGTTATTAATAATAAGTCGTGCTTGCATTGTATCACTGTAATGTATTAAGTAAGAAATTTTATATTTATGTTATTGGTTTCAAAGAGTTACTTGTAATATTTATTTATTTATTGTTTACAGCGGGGTTGATGTAGTGTACTGGTAAAGAGTTAGGCCATTATATCTTTTTATTCTCAATCTAAAAATTATAAAATTTTAAATAGGAAAAAATGGCTTTTAGCACATTTTAGGGGTAAATTAAGAACTTCTGAATATGACGATATTAATATGGAATAACAAAATAAATCCCAATAATACAGGGGCACATTTTACAGATAGGAAAATGTTAAGTGTTGATCTTTCTAATATATGAATATTGCTGCATTTGTTAAAAAATATTCTTTCTGCATTATGTCTAAGAGAGAAACAATTAAATTGTTCCAGCATAAAACTGAATGTTTATAGAGAATTCCTACTTCTACCCAGACTTGGGTGTATATAATTTGAAGTGGCACTCTAAATGAATTTGATACAAACACGGTTTATACATGAAACAATGTTTATTGAATTCGTTGCACATATAGAATTTGCTTTTACAGCAATAAGCATACGTACTACTTGTACGGAATATATATTAGCATTCAATAAAAATACACTTTGCAATACTCACAAACCAGCAGTTCTACCACATAAACTTTGGGTCCCCTAAGCACAAGCGCCAGTTAACACCTGGAGCTGCTTACCTCGTAGCTCCCTTACTTCGCTTATCTATCAACCCTCTTTTTTCAACCTTAACAACTGTCTAACTTAATCAAACTGCTTGGTATTTATACCAAGCGCGTATGCCGAACTTAGCATATCTCAAGCAGCTTCTTTAATTTATTCACTCAAAAGTTCGAATCTTATGTATACCTTACATGTTTACTTGGGTCTTTCCGGTAGAACAGGTCATGATGATTCTTTCAAAGTACACTGGAATCTCGATCTATCGTTTTTCAAGGGACTGACTGAACTGAACGATAAATGCGGGAAAGCGATAGATCCGGGAACATAACAAAGCAATATGTTCGTCGGGACTGGGTAAATTAAACGACACATACGGGAAAACGATGATTCGGAAAACGGTCGATCGAGATTCCACTGTATTGAGCTAATGTTGAAGGATAGCATTTTTTATTTTATTTTACGTGTTTGGGATAAAACTACCAATTTAAACAATTGATTCAATAGGCCACGAGATTTTGTTTTTTGTGTCTCAATTGATTAAGACAGTAAAAACAAAATCTCCCGTCTCCAAAATTTAAAAGCAGCATAATGAAAGAACGCCCAAGAAATTCAATCCAAAAAAAATTGCTTCTTTAAATGCGTAAATCAAGTAAAATTAAACAGCCGACTCGGGCAGGATCGGTCTTTAAATTCTCGGCTCTTTTCGGTACAACAGGCCATGATGATTGTTTCAAAGTATTGAGCTAACGGCTGAAGAATAGCGTTTTTACTTTATTTGCGAGTTTGGACTAAAACTACAGTTTAAACAATTGATTCAATCGACCCCGAGATTTTTGCTTTTTGTGTCTCAATTGATTTAAACAGTAAAAACAAAAACTCCCTTCTCCAAAATTTAAAAGCAGCATCATGGAAGCACTCTCGATAAATTCTGCCTAAAAGAAAAAAAAAAAAATTGCCTCTTTGAATACGCAAATCAATTGAAATTATACAACCGACCCGGGCAGGATTAGCCTTAAATTTGCAAGTGACTTCCTAGGGTTTGGGGAGCGGGACTGGTTCATTAAACCTCAGATTTAGATTTTTAAAGAATGAACCGAAACACATTTGCTTTTAAGAGTAAGTCTCAAGCAAATGGCGAGATGCAGAAAATAGAATTTCAAAGCGTGAATAACAGGTGGAGCGCAGGCATTAGAATAAGAAGAGCGCAGCTTCTGCGGTGTATGCCGTCAGATCGATAGAGGAGAACGAAGACAGTCGGGGCACACGGCTAGGAACTCTTACGAACCCAGGAATCTACAGGTGGGAGGCAAGGACACGTGACACCTAGGAAGCAACCGTCTATCGATTCAACACAACACACCTTTCAGCGATTAAAAAAGCAAGCCGAGATTTCGAGTAAATGCTTGAATAAAAATTAAATACTCGCATCTAGCAAAAAAGAATAAATGAATTAGATCGAAGAAAAATGTTTTCTAAATATGCAATAAAAAATATTTTTAACCACAGTGAATACAGAGATAGGAAATTTTTTTTTAGATACATATAGGCAAAGTAGTTTTTTTTTTTCAAATAACGTTCAAATGTTATATATATATTTTCATGTCTCATAAAAATAAATAAGAATGTAACTTTAAAATCTTGATACTATCCCCTCGTCCATCTCTGTCTCTCTCTATATAAATATATATAGGGAAACAGAAAAAAAAATGAATGGCTTATGGGTGAAATTTTGATAAGTTTGTTTCAGTCAACAGTTTCATAGGCTTTTTAAATGTTTTAATTTTTTTTCTAATGAAATCATATTTCTTCCCCTGAAACTGCAAGATACATTTTTTTCATTGTTGGTAATAAAACAAATGAATTACGAATAAGCTGTAACTTACTTTTTTTTCGCACGTTTATAAATAAGAATATTTAGAAAAATATGCAGAAAAAACTACTTCAGTCAAGCATAATTGAGATTGTTGCACTTACTCTTAGACATCATTTACTATGGATATGCACATCTCAGCTTTGATTCCTAAATTTAAAAAAAAAAATTGAAGCAGTAAAGTAATTATTTCGCTGATTATATCAGATAATTGATGCTATGTCTACCAAAAATTATGCAGTTTAAATGCACCATAAACACCTTTTGATTTTTTCTCTTTATGTCTCCCTAGATTTAATATATATATTTTTAAATTACATATTTAGATACCAATGAGATCTTACAAAAATAATAGTAATAAAAGAGAGATAAAGACAATCTATATAATAAAACGTGTAGGTATGCATCACAAAAATCGACGATATTTGTACACTCCGAATGGCAGCGACTGCAACTACCAGATGTAAACATTAGCGGCCGTCAGCAGTTTGAAACCGCGTGTCAACATGGATTTACGCACTGAAATCAGGGATGCTCGAAAGCGAGTTGCAAGATAAAGGGAAAATTGGGAACAATATCGAGTAAGAAAGCGAAGAAGGAATAATTCAATAAGAGAGAGGTGTGAAAGAGAGCATAAATGATCGCGAGGTTAGGCTTAACCGTCGCCGGCATAGCAAACGACAGCCAGTAATAGTTAATTTTCTACACTTTTTTTTTCAGTATTTACTGAATTTTTACTCCTTTTTTTAAGTGAAAAAAATTTTCCCCAACAATTTCTTATTTGATGTAATAATAAAGTGTAGATATCTTAATTTTGAAAAATAGTACATACTGAGAGGGATGTTACTTATGAAATCATATGGTAACATTCCTTACATATGTTACTTTCAGTTGAGTTGTTTTGCAAAAGAAAATATAATACTAAAAACAACCATGCTGGTCGCGCAGCGGCTCGTCTATTTAAAAAAGTTTGACGTAGCGTTTATTTGAAAACGTCTTCTCTTTTCACAGTGACATTGAATGATAGTTTAAAATATGTACCAGGAATCAAACTAAGAAATGTTCGATTGAAGAAGAAAATTCCCAAGCTAATTCCCCATTATTGTGGCCAACAATCTTAAAAGGAAATAAGAAGTAGAAAACAGCATGAATAGTTGATCGATACTACAACCTCAAACAAGCATTCAATTACGTACTTAAGCAATTTTGAGGACACTGGATTAAACTAAAGCTTCTTATATATCTCTCTCCAATGTACAATTACTCGGATATTCAATCATTTACTTGCCAGGCTAATTCAGAAAAGTGGAAGAAAAAGAACAAATTTTCTCCCTCTACCTGTGCAGAATAAATATCTTTCACTCGATTCATTCTTTTCCTGGTTCGGGAGGGGGTTGGAGAACCCCTAGATCTCGGGAGATAGTGGAGAGAAGAGCCCTATCTTTTTATGGGATCTCAACTGAAAGGGCAGAGGCGGGGATTCGAATCTCAGTCAAGGTTTTCCCTACATCTTGGGAGCAATGAACTAACTCCTTCTCAGAAAGGATTTAGCCTGATCTAACCGAAAAAGATATACAAGGACTTTGGGTTTTCAGTAATTTTTAAAGTTATTTCCACTTTGACGCGCACTTTTCAACAAACAATCTGACGAATAAAATTCTTAAACCGCAATTATTTGTAATAGACAGATACCTAAGCTGATTGGGTAAATTCTACTGTTGTTTTCTGACACAGTCCAAAATTTGTATGTTATTGTGAGCAAGCACTAACTTTTAAAGATAAGGATACTAGCAATGGGAAAGAGTTTCTTTAGTTTTTTCACGGTGATTATCAATTTTTATCTCTTTGCACGCAATTCATCTAATTAAAGACTTTTTAATTGTACCTCTAACATTAAGTTGAAACTTTCAAACTCTTCTCTCTTTTCTTGTGATTTGAATTTATTAACACTTAAACATGGCTATAATTTATTGCTACTTTAAAAGGACACTTCTAAAAAACCTTTCTCACTCACAAATCAGGGGTTTAAAGCTTCAGCCTTATATGAAACGACTCAGGTGAAAAACGTCTTTCCTATTTCCTACACTTTTATGTAGCTTTTTATTGATTAATAAAAATTCATGAGACTTTTTTTTTTGTGCTTGAAATAAGCTACTTTACTGGTAAGAGAGTCTCAAAGCTATTACCAAGAAAAGTTCAGTAGTCAGCTATTTTATTATGTCAGCTACGAACAATAGGAAAGGCCCTTACCGCAGTTTTGTATTGGAAGAAACGAAGCCAATTTTATCTCGCATGATTTGAATGCCGCAATATGGCAACATACAAAACATAAGGCTCTTAATGAGCATGTTTTTGGTATCTTTAAAGAATGTTGTACGTTTTTGATAACAATATACAGGCTCATCTCAACTCAAACTTTCTCTAATCTTAATTTTATTTTCTCATCGATTTAAAAAAAAATTAAAAAAATTAATAACAACGTTTTGATACCTGAATTCTACAATGCAGATACTGTTAGCTTCAGTTTATAGCGATAAGAACCCTTCCTGCCTATGGTATATTTTGTCCACGAATGTAAGTTTCAATGGCCTGAACTATATTCATTTCTCATCAGACGTCGCTAGTTTCTCTTACGTAGCTACAGAGAGAGAGATAGGGGGGGGGGGGGGGGGGTTCGCAGGTTATTTTCTAATTTTTAAATTCAATTGTTTTAACGTTTGAAATGTCTAATATTAATATATATATATATATATATATACTAGCATTATTGCCCGGCGTTGCCCGGGTAGATATATAGATATAAAATTTTTCATGCATTCCATCAAAAAAATACTGGGCTGCACCCCCCGCAAAATAACACTTCGCCCCCCCCCTCCCGTCACCCCCAGACCAACTCTCAAACCACCCCTCAGAACAAACTTCTTTTCCCCCGCGTATCGAATTAGACTGGTTGTGGTGAGGGGCTGTATCCACATTTAAGAGGTGCGCTTAGGGGCACAAAAATCATTAAAACATTAATTTAAAAAAAACTAATTGAGCCCCAAATTTCGTTTTTCCCGATTTAAGTTTCTCGGGTCCTAAACATTAACTGTGCCGAATTTGGTCCCGGTGGGTGAAACAGTCTATGATTCTATAGCGGACAAACAAACAGACAAGCTCTTTTATATATATAAGGGAGCGTGGCTTATACAATGTTCCTAGTTTTAATATTAATTGCACGCCTCTTTGAGAATGCTTTTAAATAAAAAGAATTAATTTTACTTCAGTTCATTGTTTTCAACCAGAATTTTAAAACAATTAAAGTTATAATGAGTTTTAAATTCACATAATAAAATTTAAAAAACGGAAACAAATTACTATTTAATTGATCGTTTTGATTTATGCGTAACGATTTACATTTTTTTTTTTATTTTAACTGTGCCCGACCACAAATCTATTTTTAACCATGAAAAGTCTCTCACAAATCCTTTAAATAAAAAAAAAATAAAATAAAATAAAAAAATAAAAAAAAACCCGCAGTAAATGTACATGAAAATTGTACTGTACTCTATAATGCAGCAACCTCAAAATACAGAAAAGATATCCTTCCACACTACGAAGGACAAATGCATGAGTTGCTTATAGGTTTATTCTCCAACGCAAGAAAATATTTTCGGTATAAAACTGTTTGGTGTGTAAAATCACTAATAGAATTACACATGTATTAATATATGCATTTCTCCTCGCACACCCTTAATATTTGCATCTCTTCCCATATTCAAATGTTAAGTTTTAGAAATCACATATGACATTTTCCGATACCAGCAGATATACTTACTGTATGACGTCCGTTCTTCTCGCTTTCATTGTCTTCATGTACACGATGACAGCAACCACGGCTATAACCACAACTATTCCGCACGCGCATCCTACTGCTATGTACAGGGAACCGCCAGTAGCTACCATCGCATCTGCTGCAACATAAAAATGCGTTAGAATACGCCATGTGAAGCACATGAAACATAATTGCGCAATTGCGTGCAAAAAAAGTATTAATGTGAGCGTTGGGAACGAACAATTACAATCTAGAAGCATTTGGTAGTGAATTATCGGATTAAGTGATTTATATAAGGAGTGTGACATTCGGATTCATCAAACACCTGTGACACGTACAATATGATTATTCAGCCGTTGTACATTAGCGGTTGATGAAACAATCCTGCCACCTAAGCATTTTGGGTTGTACGTTTATATGGTATTAATTGGACATTTCAACAAAGAAACGATTATAACATAAATGTTTGAAGGGCCTGAAATTGCCCTCATTTTTAAGGACATTTTTTATTTATTTATTTATTATTTTTTTTTAACTAAGCAGTAATACAGTTTCCCCACAGTTTAAAGAATGTACGAACTGTTTAAGCAAATAAATTTCATGAACAAGGCTACTTTTTGATGATATGAGAAGATCATCAAACTCAAGTCTATTTATAGCACCAGTTATTTTATGACCTAGGTCTAAAATGACCAGTTTAAATGACCAATTCTTAACTGCTACAGATATCCATTAATTCAAACTTCTGGTTCCAGAATAAACTATACTGGGATTATATCCGACAAATTAAACTATTTCGGTAAAATTATTAATTTTCATGACATGATCCTAACTGCTTGTTTTCAAAAACTTTCGAAAAAGTGAACATAAAAAAATGGTCATTTGAAACTTCAACTGTCAAAAAATACGCGTTAAGTGTATTTCAGAAAACTCAAATGCCTCGTGTACAAATATATACATGTGTACAATTTTCAATCAGGTGCATCATATATATATATATATATATATATATATATATATATATATATATATATATATATATATATATATATATATATATATATATATATATATATATATTAATTATATCTTGGGAAATGGAGCGAACAGAATTAATTGTTGGGAATAAGTCTCCAAGAACCTTCGCCCGAAATGAACTTTATTACAGTACTTGCAATTGTACAAAGAATGTTAATAATCTTGCACGGGATAAGGGAAATTATGTACTTGCATATTTTTGGCGTGAATTTTTCTCTTGGTTTGTATGCATGTGCATAATTATATTAAATATTATATGAGGTGGGCAATCTCATGAAAATGCAAAATTACTATTCAACTTTTATGCACTTAAACCAAATCATTGGATAAACGCTTTTGTCTCCGATCAAGAAACCAATGTACATACATTTACAAGGGCGATTTCTGCCACATCTGTTATATTTATCTTTGATACCATGGATTACGCAATCTTTCGTACCACGTTTGATCCTTTCAGGTAAGTTTACTACTTCTATGCAACCACTAAATCATTTCCGAGAACGCGAACTCCGAATATGAAAATTTTCCAAGTATTCCTTTCCCCAAAACCAATATAGTAATTTCATACATTATTTATGAGCAAGAAACACGTTTATTAACTTTTCATCCAGTTATCAAGCTGATAAATGATGACATCGGACGATACACAACTATTGTTGAACCATTAAAACCACAAATCTTAATTCTGAGTAATGGTTTCATTTGATGCCATCAAAGTTAATTACATCAGGAATGTACTAAACCACTCACTGACGGAAAATAAATGTAGGAATTTATTTTATACGACATCGAATAAAAATTAATTTTTTTATTTTTTGAGTCGATAACACAGAAATTGGTAAGGTGTTTTATCAAATTTTTTGAAAGATGGAAATTAACTGAAATAGAAATTTTGCCTCAAGTATAAATTTAAACCTATCAATTGACACCGTAAACGAAATGTGCGCCAAAGAAACGTCAAAGAAAAAATATTTTTTGCCCTTTCGGTGTTTTAAAAGAAGAAGAGTTAATCGCCGAAAGAAATACTTAAATTTAAATTATCTTGTATTAAAGCATTTGATCAAAAAATCGTTAAGGAAATGCAAAAGATACCGTTTATCGGACACATAGGTTTTTCAATGTTTTAATCCGAAATATGTACCCAGAATAAGTAAAATTATTAACGATATTACTGAACTTATAACTGTTAACAAATTACCCCCCCCCCCCCCCCCAAAAAAAAATAAATAAATAAATAAATAATATATATCGTGTATCTTTAAACCGCAAACTTTTAAAAATGTTTAACACTTTTTTTGGTTTAAAATAAAACACATTTGATTCGTTACCTTTAGAAAGAAATTATCTATTGAAAATTTGACTTCACAAGTACAAATAATTACATTTTTATTTAACTCTTTATGCTAATAAAAAATCCTGGCAACACAAACACTAAAGTCATTTAATTCTTAAATAGAAAATGTGCATTAAAAACAGAAAAAAAGCACTTAACAATACAACAAACTCATTAAATGTGATTTCAATGTATATAGTTCAATGCTGCCAACTTCATGGTACCATAATGCAGACAGTTTCTGTAAAATTAGGTCATACTTCGTGAGGTTTACAGAATTTAATTACAAACTAGGAAAATAGACTTTTTTTTCACTTACATTAATTTTTCGTTTCCCCCTATAACATTCGTATTTAACAGGGAAGATATAGTTATCAAATATCCTATAATATTGGAATTCACATGAACATTTCCGAAATATCGCCAAAATCTGTTTCAATGAAAAATTACATTTCCAACGTGGAAGTTTCCTCCAGGTTGGAAGGATATTTAATCTTAGTTACCTTAATTTTCGTAAAGAGTCCTGGTGTTGAGTTCTTATTTTGAATTAAAGTGCGTACATTTTTAGTGCTACAAATTACCATTCATTAGCCCAATTTAAATTCAAACTGCTTAATACGATATAGTCGGCGAAGCTAGCAAAAGACCAGGTTATTTCTGTCTGTAGAACATGACGTACACATTTGGCCACGTCTTGGAAACCGTTGCTTTAGTGAGTCAAATAATAACTCTATTTCTCTTAAAGGTTCATTCTTCCTTTTACAAATGCATTCTACAGCTTGATAGACAAGTAATGACCTATCAAATGCTTCTTGTAGTGGGGGTAGAGGGACAAAGCAGAAAGACAAACAGTGAAAATTGACCAAAAAATGTGTCACCAAGAAAAATACGGATGCAAATTTTGCCGATCTTTCCCTTTTAATAAATTTTATTAAATGAAAACATTATTTTTCGTCTGTCGTACATAAAATCAGGCATGTCATTAAAATTTTTAAATAAAAAATTTCCTAACGTTTTTTCATGTAATTCGTAAAGTTGGCAGGTATGATAAGCTTATTAAAAACACAAATAGCCATGCTACATACCAGAGGAAGAGGAATACTCACCAATCATCAGGGAATCATTATTCCCTTCATCTGAAATAAAAAAAAAGATGACTTAATGACTTCCCAACTGTTCACATCTAATGTATAGATCAATAATGTACTATAAATGATATTACAAGATACGTATAAAGAAGTTTTAATTCAAGAGGAAAACTGCCCGGAAAGCTAGATCTATCAATTTACTCAAAAGAGAAGACATTAGAAAGACATCTCTTTTGAGTCATACTAATGTCTTATATTTTTCTCATTAAAACACGAGAATTAAAATATTGCATTTTACGTCTCATTTTATAACAATCGTGATTTAAAAATTTTATGCCGTAATCGACTGTAGGAGAGGAATTATCAAGAAAATATTTATGAATCATGTAAGAAAGAATTATATTAATAAAAGCAGTGATCCCTAGGTTTCACCCGAGATATTTTGCTGTCAGCACACCCAAATGAAAAATTGTCAACAGTTCTCTACGAAACGTCCTTCTTTTGTCCCCATTTTTATTACCATGTTTTTATTAACTTGCTTTCTTGTCTGTGTGTGTGTTTGTGTTTGTCCAGTACAAATCTTGCAATCGATTTTTAACTAACTTCCCGACTAGCTAGACATTTGAAACTTTTAGAATAGCTCAGAACACGGTGACAATGCATTTTTTTAATACTTTTAGCCATCTTTAAGCAGATTTTTACCATGGTTTTATTATTTTTAGTTAATTTTGTTCTGTAGACTGGTGCAGCCATCTGTCGGTCGGGAAGGAAACGAAAAGTTAAACGCAAGTTAACTTCCAATTAACTACCATTTTTTTTAAGTTAATGGGATAATTCATCAAAAAAAATTTTAAAAGTATTTATTAATACATAGAATTGTCAAGTTTATATGATTCAACAGAAAATTTTAAAACATGGTATATAAAAAGTTCTTTTTATCTTGTAATTATTACAATTTTCAAGATGGCTCTGCCCAAATACTTTCCCAAGACAATGGTGAAACTATATTTTCAGTAAACGTTTCGTTATTGTCCCTTTTTAAATAAAAAACTACGATAACATAAAATGGAGAGAAAAATTCATATTTAGTTCGTGCGCGAACCCCAGTTGTAGTATATTGCTGTGAGAACAATAATAATAATTAACTTGCCATTGCTTTAAAATGATGAAATACATTTTAAAAGTGGTTATTCACTCATCATGAAGAGTTACGCGTTGTACATAGAGAGTACATAATTCACTCGGCATTGTACACAATTCGCCAAGAGAATTTTTCAGTTCAAGTGAATGAATGTTAATAAGTAAACAAAGATAATTTTTGTTTAAGACATTCTAACAAAGGGTATATGTAGCCTATATGAAAAGAATCATAATCTAAATATATTTATTAAAGGAGAAGAACGTTAAGGCACTGACAGAATGAAAAAAAGAATCCATAAAAAGAAAAGATTTACTAGCTGTAAGCAAAACTAGAACACAAATGTATTGAGAGAGTCTTTTGCTCCCAAACCCTGATGCTAAATGAAGCTTTTTAGGAAAAAACTGCCCAATGAAAAATAACTTGGATATATCTCAAGAAAAGTTGGTTTAGGGCACGAAAAAATAAGTCACTAAAATCGTACTCCTAATTTTGCCGATACCTCAACACTCTTTATATTCGAAACAAATGACAGCCGTTGCAGTTTGGTGAGCAGGTTACATACAATCGATTAATCGATCTATCGATAACTGCATTCGCTTTAAACGACGAGATGCATTATTAAAACTGGGAAAAGACAATGGTGAAAACATTTTTTTTTCTTTTCCAAACTTCTGGGCTGTTTACAATAGTCACGGTTAAAATTAAATCGCGCGGTTCGAAACTCATTTACGCGCGATAAAATGATTTTCAATAGTCGCCCAGGAAAGCATTTTTCTTCTCGCCCTTTTTATTGAGACGAATGGTTGAAAGCGAAACCGTATTTTGTCTGCAGTAATTACCATCCTACACGTTTCGCCGAGGAATTCATTTGTCAGGCGGCATTTGCATAATTTGCGGGTTTTTAAAAGGTAAACACGGTATTTTTTTTCTCCCCCCCCCCTCCCATCCACTATTATCAGACCCTGCCTTGCATATTTCTCCACCTAATTTATTTTTGTTTGTTTAGATGTATTTATGAGAGCCATAGGACTGAGAACGTGTCTTGTATGTAATGAGTGTTTGTATGCGCCTGTGGGGAGGGACGTCAATAAGTAAGAATATAAATAATGAAGTCGGATGCTAAATTTTTTGGCGACCAGTTTTAACCGGTCAAGCGTGGTTACATCAGCATAGAATGTTTGATGTTTTTCGTTCACCTGTTTAATTCAATTCGCTTCAGTGCAAGCGCAACAAAAATTTAAGTGGCTGGAGATATAGCCAAGAGCTAGTAAGTTTTGAAAGATATATCAATTTTAGGCGTGCCAAATAATTATTTAAAAAAAAATTCATATCAACGATAGTTTAAAGTCTGGATATTGTATTAGATAGCTCGGGGACTTAAGAAAGAAGTGGACAAAGAGAGGGGGAGTATAATTTAGGACCTTTATCTATTTTTACAATATATGAACAGTCGAAACCCGTTATAACGAACTTCAAGGGACAAAAAGTTTAGTTCGCTTTATCCGAACCGTTAAGAAAAATGCTAGAGTTCACAAAATGTATAACTCATTAGTTGCAATGTGTATTCAATAATGATGAATTTTAAAAAAAGATAAAATATATTAAAAATGATCATTAATGTATTAAATCGACTAAAATCGATTACATTAAACTGATACAATACTAATTAAATTACGGACAATAGAAAAACGGCGGGACCAAAGTTTTCGTTCGTTATATCCGTGAGTTCGTCATATACCGGGTTTCGACTTTACTAGAAACGATCTTGCGACAGACGTGGGGAACCGGAAAATTGTTCTAACTACATTACTGACATGACTCCTTTTTATTTAAAGTTTTTTTTTTTTTTCAAAACCACGAAGCATCATTTATACCCTGAAATAAATTTGTATGTTAAAATCTATCAATACATCTAAAAAGGTCGCCCAGTGGCTAAGTGGATAAGGCATCAGCCTGCCACGCCGGGGGTGTGGGTTCGATTCCCGCATAAGACTTGGCTGTATTCTGGAGAACCGGTCAGTCTTCCGCCTGCAATTGGAACCCCGTCTAGAAAGGGGAGCTGCAACCCATCGTCCATCGCCGGTGTCATCGTCTGTCAATAAAATTCTTCTGTGATTGTGTCATTTGTCTGTTTCTATGTCTTATATTCATATGTACACCGGACTGGGGTGTAATGTTGTCATCCCCCAGGGACATTAGCCACACACACACATCTAAAAAAAAAAAATTCTTAGCTGCGACTGGGCAAAGTTGACTCAGCATTTCATCCCTTGAGTGGGTCGATAAAATGAGGACCAAGCATGATGCTTGGGAGCTAACTCTGGGGGGTCTCGCGGCAGGCTGACCACCTGCCTGAGACATGTGCTGTTTGACCACTCCAAGCCCATGGTCAAGAAAGCGGAGATGGGCACCAACGGCCTTGGTCCACAATGGACTGTTGTGCCACTGATTAATTCTGAACTAAATTATAAATCGAATAAAAATTAAGAGTGATACCGAAGGAATCGTCAATAATTTTGGAATAGAGCTCAAACTTGGCAACTATCAAATCTTTTGACAGCGCATTTAATTTACAAATAGACGTTTGATAGCTAAATTGTCTAACTATTTTGTAAGGACTGATTAGAATTAAACTGTCCAGTTTGATTAATTATTAATTTTAAAGCGAAAAAAATCTTATAATATTTTTTTTTCAAATGACTAAACATTATATGATTTAATTTATTTTAAGAATCACATCTTTTATCATTTAACATTGAAAAAAAAGCAAGTAAACAGCTAACATTTTTTTAAATATTCAAATTCTATAGATGTTTAATCTCTAAATGTCTAATAAATTGCACAATAGCATATATTCTCAGAATGATACTTTTCTAGATGTTAATTTGAGTTTTACCTGGCTTAACACTTAAACAAGATTTTATAAATTAGTGTCAAAAATTATATCTTTATTTTATACAAATATTAAATTCCAAATATTCAAAGCTGTTGACCGGTCAATGTTAACCGTTGCGCTCCAAATCGAACCAAAACCAAATATTCAAATAAGAGGATTTTTTTAATTTGATGAACGATGTTTTAATTCTAACTAAATTAGTGAAATTTATAAAGGGTAAAGTCATTTCTTTATTTCTTTCCAAGTTTTCCAATTATTCCATATTCAAATTTGTCCGTCTAGATCCCCTGTATAACCATCGTAGATCTTCTAATCATCTGGGGATTCCAAACAAGAAATCTCCATTAACAAAATTCTAATTAATTTTTTCAAAGAAATATGTAAGTAATATCGCCGCCGTCCACACCCGAAGGTTATACGGCCCTTCAATAATAAATATAATCATGCCGACGGCAATCCAACCAAACCGGGTCCCGAAGTTTTTCTTTTTGCAATTCGTTTACCTGTCTTTTTTTTAAATCTGAGGGGCTATCCACCTTCCCCTTGTAGGGGGAAGTATATATTCATAAGTTCCTGCATAATATTCTTGATGTACCTTCTACAATAATAATCCGTAAATAATTTACTAGGGGCCCAATCTTGAAAGCCCAAAGGTAGATTTTTTCGTGCTTCAGCCCATTTGCTACAATTGTATATACAGTGCTTTATAGTTTGTATATTGCCACACTCACAAAGATCTGTTTTAGCAAAAAATCTGTTTTGATAGACTCCTATACAGCCATGTTCAGTTATTGCTTGATTAACAAGGAAATCTGCCGACAGTCTTTTCGTAGAAACTCTAGGGAATACCTCAAATACTTTCCTTCCTACACTGCTTCTCTCCCAATTTTCTTGCCATATATTTATGTAATAATTCTTAATTTTATTCTTAATCTGTTCTTTAGTTAATTTATAATTTCCTGTGATTTCAAAATTCTAATTAATTTTTTCAAAGAAATATGTAAATTTAAAAAAATGATTTAAATGAAAAATATTTTGTTGTATAAGAATTTACTATTGAGCGCTGATTACCACGGAGAAAGCATTTCGCAGATCTCCCCTTGCAGAGTACGCATACTTTGGAGAACCGAAACCCAGAAAATAGAAGTAAAACAAAATATCAAATTGCTGTAACTGTCAAAGAATGAATGTCGCACGAAGTTTCAGTTGAAAACGATAAAATAATATTCCACGCTCGCCCTACAAGAGATTTTTCATTTCGTCTTTCATTGAGATGAATGTTCGAAATCATCATTTACCCCCAGTCATTGTATTTCACCTCACGATTCATTTGTCACGCGGGAGATGCGCACCATTTCTGTATCATTGTGGTGAAAGGTGCTTTTATCTTCTCTCTATGCGCTATTTTTCATTTTTCATCCTAATCGTCGTTGCAGCGAAACGTTATGCATATACTTTTCTTTGAGAACGTAAAACTTCGTACACACCCATGCTATTGTCACTGTTTTTTATTTTTATTTTACGGAGCTTCCATTTCAAACAATATATTTAAACTCAGATTGGAACAAAAAGAACCCAACTGAAAATGTGATCACTTGAGATTATATTGTTTTTGTTTTTAAGATTTTTAAATTAATTTTAGATGATAGATGAAAAGTTTTTCTATTGTCTTCATGTTGATGAACAGTGATACTTCGATTTAACGAATTTTCTTTTTCTTTGTCCCCTCTGGAATGCATAAAAATACCAGTAGAATAATAATTGATTTAAGAAAGGACAATATTTCTTAGAAAACAAATTTTCATCTACATTGTTTGGGGCCATAAAAATGATCTGTTATTATGTAGCATATCAATCTCATATTCTAAACATTAATATCTTATTTAATAAAATAAAGAAGGAGATCGATTTTAGCCTTTAAAAAAAAAACTGGTATTTTCCGTAGTATTTTTTCAAGAAAGTTATGTGTTTTTTCATTGAAAAACTGAAGGAACTTCGATTAAGCGAATGTTTTTGCTCTTAGGATTCATGAAATCGTTTAACAATATTTCAAAATCTGAAATTATAATGTCATTAGATTAGATGTATATAAACCATTTCTAACTAGATTTATCTTAAAGTTAATAGGCTTTAAAAAAAATATTCAAAATAATATAACTCGTCTTTGCTACAACAAATTGTTACAAGATTTTCCTTCTTTTAAAGAAAAATAGAAACAAAATCAAAATCAGCCGTAAATATCACCGTCTTTTTTCTTTCTTTATCATTCTTCGTAACTTCGTTGTTATTTTGAAACCAGTTTTAGCTTGCAGAAATACCGTGGTTTTGTTCTTATTTTATATTAAGCCTATCCAGGACTTTTAAATAAGGCTGAAAACAAAAGGGTAATGTTCACAAAATGTTAATAATTTCTTAGACTTAAGTTTTCGTAAATAGGATTTGCGAGTCATTCAGTGGTAAGTTTCTTAGTTAGGAAAATAATAGAATTTTAAAAATTTCCCTAAAATTCCAGGTTTTATTATTTAATCTAGAACAAATTTCAGTTTTGTACTCTTGGTATTGATGACCTGTAATAAAGAATGTTATATTAAATATTTTTGACTAGCAACTAAAATTTTCAACTTTATTTGAACAAGTAGATAGACAGAAAGCCAAAAAGTTGAACTGGCTTTCCATTTTTTTCTGTCATAATCGAGCAAAATATTTAAGCCGTAGGTGCGAAGTTTGATACAAGTGGCTTCATAATAACTTGGTATCTTTTAAATTTCTTTTCTATAAATATATTTGGCTGGTGGAGCGACGGGATATAAACTCGAGTTCGTGAACCCATTTCCTTAATATCGTTCGAAATCGATTACCTTTATTTTTTCAGAAGGATATAAACCACACTGTTAGAAAATGTTGACAACAATTCTTACTGCGAAAATACCATTTTTTTTATTATTTATTTATCCCCCTCTAAACAGATTGTCCCTAGCGATATTGTACAATTATCACTGCAAATTTGCTTCATCTAAAAAGCAGTTAACATTTTTTATGTTAACTGATCCATCTGCTACTGTTTTGCAAGACATATAATTAAACTAACATTTCTAAGATAAAAATTGCTAAAAATTTACTTTTGTCAATAATCACTAATATTATGGCATTTGATAATAAATTTTTAAAAAAAATTATTATTCAAGAATTGAGAGGGTGCCATTTGCTATTTTGCATAAAATAGTTTTCTAATACGTGCATTCAAAACTATGCGATACTTCAATTTACTTTAACGTTACTGATAAACGGTCCGCAACCAATATCATTGTCCTAAAAGATGTTGATTCCTTCGTCGACTGATTGTACTGCAGGCACCAGCGTTCAGTAAGTCAATAACTAGTTGGCTCAACGTTTATTAACAACAGAATAAATTATATGTGTAACCTCATATTTTGTGAACTGTAAAAAAAAAGACTATTCTGACTAGGCAGTTTTATTAGTGACACCGATCTATTTCGCCTGCAGCCAGTAGCTGTCAAATAAGTAACATTTGCCGATATTCAATTGTCAATATTTCAAGTTTACGCGCTGCTTATTTTGGAGTTGCTGAACGAAACGTAAACCTTAATAATTCGAAGGATACCTGCTTACTACTGGCAGCAAAAGCTTATATTTTGAGTTCTTTTGCCAGATGCTTTCAACGCGCTGAACGCGATGTGAGATGAACATGTTAGGTTGCTACAAGAATTAAAGAGATGGGAAATTGCTGGGGCAACGAGGCAGCTATAGTCACACCTTTCATGTCTGCACGGATGACAAAGGGGACGCTCTCGCTGTTTTCCGGATAGTCAAAACATGTCTTGAGACTTTAAATAAAGTTACGGCTGCCCCTTCCTCTATCTTCCTCTGAACAGTTGCTGCTATGCACGGGGGAGTGATGCATGGCCATTCAGAGTTCGCTGCGGGACCTCTAGATTTGAATGTGCGAGGAATTTCCACTCCAAAATATTTATCGCGCCCAATAATTCACGTCCCAGAACTGCGCTCCTGCGAGCAGATATATATTTCTTTCCTTTTATTATTGTTACTCTGGGACATTTTTATCTGTCCGCTGTGTGCAGAGGAGGAATCCGCGTAAATTATGCCGGAGAAGGGGGGGTCGGGGACACATCGCGACCTCCTTCGGGACCTGAGGAGCGGTGTGGGCCGGATGACGTCACGATACTTTATTTATGATGACAACGAAGATGTTGCGCCTTTGTCTTTTCCGTCCGAGCCGCCATCGCATGAGACTATTACATATTAAGATAATATTTCATCTCCTCAAAGAGCGAGTTTGTGAGGAATAATCAGGCGGAGAAAAGAGGTAAAAAGTAAAAGCATAGATTAACTCAGCATATTTGTGGTTAGGGTTTTGGCTTTCATGGAAATTGTTCCCACGAGTCCGAGCGATGTATAGTATACTCTTAAGCCAATTTCCTCTTTATTATGAGCATATAATGAAGGATATGAAGAGAAGACGCAGAATTTTTTTTATTTACGCTCACGAATTCCTTTCCAATGGTTAAAAAGAAAAAAAATCTAACTTCAATTTTTAAATTACTCTGAATACTGTTTAGCTACAGATTGCGAAAACGTAACTACATTTGCTACAATTAATTTCGTCTAAGAGTGTTGAAAGAAAAATTTCTTAAAATTATTATGCCTAGCTCTTTTATACAAATGCTGCTAAGTAAAACAACAAAAGCTCTGGGCCGCTCTACGGCTTGTTTTTACGATACGGGTTAAAGAACAATAAAACTATAACATCTTAGTGAAATATAAAGCTTTTTAAAACTGCATTGCGTACCATCAGTTATTAAAGTAAAATGCAATGTAAAATTAATAGAAATTTGAAGTTCCAGAATTTTAATTTGTATCGAACAGCGGTCCTGCTGAGTGATATTTTTTTTTTTTTTTTTTTTTTTTTTTTTTAAGAGAAATAAATAAATAACTAGGGAGCAGTACATTTTGTGTTAAACTGCCGATCACCTCAACTACATTCTCATTTCATAACTTTTAATTTTCAGGAATAAAGGGACTTTATTTCAGAATACTAATCAAAGAAAATAAACGAAACATTATTAACTTATTTTCTAAAATTCTCTGCTTGCGTTTAAAACCAATTTAAAGAAAAACAACAGCATCCGAGCCTCGCAACTTTATCTTGCGTATGTGCAAGTGGAAAAATATTGTAGTTGGGCATCACCTTTTAAATAACATTCTGAGAGATACATAGCTTTAGACTACAAGGCATTATAAATTTCGAACGAGCCATTTAATAGAGAAATCAAAATACCAGTGCCCTAAAAAGTCCAATTATCTCTCAGTTACCTTCATAAATAGTGTTCCGCATTTACCATGATTATAAAATGCTTTTAAAACTAAATAAAATTACCAGTATAAGCGATTAATAAAAGATATAACCCGTGATTAGGGAATTCAGTAAGAAAAGGGTGCATTCAAATTCCATTTTCAAATGCTCATGCTTACATTTTCCATGAGTTGCGAAAGGCTATTTATGTTTAACAACGCTTTCAATTCCATTTGTAAACTGACACTTGGTTAACTCACTGAGATTTGACAACCATTCTGAGTGGCCCTTTCTCAGATAATGATTCAGATTATGTTTATGCCGTAGTATGCCCGTCGAAACGGTTCAAATGAGAGGGTAGGATTTTCAAGGCCCGTAAGCTATTAGAAGATCGGGCTGACTACTCGTATAGTTGAGGGACAAGATCTAGGTCCAGGTATATAAATAAATAAATAAATAAAATTCCGTGGGATCTGTCTCGTCTCTCGATGTCTCTGCGATATACAGTGGTAAAGCAGTGAGACGGAGAAAGCCAAAGAACAAAACCCGTAAAAAAATGTATTATGCTTACCCTTTAGACAAATTTTCTTCCTCTTGAGCACGAGATGAGTTACGTTGGGAGCAAGTGTTATGTTTAGATTCATAAACACCTCCACTTCAGCATTCACTCGACCCGTGCATTGCAGAACCAGACGAAATACTAGAAAATATAAAAGAAGAATTAGGTGTTTTAGGTTGTAAAATATTTGAAGATTATATATATCTCCCTCTTACGTCTCGTTCGAACATGAGCGTTTATATACATAATTTGTGTATTTGTATTGAAACACCCATAGCCTTATACAAATACAGAGGATAGGTATTCAATTTTAACAGCACGAAAAGGTATTTTTCTTTATATAGTCTTTGGATGCTATTTTTCGGGGGGAAAACGACGGATGCTAGACGACTGCTAAAACAGAATATTAAATTCATATACTTACACGCGCATATATATATATATATATATATATATATATATATATATATATATATATATATATATATATATATATATATATATATATATATATATCTTCTTCTCTAATGCGGCAGACGGTTACTTGGACATTATCCATATCGTCATATGACACTGCGGTTTTCCTTTGCTGGCCACTTTTCTGGGAGCATCGTATAGGTGGACCAGTATTCGTTCCGAATATTCGGATTTTTTACCCCATAGATGATTACATATAGTTTAAATAAAATGGAAGGGCGAAGATAGATGATTATTTTAACATTTAGCGACATAATAAACTACTAGGGAATATTTTTGATTCGCACTTGTGGCTAGTTTGTATCAAAGAGCTGATCACATATTTTCAGAATTGGGGATATCTACAAATAACACTTGCCCGAGTATATTTGGGGTTGAGCGCCGAGTGGCTAAGGGCCTGTTCACTTAGAATCTGTCAGCGTAAAAATTTTCAACCAATCATATACCATTCATTGACTCCAATCAATGCCAACAGAATCTTTAACGCTGACACTGGCGGATTCTATGTAAACAGACCCTTAGGAAAGGATGCATAGAAAAAGAATGGAGAAACTTCAGACGAAATATTTGCTGTTTTTTAATTGTGTACCTTTAGTTATTTATGACATCTACTTACAATGTATTTTAACAGACCATACACAATATATCTCTATTTTATTTTATTTTATGAACTACATTTTTCTTTTATGTATCAAGTTTATCAGAAGGTTCGGAGGTTATAAAATAAAAGACATATTAAAAGTAAATTATACCAGAAATTTTGAAAAAAATTACTACATTTTTACCAGAATATTTAAATACCTTAAAGTACAAGTAAATTTGGAGGGGAAAAATGTTTCGTATTGAATGCGAAAAATTTTTGGAGATGCTATCTTTTTAACTTTTAAACTGCGTGGCACCATTTAGAAAACGGCCAAAAAGTTGAACATTGCTTTAACAGTATCATTATCTCCACACCATAAATTTCGACAAATGAAACTGAGCCTTGATTCGCAAAAAAAAAAAAATCCTTTTTGAAACAAACACCTCATCAATAACGGCAACGTTACATTCCATCAACGTTGCATAAAATGCCGTTTCTATGCACGAAAATATATATATATATATATATATTATTCCAAGTTATAACAACCATCCGCCTTATCATCTCTCAAACATTTAGAGATCAGTTACAAATAATCCCTTGCCATAAAGGTGAAAAATCGGAAGCTTTAGCGAACAAACGGCGCGCACTTACGCACGCGTTCTACATAGCAGCTACTCTTCCAGCGGAGAGAGACAGAGAGAAAAAAAAAGAGCGGGTAGAAAATGGGCGGCCATCTTTCACGAGATTCTTGAATTCGCGAACTTTTATGCTAATCCACCGCCTATTACTGGAGGGAATAAAAATCATCTGGGACATAAAATTTATGGCGCGACGCATGCACAGGCACAGGGAAAATGGGACATAAATCGGAACTTCAGAAAATAATTCGTGACACACTGGAAAGATATGTCGGAATAAATCGGCGAGGACTTTCAGATGGAAGTGCCTATTTGTTATAATTATCGATAGAGTATTCGGGAAGCTGGGAGAGATATGAGGGCAGCAATTATTTGGATACGAGGGAGATTTTGTTTCTTTTTCTTTTTTTTCTCCCCTATCCCGGCTTACAATTTGGAAAGTTACAAGCAAGATGAGATGACTTCGATATTAACAGGGACATGATTTCTGAAAAATACGCATCTAATCCACATATAGATTTCTACGGAGGCAGCCCAGGGAATGAACTTGGAATTGCCGAGAAAATATGAGAGGGAAGTAAGTGCTGTTTGGTCCTTTTGCTTCGGAAAAAAATAATTACAGGAAAAAAATAATTAAAGTAGAACTAAAATAATTATTCATAGTGAGGTAAATGAGAAAAAAAAATGACAATTTTAGGCTCGAGTGCTTACGAGTCAAGCGAGCGGGCTCAACGGTTCCAAACTAATTATTAGATTGATTCACTTGTTTCTTCGTATGAATTTTACCTATTTCAAACCCAATAAAAATATTATGTCTATAAACGTGAGCAGGAGATATTTTTTTTCTCTCTCGCTCTCCAGAAAAATTCCACGTTTGGAATTCCTTTCCATCCAACTTACTCGAGTACGCTTGAGAAAAGGGAATTCCAAAAGCTGAACTCTCTAAATAAAATGTGGAATTACTCTTCGGAGAAATTCCACGTTTGGAATTCCTTTACCTCCAACTTACTCGAGTACGCTTGAGAGAAGGGAATTCCAAAAGCCGAACTCTCTAAATGAAAAGGGGAATTACTCTTCAGAAAAAAATTCCACGTTTGGAATTGCTTTCCTTCCAACTTACTCGAGTGCGCTTGAGAGAAGGGAACTCCAAAAACTGAACTCTCTAAATGAAATGTGGAATTACTCTTCAGAGAAATTCCACGTTTGGAATTCCTTTCGCTCCAACTTCCTCTGTTATGCCTTGCTGAGAAGCCCTTACAGAGGTCGAAATCTAGGGCCAATGCTACATTTGCGCTGGGAAAGTAATATAAATTTTGAAACTAGACACTTAACCACAGATTGGTGCCGAACGCAACCTCTACCCCTCCAGTTGAGGAGCAAAAATATTTAAAACACGAATATTTTAATCCTTGTTCATTAAGTTATTTTTACAATATCCCCATTGACATAGTCTTTTTCTGTTAAGTATTAAAGAGTGTAATTAACACAATAATTTATATTTTGCAATGAAAATCATTACTGCACTAATATCTTTGTTTCATTGTTCTATGTTTTTAAATGTCGTTTAGAGAAAGCTTTCCTAGCATCTTAAGTTCAGAAAATTTACGATATGATTTGACAAATTACGTTAATGATTGCGTTAACAAAATCATACGTTAATGATTTGACAGTGTGACGCTAAAGTTAATGCGATTGTATGTATGTTTGTGGCTACTAAAACACAACTGGAATACAAAAATACTCGATAATTTAGAATATCATTTATCTGATTCACCTACAGGGCAGAGTGTAAGATACCGGATAGCAAGACATAACATTTGCAGCAAGGAAATTCTAGATGGGAAAAACTCATTAGAGTTGGCATTCGTAAGCGCCTAACAAAAATAGCAGAAATTTTTGATTACTTAACAAAAATAAAACATTGCGGGGTATAAAATCACAAATACTACAAAAGAAAAAATGTTACAGTATTTAAAAAATTGTATAATCAAATACAATATTATACAACTCGTAAACACTATTTACAAATAATCGTCTCGGTTCTAAACGCGTTATAAAATCGCAATAAGATAAGAACAATCTAAATCGGTTGCTGAGGAGGAGAGAGACCATATCCTAGCGGATACTAAATGAAGTATAGCGCTTTTAAAGAAAGAGGGGAAAAAAAGGAGGGCGGTCATTTTTCTGATGTCCAATGACCTGTTAAGAAATTTCTTGGTATATGGAAATGCAATGGCGGGCAGCGGCAAAGACAAATGATGTTACGACTTTGTGCTTCCAAGCGTGATTCCGCCATGACAGCCCACGAATTCAATCCATAGATAATCTTGGGCAGGAAGAAAATTGGTCCTGTTTACAAATCTCCTAAATGTTTCCAGCTAAAGTGAATAGGCCTCATTAATCCCAAAGAATTATTTTTATTTATTTATTATTTACTGTGAGATGCTTAAAGAATTCTAAAAATTGCAGTTTTTGTTCCGTTCAGCAACTGAATTCGACTTATAGTTTTAGAGTAGAACATGCGAGAGAAAAAAAGAAAAGCACTCGCACTCGAAAGAAAAGAACTAGCACTGATTTCAAAAGAAGGGAAAATAATTGTTTCCTGGACAATTATTTTCCCTTCTTTTGCTGACACTAAATACTGCCATTAAGAAAACCAGCTAATGTATTACTGTTTACTAAACGATACTTTAAATGTAATTCTACCAGATGGCTGTTGATTGGTTTTGTTTTGAGCACTACAGTCATTTTTTGCTACACAAGGAATAACTAGACCGGGGCCTACTGCTTAAAGCGGATTCCGAACGGCTGCAAACGTCCATGCTAAGAGTGGGATCCGAAAACACAAACTCTGGTTCCGAAAGCCAGCACCCTAGTCATTCGGCCATCGTCCGGCCAGATGGCTGTTGAAAATGAATTGTAATTTTATGCCAATACAGCAGAGTCTGTGAAAATTTTCATATTAAGAGGAATTATTTTTGATAGTTATGACTATAGATTGAAAGCAATATATGTATGCTTGTATTTTTCCCAAAACAAGGCAGTGACGCTGTATTTCGACACTTGCCCACTACACCACGAGATTTGTTGGTTTCTCGTAATGTGGGCACCGCATACGTGAACCAAAATTGCCCCCTGATAGCACCTCAATTTAGACCGAGCATCCCCAGGGGTGACATCTGGTGGGCTCATACTCTCCTCCCACTGGCAAACCACATGGAAGGACTTTCTTGCGTATGGATTTAACGTGCCATTGTATACTTGCATGCTTCTAATATAGAAGACATCATAATCAAAGACATTTACCCATTAGATGGAACAAAAAATTACGATTCGAATAGTTTGTAAGATTAATAAACAACACGGCCCGTTCATTGGTAAGTACATAAGTCAAAGGTGCCGATGATGATTAGTTCAATTCAAGGCACGTAGTTCATTTTAATGGAATAAAGTAAGAACACGGTCGGTGGAAGGTACTGAACGGAAACAGCGATTTTTGGCGAGGCATGGAGTCCCTCGATTACACTTTCAGGTTAGAACCACGTTATCGCATGTCAGTCATTGATTAGAACACCAGTCCCAGGTGTCAAAAAGGGACTGGTGTTCCCTTTTTTGACACCTGGAATTTTATTTTTGGTCAGACGAAAGTTAGTTTTAAATAAGAGACAGATCATGAATTATTATTTTTTTTTTTTTAAATACTAGGGGCTTCGCCCCTAAGCTCGCTACGCTCTCTCCTCTGTTATGGCTAATAGCGAGATACATAGGGGGGATTCTCGGGAAATGTCACAGCTTCCATCTTTTTACTGTTGTCATTCTTAATGCGAAGGGCGTTTCACCACTGTTGAAGTATCAGCTTTAAAATTCAATTAAAAATCCAAAATTTAAGATATAGACTTGAAATGAGGTTTATATGAATAAGAAAGCTTTCAGCTTCCAGATGTAAATATTTTCTTTGTAAGATAAAAACTCGAGCAGCATCGATATTACATCACATAGGGGACGATATTTCTTGAAAAGTGTGTTTCATTTTTTTATGAAAATATTAGTCTGTTTTAAAATATTTTTAAACAAATTAGATCTAGTTTGAAAGAGAAATGTCTGTAGTCTTAGACTGTAAAAAGATCAAAATTCTACGATCATTTTTTGACGAGTTATCGTAATCTGAAAATGAAAAAGTCAATATTTTTCCCCAAAACATAAAATAAAAAAAAACTTAAAAGTCCGTCAATGATGAGACATGTCTTACTTTGGTTTCCCCCGTTTTTCTGCATCCATTGGTATCGCTCACGACCCCATACCTACAGCGGTTTCGGAGGAGATAGCGTGACAAGCTTTTGACAGCGGCAGCGGGAGTTACTTTTTTCTTTAGAATAGAGAGAAAATTTTCATTTGGGATTCTTTTACAACTGATTTATCAGGGGCTAAAGTTTTAGAATTACAACATATAGCTATTGAGAAAGTAATTCAAATGAAATATTCATAATGTTTAGTTAGTAAAAATTTAATTTTTTTCTGGTTTATATAACATAGATAATTACCTCGGAGGTGGAGTAAAAGAAAAATAACGTGTACATCAGCAGAGCTTACGAGAAAAGAATTTTTTATGGCCGTAAAAAATTTACTTTCCAACCCTTTAATAGACACAGTAGAGCCTCTTTATCGAAAAGAATAACCACAAATCTCTTTCTCCGCGATATCCTCAGCAAGAGAGTAAAGGAATAAAATAGAAGTATCGAGGCCCATCTTTCAACTGCTCAACGATCGGCGACGAACGGGGCCCCAGTTTAGAATCCGGAGAAGTGCGAGGCGAGAATAAACGACAAGGATCCATACGCGGAGCGGCATAATTTCGGCGTTACGACCGGGGCCCTTTCACGCAAAGAAAATGGTCTCTTCGTTCCTTCAAAAGAGGGGAACTTGTATGCTAATCCGGCGCTTATTACTGGACTAAAAATCGCCCGAGGCACACAATTTATGGAGAAACGCATGCGCGAGCACGGCCCGAATTCGGACATAAATTGCGACACTCGACAAATACGTCGGGACAGAGGGCCTATGCAAGGGCTTTTGGAAGATAGAAAGAGGAGTGTGGGTGGCTAATATAGGGGTTTGATCTGCATTCGCTTTGTTCCGTCATGCTTCTGTAAATTAATGCTGCATAATTCAGATTTATTTGTAAAAGAGATGTCATGAATACATGTATGGATATTAGGGTATTGTGCTAACAAACTTAGTGGCCCTGGGTATGTTTCTAAGGGTTTCCAGGGCAGTCTGGAACGGAAAAATTTCCCCCTATCCAGGTGAAAAGACAACTAAAGAGTGGAGTGCGACAAAGTATGCCCACTTACATTAGCCTAATACATTTCGCTGTCATAAAAACTTACTTATCGTATCAGTAAATTTCCATTGCGGTTAAGATTCGGTAAGTAATCATAATTCAGGAAATATTGTCAATAACACTAGAAATATTTTGGACAAACTATGTAGAATGGCAGTGTATAAGGAAAGACACACACACGCGTGCGCATGTGGGAAAATAATTTTCCCATTATGCATTACTAAAATTTCTGAGATATTTACTAGAGTCACAGGTAAAACATTAGTATGGAGATTTTGAACACTCTCTTCAAGCAAATTTATATTCTTGCATTTTGTACCATCTACAAGTACAAAATATGTACAAAAAAATTACGAAAGTGTTAAGTTTTACGACCTCTACAGGGAGTCTCGAGAAAGCCTTTTAAAAATTGGTGTTTTTGGAACAATGACACTACATCAATAAGTTTTACACAGTAAACCACTGCATCACTTGCTCACGCAATCGAATTTACCTAGAGAAAAGTTTGTTTTAATGGATAAAACATTTTCCAACTTATGAGGATGTGTGATAATTAAAAAGAAGCAAAATTAGACGGTGAAAACATAAAATTTAACACTTTGGGGATTAAAAGTATATTTTCTGTTTGCGAATACCAGATTTAATAACTGATCCCCAATCTATATTTTAAGTCTCGTTTTTAAAACATGTGAAAAAATTTACCTTCTTCCTTAGTTGGAATCGTGCCTTTCCGAGAGATGTTGAGTTGAGGGGTACTCAAAGCTTCTGGATCACTAACACTGAAACTGATGGAGTAAGGAATCTGAAAAACCAATAAATATTTAAGTGAAAGGAACAAAAGGAAAGTCCATGAACACATTTTAAAGCAATCTGCGATAAAATAAAAAGCCCTTTAATGTAGAAAATTGGTATACACATACTAGAGGTCAGTATTGGCAGAAAATTGAATACCCGCAGATATTTTGTTTTGCAAGGGTCCAATCTGGCTTGGACCGCAGATAGTCCGGTCATTTATGCTTGTCCGACCCAAACCACATTATTTAAGTTTTTTAAACTGTTTTCTTTCCGTATACCACTAAAGAATGTACATAACATATTACTCTTTATATTATTTCAGTAATACTGTAGCTGGTATAAATAATTTTGAAGATTTTAACCCTTAATAGCTTCATGGTAAAATAAGTTATTATTTTTACCTATGAAAGAAAATAATAAGCATGATTTATTTCGACCATATAGGTGATAAAGCAAAAACAAATCATATTATAGTTGAAAGTAAATATACAGGGTTATCAAAAAAGAATCATCCGATTGCAGAATTTAATATTTTTCATAATTACAAACAGAAAATTATAATTAATATGTAATTGTAAAGGAAATACTTTAAAAAAATTTTTCACAGGTGTTTGATATGGCATTCTTTAGTCAGCCGTATAACATTGCGATATGCCATTTCTTGCCAAACACGTTGTAATGTTTCACTATTAACTGATTGTAAAGCACAGGGCCGCCATCAACTGAGCCAGGGCCCAGGGCAAACAAATACAGCGGGCCCCCTCTCCACTCAATATTTGAACATTGTATACATTTTTTTAGTCAACTCTTATTTTAACCGGTCTCCGGGGATTTTGTCCCCCCCCCCTTATGTTTCACTATTAACTGTTTGTAAAGCATCACAAATGCGTTGCTTAAGTTCGGGCACACTTGTTGGCAAAGGTGGTATGAACACAAGATCTTTGACATATCCCCAAAGGAAGAAGTCACAAGGGGTTCAGTCTGGTGACCTAGGAGGGTAGCTGTGTAGGACCAAGTTATCAGCTGCACCGCGACCAATCGGCCACACAGCTACCCTCCTAGGTTACCGGAGTTAACCCCATGCGACTTCTTTCTTTGGGGATATGTCAAAGATCTTCTGTTCATACCACCTTTGCCTACAAGTGTCCCCGAATTTAAACAACGCATTTGTGATGCTTTACAAACAGTTAATAGTGAAAAATTACAACGTGTTTGGCAAGAAATGGCATATCGCTATAATATTATACGGGTGACTAAAGGAAGTCATATCGAACACCCGTGAACAAAAAATTTAATATTTTCCCTTTACAATGACATATTAATTATTATTTTCTGTTTGTAATTATGGAAAATATTAAATTTTGTAATTGGACGATTCTTTCCTGATTACCCTGTATGATTTTTTTTTTTTGAGAGGGGGAGGGGTTTCCGTGAAATCTGAACATCTGCAAGTTATCTTAATTAACATCTTATATTCATATTATATATCAACCATGAAATAAAGAATATCAAGCTAAACAGAGGTGACAGACATGCTCAGAGTGTGTTAAGTGTGTTTAAGGACAAGTCAGTGGCGCACCCAGGGGGGCAGGGGGCCCTGCCCCCCCCCCAAAGAAGTAGAAATGTTGATTTTGCATTATAAATATTTTTATTCGATCATCTCGGCCTCCCCCATGCATTATAAATATTTTTATCCATTCATCTCGGCCCCCCCCCCAAGAAAAAATCCTGGGTGCGCCACTGGGACAAGTTATTTAACATTAATAAAAAAGGGGAATAAAAAAAATTAATTAAATATTAATTTAAATATTAATAAAATTAATTAAAATTAATTAACTATTGTTTTATTCAACAATAGTTTGTTAAAATCAGTTAGAGTAAAATCAGATAATACATCTATTATATTACGAATTTTATTATATGTAACTTATAATGTTACATGTGAATTAATATTTTGGCATAGAAACTTCGGATAATCTAGCCACCTTCTCCTCTCCCTTACACAAAATAAATTTTAAAAAGGGATAAAAGATTTAAGGAAATCGCGAACGACATTCAGGAAGTGCTGGAGCGACATTCCTGCTGGCATTCCCCCTTTCAACATTGTACTGAAATACCCACTTAATAAATCCGATCATTATTACGAACTTAGTTCCTATTATACAAAACGGAATAGATGAAATATGAGGTTACATCAGGTTCTTCAGTAATATACGACTGAAATAGAAAAGAACATCGCATAAGAGCAGATATTAATGGTAATTGTTAAGAGTTATTGAGATATTTAATTCATGGTAATTGACCACTCAACAGAGGGCAGAAAAATTAAATCCGGGATTATCGATCTTTATAATCGATGACAACTTTCATTCTACTTAAATCATGTCTCTAATTGACACGAGACCATACATAGTTCATTTCAGAGGATTGAAAGTCCAATTAAAAATGATTTGCGAATGTGTTAAATGGAATTCGATATTTATATATCCCTCAAACCATTTATCTTTCAGCCAGAAGTCTGAAATTACAAAAGCATCGGGAACAACCACCATGTAATGACCACCATGATTGATATTGAACGAATAAAACATATTGAAAATTACTTGTGACATAATTATTTCATATCTCCGAATGTTATCGGAGATTTAATTTTACACGGCAGTTGCGGTTAAAAAAAATATACTTCAATGTTCATCTCAGCGCCTTTGGCTACTAAAACATGTTTTGATTTTATTCTAACATATCTATACGTACTAACATAATTATGCATAAAAAGTAAATAAAAAACTAAAACAGCTTTAGTTTTCATTGGGGGAAAAAAGGCATACCGTAAGACGGGGGTTACTTTGGGAATGCAGGTTTGTGACACATAGTAATTTTTACGCATTTCGGATCTTGCGACGCGCCCGTGATACCGGGAAGGCAAAGAACTGCGCCAACAGCTTGTCCGACAAACAGAGACATCTAGTGGCCAGTGTCCGAAGTTTCTGCGCGCAATTTGTCTTGGCTGGCCAGTGTATTGTTTAAACCTGTTGTCAAGCAATTGACTCAAACTTCGGAAACTGTGTGTGCTGAAGGCTAACACCTTATACAACCATCTACCACAGGTAATTATTTTTACTGTCAGTATGTTGGTTACTCTATGTTACAAACTTATTTCAGATGTCATATTCCAAGAATATTTTTATTATAGTTGTAAAAGAATATAAACTTACACTTCGTAAGAGAACTTACTGGATATGTAACATTAATAAAAAAAGGGGACGTAACGTATTTTATCTTATTTTTAAGCTAAATCTATTCTTTTTTTTTAAAAATATTTCATTTCTTGATCGTTACAAATAAATAGGACAATTAAGTCTACAACATTATCAGTGTTTAACCTCCATAACGATGAACACCTTAATTCGTATACTATTCACATTTGAAAACTTAGGCGACATCGCGTCCGGCGTTAAGGTTCTACATTAATGTGCTTTAGCGTGGAAAATCATACACACTAAGGTCCTGTTCACAAAGAATCCTCCAGAGTCAGCATTACTCGTATTGAAATTTATTTAACCAATTACAAACATCCAAACGATTAGCCACGAAACTATAAAGGTCTGTGATTGGTTTAAAATATGTCAATACGAGTAACGCCGAGGTTGACGGATTCTAAAAGAACAGGCCTTAAAGGGGACGCTTTATGCCATACATTTATGAAAAGTCTGTTTTAACCATGAAAGACTACCTAAAATCTCCTTTGCATTGCCTGGCATCATCGAATTTATGTAGCTGTAAATAGCAGACAAATTTTCTCCATAGGTTAACATTGAAGTGAGCGAATACAATAAGGTTAGCACAGAGCAGCCTTAAAGAGATGAAATGCAATCTGCAGGAAAAAAAAATCTTTCCCATAACCCGAACGAAAAAAATGGTTGACTCTCGGAAGCAGTGGGATTTTTAAACTTGTATCAAAGTCGTTGAAATATAAAAATGGATTTCCACTACCTGTCCCAGTACATTACTTTACGATACCCAACAGTAATAACATACGAAATCTGAGTAAGGGGTGCACGAAAATACCACGGCACAGAAATCCGAAATTTCTGAAATACTGCTGTTATTACAATCGTGAAAGGAAAAATAAATGTTACAGCTGCAGCGGAAACCTGCCGAACGTACGAAAAATTTCATTGCTGTCTCGCAGTAAATATTCCATGGAGCAAAAAGATATCAGAATAAACGGCTTTCGGTCAACGGTTCGATATCACGGAAAAACTGTTTTTCACCGCGCACGGCCAGCGAAATTCGAAACCATTTGTCATATTTAAAAAGGGTTACGGGATACCGAGATTTATAAAAATGCCTATTTCTTTGTCCTCTCTCTCCATGTAGCTTCACTCGTAAAGGTACTAATGAAAAAAAGAAAAAGAGAAGAATAAACATCTTTCTCTCGGTTGCATTTGTCCTTAATATAATGCCATACCTATGATCCTCACAAATGCACGGGATTTGATAAAATAAAGATATACTAGGCATTGAAACGACGTTGGCTTAAAGAGAAATCGTCGTCATTTCGGGAACACATTGATGCGTACCATGGATACTTTAAAAGCATTCTGTTTTATATTATTTTTATTAAACTGAGTGAACATTTCTGTCTGGAGGCTTCTAAAAGTTTAACTCATAAAATGAGGACTATTTTATACTGAGTTTGCAATGCCTTTGACATAGTTATATATGTATGAGATGTCAAAATCTGCCAAACGATTCGTAGCTCCGACATACCTTTTCAAAGAAATGTTGTGGTTGAGATTTATTTAGTATTGGATATTGAAAAAAAATTCAGGTAGTCTCTTCTAACAAAACTACCGCGGGTTATTAACATAGGATTACTTATCGTTGCTTACCTCTTTTGTATGTGTATATGTACGTATGTATATACTATATACATAAGCGTAGCGTGCTTCTAACTTTTTTTTTTTTTTTTTTTGGGGGGGGGGGGGGATGGGGCGAACTGAATTCAGTTCGCCCCATCAGCATGCCCTTCTCAGCGCATTGACTACCGGACGGTCCTTGAAATATAAAATATTATGATTTTTTGAAATTGAATAACAATAGAATTGATGTTTGAGTAGTATTCAGCAGTTATACAATGAAGAAAATAAATATAATATAAATAAAATGAGGAAAAAGGTATAGCATCGAATATTTGTTATGGATCATATCATTGTTGAAAACTATGTTAAGGCTAAAGACATAATCGGAATCTTCAGTTTTACAGTTCGAAAACGCAGAAAAAAACCAAAGTTTTGTACAATTTTCTGATTTTAACTGAACTTCTATTGACGTTTTAATTTAATTCAAGTTAAGTTGGGTGGACAGCCCCCTCCCCCCCCGACGCTACGCCTATGTATATATACATATATATATATGTCAAAATTTTACAGACTGGGTTTGGCCCGATGCCAAAATTATAACTCGCGAGGACGGATGGTTTTAGAGTCTGAAATTTTGCTTTCGTTATGGGGGAACGTAATCCTACGTTAAAAATTTTACGTTGTATGTGCTTTAATTTCTTTGAATAACTCAAAATAAGCCAATTATACTAAAAGATAACCTTTTAAGCATAGATGGTCGGTGTTGATTATGAACATAATGTTAGGGTTTAACTTGCCAAGCTTTGCTTCAAACAAGTGCAAATTTATGAGTTTAATGGATTTTCTATTTTAAGCTATCGTCAATGTGTCGGAAACAACGCGATATGTTAACAGTTTTCTTTGGCTTGCGAGAACTTCGTCGCCACTAATCCATTACAGACGGTTTCCTAGTAACAGAAAAATCAACAGAGGAAATCCACAAAAGTGTGTTCGTCGCTGATTGGCTAATTAGGAGTCGAGCAACGTCCTCAGATCTCATAAATATATCGAATATCTGCAACGGCGCTTAATCCTCACCCTGGAAAGACGCCAAACCCTTGGCGACGTTGACTCACTATACACAGAAGTTTGTTATCCTGTGGGAAAAAAACACTAGGACCTTTCTTCAGGGTGGAATGCAGGAAAACATACAAAAAAGCTCCAAGATTTTTGCTGGAAAAGTACAAGCAGCTGTTACTTTTACGTAAGTTACCGCTTGTTTAAAAAAAAAAACAGGTTGGTTACACTTGCATGCCTACTTTAAATCCCTATATAAACACTATATAAAAGTCTGAATTATGGAAAAGAATGATTTTTTTTTCCCGTAACCAATATGGGGACAAAACTGAAAATGGATGCAACGATTATTGGTCTATTACAAATGCCTCTTCATTAGTAGGCTAACAATTAAACAACAAAAGTGTCCTTTTGGTAAGAGCTTATAAACAGGCAAAAATGTTAGGTGAAAGTGCTAAACATATTTAAAAAAATTATGGAAAATTAAATATTTAGTAATAATTTTTTAAAAAATCCAGCATAAACTGAAAAATCCAAATCGGAGAAATGAACCAAACGAGCATGGACAATAAAGAAAAATACCACGTTATGCAAAATGACAGTTAATAGAACCAAATACAATTATAGACACGGAAAATGGGAAGAGGAGTAAGTTGCCTATTATATGTAAGTGAGAGAACGTGTAAGAACGCATATATGTATAAACATAATACAGTGAAATTTCTCTATGGCGGCCAGTAATGTTCCCTAAAAAAAAATGGAGTTTAGAGGGATGGTCATGGAAAAGAAATTTCTTCCATAACATTGGCTTTATGGAGTTTTTAATCATTTCTGAACAGAATTAGGTTCAACACACACACACACACACACACACAAATTATACATTCTGAAAGCCCGTTAAAGCCTTTTAATGTTTTTTAAGGGCTCCTATTTTGTAATGAAATCAATTGTAACGCCTTTCTTAAACGGTCGAAATAACACAACCTTTCCCCCAAAACATCTCCTATCAGCAAATAATCCGAATTAAAAGAGACAGAAAGAGAAAGCTGAAATGCCATTTCCCTTTGTCAGAAACACTGATAAGACACGACGAAGTATTTCACTACACTCACCTTTACCTCTCCCACATTCGGAAAATATCTGGGCGTGCACTTTTAATCGATATCATTTATCCCGAAAACCCAATTCTTCACCAATGACACTTGAAACACACGTCAGCCCTTCGGTGGTGTGGGGGCAAGAGGGGGGAGAATCAATATTATAATGGCAGTAAAGACAAGGCGCGTCCCATTAAAAGCTCCAAGACCATAAATAGCGTTCTCCGTACTTAACACAATCAACTAATAATCTATTTGGCCCTAAATCTCTTCATATCAATTAGGAGAGGCAATATTTATGGTTCTCGTCGTTAAGAGAAGGCAGTCTTTTTTTTGTTATTTGCAACGATGCTTAAAAGAGAAATCAACGGAAGTCGCTTGACCATCAATCTCTATTTTTTTCCTTCTGAACGTTATTATGTGTTTAAGAGTGTTTTTAACCCTTTGGCCTTAGACAGTTTTTCTCCACTGGATAATTTTTTACCAAGTAAAAAAAATAAAAAATAATTAAATGACCCTATTTTTAAAGAAATGCCAAGCAATGCGACATATTTTAGCGAATCATTTAAAAGTCGGTGTTAAGGTGTTGTGTACTAATCCTACTGATTTCGCTTACCTCAAAGTTAACATACGGAGCCTCATTGTTAACCTATGGAGAAAATGTGCCTACTATTTTCAGCTACATAAAAGCTGATAATCCAATAAAAAGGGTAATTTCAGATAGCCTAAACTTTTCTGCACCTTGCAACAGGATTCATTTTATAAATTTCGTCCACCAAAGACATTTATGAACGTTTAAAACCCACTACACCAGATTTTTCCTCAAATGATTTAAATTTTAAAATATTATTTGCATTTTTAAAAAAACGAAAATCGCCCCTAGGTGTAAAATTTCTTTCTCTATTACAAATTTAAAAAACAAAATCTTTCAATCCGAGTCGGTAATCCTTGGACATATTTTCTCCATAAGTTAACTCTGAGGTGAGTGAATCCAATAGGGTTAGAACACAATAGCCTAAGATCGCTCTGTGTACATATAGCAAAGCAAGTCCGTTCAATCACGATTATGCCATAGTTTATCTTAAACAGGTTTTAAAATGCGAAAGGTAGAAAATGACCTTTCACTGACGCATATCGTTTCCGTAAGAGTTGCAAATATTTTTTATAAGTAATAGATGCTAGGATATATAATTTGCCACATTTCGGAGCTGCAGCAATAGTATTTTTGGGGGAAAATAAAATCTTAAATCCAAGTCGGCAATCCTTGGGCACATTTTCTCCATACGTTAACATTGAGGCGAGCGAATTCCATAGGGTTAGCACACAGCAGCCTTAACTATTTTCCGGATGATTATGGGATTAGGATTACAGGATAGGAACAAAATGCTATCAGTATCCGCGTAATAATGCGAAACACACAGAGATAAGCTTTGCACGATAAGCGCTGCATTCACTAACGGGAGACAGACGAATAGCCCAAATTACGAATCCTTTAAAATGGGGACTTAGTATTATCAGCGATTATTAAAGGATTTTGCATAACCAGGTTTGGAAAAGATGAAATATTTCTACATATTGGTCAGAAACACAAAAATAAGTTCGTTGTACTCATCAACTAAGTTTTATAGATGTAATCCCCTAAAATACAGTAAGATTGATCAACCATTAAGGAAATAGTATGCCGTATTTGCTAAAAAGAAGTCAGTCATTACAGTTTTCAGGAAAAGTAATTAAATTATTTACTATTTGTAACATACCTTACATTTACAAAATCTTATTTTCCTCTCAAATTATGTGTTTAAAAGGATTATAGAACTTAATCATACATTTAATCTTACATCATAATATATTTATAATATATGTCTCTGGAAATCTGCTCTCATTAAGCAATATTTACCTAAATTTTACCCCTAAATATTTAGTCTTATTAATTTTATTTGGGTTCTACCCTCTCACAAAAAATTAGTAAAATGTGGAAAATTTAATATTTTGATACTTTTTAGTAATATTTTGATACTAGAAAATTCAGCTTAATTTTTTTTCTCCTTTTATTCTGGTATAAGCATTACAACATATAAAATAATGCAAAGATAGGCATCTAAAACGTATCAAGCAACCATGGACCTAGCTTCCGTCGTCATTTTGGGTGCATTTCCGTCGTCATTTTTTTTTTGGGGGGGGGGGGGGGAAAGAAGTAAAAATTCTGAAAACGGGCGTCTATTAAACTTTTACAGGAGCTCACAAACCCCTATCAGTCTAACCTATAACAGAAAGAACGAGTCCACGACATGATTTGCAGCGTAAATATTTTAATGATTATAATTTAAAAACATGGGACTATGGCTACTGAGAACCCTGGAAATTAATAACTTTCTATAAGAGACTATTTTTAATAAGTTGTGTTTCCCGCCATCTTATCGTACAAATAAGGCTTGATAACGAATAAATAAGAGAAAAAATCTTTAACACATAAGAATTTAAGGATCTATATTTCATAGTTTTCTTTATAACTGTATACTACTAGAAAAATGACTGATAGTTCAGAAAGAATAATTCATTTTGTAAAAAAGAATTAAGTTCAAAAGTGCACGATGCTGGGAGATCAAAATATTTTTGCAACCGTTACGGGTAGATATTCACACCAATCGTGGGAAAGCTGCTAGACAATACTTTCTATTTCCATTTTTATGATATACACGTACTCAACACACCCAAAAAAACTAATGGCCATAAAACCAAAACAAATGCACGTATGATCGTTTGAAGCTAGGATGAACTTTTTTTCTTCTTTTTTTTCTGCAAAAATGTCAAATGAGGATTTATGGTTGGTAGATCAAAAAATAACCCAGCTTGTTAAAATCTCATTACATCAACCATATTTCCTTTGTATCAGTATTCGATTTCTCATTCCAAATATCAACAATGAACTGGTTGGTTAGCGAAGAATACAAATTACTTTTTGATTTCCTCCTCCCACTATACGCTCGACCGAGAACAGTAAAAGCTTTGCGGAGTTTTACGGCATGTCCAACGTAGTAATCGGCCATGTGTGTTAAAAATAAAGATATGTTATCAAGTTGTGCTTGAATTTAAATGCCTTTCAAACAAACTGTGATTCTAAAATAAAAGGAATGGGGGATAATAACTTCGAGAGTTACAAGATGAGATCTGGATTTGCACTGATTGCTATTGTGGATTATTTTAAGCAAGAGAGCGACCGCATTGTTTGCGGAACAAAACTGACTCAGAACAATGTTGTATGCGAATGTTTATGAGATACAAAGCTGGGTACAAAAGGTTACGATTGTAGTACGTAACTTAAAATTTTGAAAGAAGCTGTAAGAAGAAATAAGAGCATGGGAAAAACTAGCTGAAAGAGCGAAAGTGTCAGATATTGATCTTAAAAATCTCTAAAACTACAACATATTACAATTAGATTACAAACCAAGTATGTTTTTAACATATAATAGCAAGTAATATCCGGTGTGTAGGAGGTTCACGAAACGGGCATAGATCTTGAACCCTAGCTGCCAAAGTAGGAAATCTTGTTTCTACGAAATGAAACTCTTTTCAAAATAATTGTCTTTTGAAAATTCAAACTCGGCCCTCAAGTCGTTCGCTTACACATTCTGAAAATTAACTGTAATATGGCACATCTTTACATACTGGAGCTAGGGCCGGCCATCTGGGGGGGGGGGGGGGTGCGGCGGATGCTATGCACCGGGGAACCATGATTGAGGGAGGCCAACATGATCAAAAACTAAAATAATGTACTCTTGCACATGAATTGATTTTGAATGAAAGGGGTGTAAATAACGCACAAGACGTATTGCAATACATACTGAATAATAATTATAATGAGTTATTTCTAAATGTATTAACTGTGTTAAATATTTTCTTTGCGTTGCCAGTTTCTATAGCAAGTGCTGAGCGCACTTTCAGCAAATAAAAATTAATAAAGAATTATCTTCGGTCAAGCACGTGTGCAGACCGCTCAAATGCACTTGCTATATTAAGCATCAAAAAATAAATTGCAAAAATTTGTAATTTTTCTGAAGTAATTAATGTATTATCAAAATCAAAATCACGCATTAAATAAACATGCATTAGTAATATATGTTCGTATTTGCAATTCTTTTTACTTTACAAATAATTTAGGGCCCCAAATGGTTTCTTGCACCCAGGCTCCTTTATAGAGAAGGCCGGTACTGACTGGAGAAAACATCTTTATATAATTTTTGTAACTAATATCCAGCCATAAGACTACCTGTAACACAACTGAAAGAATTTCTATTAACTTTCTTTAGATGTCTGGTAGATGATTAGTGGCTTAAGGTTGAGAAAGGTGGGTCAAATCAGCACTCCGGTCTTCGATTCCGACGCCACGTTGATTTTTTATGGCTTGCATTTAGGAAGTCTTTAGGACCGTTCACACTGAATCAGGAAAGTTACGTAGCGGCAGGGTTAAAAATTTTAACCAATCACAGAACTAATTCATTTACTACATGATAGCTCAAACCAATTACAGGTAACGTCAACAATCTCGGAGCCAACGTAGTAACATAACGTAACGCAACGCTCCGAATGTAATACGAACAGGCCTTCAATATCACAAATTTCCTGCATAATTGTGAGGATTTTCTTTACTGCATAATTGTGAGGATTTTCTTTACTGCTTTCAGTGAGGCTGATCTGTTTGATATGAAAAAGGAAAATTTGGCATCACAGTATTGGCAGTATAACCAGAACATCTATCTAAAACTCTATCAACAAACCGTATGATGTAAATAAATATAACTACCTTTATTGTGCAATCTTATTAGTTGTGATAATAAGCTCGTTTGTTATTTCAAACGAACCAAATAGTTGGTTGGTTGAGAACGGTCATGTTATGCTACACGGGAGGTATGCTTACTCCACACCAACGGCGACGGAGACGAAAATCATGTATCTTCGTTGTTGCGCATGCGAATTACAAAAAAATTTTCACTCCCCCGGTTCGTCTCCGTATCTGGTCTCTGCGGTTTCAAGTTGGAAAAAGTTCAACTTTTCTCTCTGCCGCCATGCTCGACAGCCAATGAGAATAGAAAGAGAAGATTATGCGCATGCGCAAATAAATTACCTCTTCTCCCTGTCTCCTAGCGGTGTGAAGGTTTTTATGACAGCCACAGAGACAGGTGACAAAATATGTCTGTCTTTCGTTGCTGTCGCCGTTGGTGTGGAGTAAGCATTACTCCACACCAACGGCGACGGAGACGAAAATCACGTATCTTCGTTTTAGCGCATGCGTATTACAAACAAGTTATTATTCCTCCGGTTCGTCTCCGTCTCTAGTCTCTGCGATTTCAAGTTTAGTTGGAAAAAGTTACCTCTTCTCCCCGTCCCCTAGCGATATGAAGGCTTTTACGATAGCCACAGAGACAGGTGGCAAAATTTGTCTGTCTTTCGTTGCTGTCGCCGTTAGTGTGGAGTAAGCATAAGACCGGAGCCTGTTGTTTAAAGCTGATCCCGAACAGCTGCAAACATCCATGCCAACAGTGGGGCTCGAATTCCTAGAATGCCAGCGTTCCAATTGGATTATTAGCGACAAAAGGAATACTGCTAGGATTATACAATTTGGTAATGGACCAAAGAACCCTTAGGACGTCTAATGATATACACGTACTCAACACATCCCAAAAAAACTAATGGCCATAAAACCAAAACGACTAAATACGACTAAAACTTTTATAAATGACGTAAATTTTCTGAATTATAGTATGAAAAATATTTCATCAACCTATTTTTTTCTAACACAAATTCCAGCTCTTTTCTTTCATTTTAATGGTCTGGAGATGTATCTTTCTCGTTCATTAGCCAATACTAAATTTTCCTCGACCTATGGATACATTATTTGTCTCGTAGTTAGTGACATTTGATCCCATCAAAGTTATCAGATTTAAAAGTTTCTTACCGGCACAGGAGCAAGGCTTTGCCATGTGAAGTGCAAATCAGCTATGTGGTCAGGTACCATAACTACAAAACTCAGAGCATAGTCGTTGACTGTACCATTGTTTACGTAGCGCACTTCTGCATTCAAACCTATAATGAGAAAGACAATGGTTAATGATGAAAAGAAAAATAGAATATTCTCATTTAGTACTATTTTGCAATAACTGTAAAGCAATCTCAGAAGTAAATAATGCAAATGGGTGATTAACCTATTCATTTGTTGTTCTTAATGTCCCCTGGCCGGAAGTTCCAGACCTGGCCCATATAGGATTCAGGCTGATTTGTGCGGCTCCAGTTTATATAGCACCACAAGGGTCGAAGTCCGTCTTAGCTAGTTGCCACCTCAATTTTAACGGAGCACCCCCAGGGGTGACTTCTGGGGAGATTGTACCCTCTCCCACCCTCTCTGACCACGTAGAGAGACTTTTTAGTCTACGGACTTAAACTGCCCATATCCGGCCTAGACACGGAAGTATAATGCCGCGTGCCGGGATTCGATCCTAGCACCACTCAATCATGTAATCATCTATATATATATATATATATATATATATATATATATATATATATATATATATATATATATATATATATATATATATATATATATATATATATATATAACGCGTAGGTATGCGACACAAAAATCGACGATATTTCTACACTCCGAATGGCAACAGCTGCAACTACCGGATGTAAACATTAGCGGCTGTCCGCAATTTAAAACCGCGTGTGTATAGTGGCGGCATATGTTACAACCGCTGATCTTTTGACAAAATAGGTTTAGACCTATCAAAACCAGTGTTTAGTCATGGACACTTGTATGTAGGTTTATCTAGAGTCCGTTCTTTTGATTCTGTCACTGTAGTATCTCCTACTTTTGAAATACTCAAGTGTGTATATCAAGAAGTTTTGTGAATATCATAGTTGTAATCGACAATATATTTTAGTACTTGCTGAATTTTTACTCCATTTTAAAAGTGAAGATATTTTCCCAAATGTAATTCACACTATATGTTAGTACTTGCTGAATTTTTACTCCATTTTTTAAGTGAAAAAAATTTTCACCAACAATTTTTTATTTGATATAATGATGAAGTGTAGATATCTTAATTCTGAAAATTGTATATACAGAGAGGGATGTAATTTTTAAAATCATTGGTGTTGGGTTTCTCAATCTTATCTTTAAATCTGTTCTGAAGTAATGGAAATTCACATCTTTTAATCATGATTTTTTAGAATCAGCGTTATAGTGAATTTAGCAATTATAATTTTTTTGGCTGAGCTCCTATTACCCCTTAACAACGTATATTTATGATATCAGGTAATGGTAACATTCCTTACATAGGTTACTTTCAGTTGAGTTGTTTTGCAAAAGAAAATATAAAACTAAAAGCGACCATGCTGGTCGCGCAGCGGCTAGTTATAATGAATTGCATGAAAATTTTCAAAAGATCTAAATACAGAGGAAAATTTATACTTTTTAGCTTAATATTTCACTGAAACAGAAAATTATTAGCGAACAATAGGATTGTGTGAAGATTATATTTAAGCAGCATCCTTTTGTTGCATTTCAGATAATTGTCTATCCTTTGCGATTCGAGTTTTATAAACTTGTCGAAAACTTAATAGAACACATGCTAAATATCTTAGTCATCAAGAAGTGGGCTGTTTGCAATAGTTTACACTACATGCAGTTTAATTTTTAATTTTTTTTCAAACTGAAAATGACTAGGAAACTTGACTTATTAAAATCACTTTAAAAGTAAAAAGAATCAATGCCCTATTCGGAGTTTTGGCTGTTTATACCACTCCCTCAGTAACTCTTCCCACATCTCTGCATCACTGAATATGGGCTCGATTATAATGTCATCGTCTCCACCATACGTGTCAACCAGAGATAGCCTCAATACGAAAAAGGAGTTTTGGGATAAAGCATGGTGAATATACAGCCGACGATTCGCAGTTCTTCTTGTTTTTGTTTCAGCTACCACATGTTGGAAATTTTTCAATGACAACCAAACTGAACTTGATCAGAACGGTCCGGTAAAATTTTCATACACTAAAAGACATCCCGTCTTCTCCTTTAATAACAACGGCATTAAAACAGTTTGGAGTTTACGGTCATTTAAAAGTGATTGTAATTAACACGATGCAAAATTCTTACATATAAATTTTGCTGCTATTACCATAATGAAAATCTTGACTTCCGATGTTACATATTATGTTTATTAAAATCAAAGATATTTTATATTTTAAAGCCTAATGAAATTCGTAAAACATACTATTTCCTTAGTTAAATACTTTTATGGTCAATATAGAATTATTTTTCAAATAACTACCTTGTAATGAAGGACAAGAATATTGAAATACTCTCGTACATGCCAAATTTTTTAACGCCATGTAACTGCCTTTTGCATACCATATATACAATAAAAAATGAAATTTAAGTAACTGAGATATGCTTTCTCAAGAAAATGAATAAAAACTAAATTTGACCTGTTACTTTAGGGAAATTTAAAAAAAAATTATTGTAACGTTTATTGCGTATGAAGTTTGAAATGCGAGTAAATCGGAACTTTGCAGTAAAAACAATTCTACGGGGATTTTAAGGAAAAATAAAAATTTTCTTCAAAATATTCAAGCCATTTTTCATGTTGCATTTGTAGTTTAAAAGGGGGAAAATAATGATAATAAATAAAACTATAGCATTTTATTTGAAGTTCTAAGGGATTTTCTTCCCTCTTTTAAAGTTTGAATAAATGAAATTCTAAAATAAAAGTAACATAGAAGAGTCTCAGAAAATGTTGGTATTTTTCCCAATACACACACACACACACACACACACACACACACACACACACACACATATATATATATATATATATATATATATATATATATATATATATATATATATATATATATATATATATATATATATATATATATATATATATATATATATATATATATATATATACGTAGTCTTGAAAATTGCGTATTCAGAAATGTTAAGAAGTTTTCAAGTCACTTTTAAATAAATTCACAAATAATTTAATATCTCTTTTTTTTCTGCATTATAATCTGCCTACTTAAATTCCAACCCTGTAATATAACTTCCCAACCATTACATCCCAGCGTTATAGTGTTCAACTGAGTTTCCGATCCTGGTAAATGAAATTACATAGTACCTAAATAATTTTCACTTTATATTGGTAACGTAAATATCTTATCTTTCCTGCTTTTACTTACTATATGATAGTTGTTTTAGGGTTTATGCGTTATTTCATACAAGCTGACAGGTCATTTGGGGATCTGGTAACCTTAGAAAAATTTCCTTTAATAATTAATAACAATTATTCCTCCATTGTTCAACATTTCAACTTTTGAAAGCTTCATAAGAAAGTTCTGCTTTTAGAAAGAGAGGGAAACCGGTGCTTTGAACACAAATAAAAGACCCTGTCTGGTCTTGTTGGAAGTGTACAAAAAACGTGATTACAATCAATACTGAAAAAATGTTATGAACTCTTCCTCCCGCTATCTACTTTAATGTGAGGCTGAAAGAAAGTTTACGTGAAAATGTGGCTTAAAACCAGAGTCCGCATTCAGATTTTACGACCGAAGTAAATATTTATCGTCATTCATAAATATATGCTAATCTGTCACGCGAAATAACTATTAAAACTTTTACCTGTTGGCTACTTCATATAGCTACACATGCTTGAATTTATTCTTATTTAGACTGCACTTGTTATGGATGTTTAAAAACTATGCAAATAACTCTAGACCTGGTTGTATAATTCATAATTCACTTCAGGTAAACACACTATCCCCAACTTAAGAAAACATTACTTTGAATTCCAATCTATAGATGTACACGGAGATAAAAAACGCACGGTAATTGTCCTATTTGTATTCTAATGACTGACTAAAATTGTTTACAAAGCAATATCATTCGTGAATTTCATGCTACATGTCAGAGTCCAAAAGTTTTTTGCATAATTACTAATGTTACTCATATAAACGATAGCATTTCTTACGTTTTAATAACTTTTAATAGTCCTCTATATTTCTTGCATCTTGTAAATTAAAGCTTTTCAACCCTTTTCAACTGTTACTTATCACAGTGCATTTCTCTGGAAATCTGCAAGGTCCATGTTCTGTTTCAACAATTTATTTAACCTAAAGTGGAAACTACAGCGAATGATTGCTTATGCCGATCTAGTTTTTGCTAAAGATTTCTTTTCCTTAACTGCATTTTTAACCACTGAAATGTTACTCGTAATATCCCTCCAGAAACTCTGAGCGTTTGTCCAATTTACAACAGAGTTAGATCGCATGGTCTGTAATTTGAATGCATGCGTGTATGTGATTAGAATGTAGAAAAACCTAGCTTGTGTATGTTTTGTATGTTACGGAGTGAAATAAAAAATTTAGCCGATGATTAAACAAATAACACAAATATATAATCATCGATGCGTAAAGTTTTTATTCAAAGAGTACTCTGAGCTTCAGGAATATAATAATACATGCACCCAATCTTGGTTCTACCGGTGTAACAAAACACGGCTGATAATGCATATATATATATATATATATATATATATATATATATATATAAATATATATATATATATATATATATATATATATATATATATATATATATATATATATATATATATATATATATATATATATATATATTTATTTATATATATATAAACCAGTTCCGTAACTGACTGACAGATAAGTTACGGACCAACCGGATGGATCTAAAGAGCTGAAATTTTGCATGGCGATTCTTCTTATAGTGTAGAGGTGCACCAAGAAAGATTTTTGAAAGTTCTTAGATTTTTTTCAAATTAAAATTTTAAGCTGTGTCTTCGTGACATTCTTTTAAGTTTGCATTTAAAATAACAATCTGAGGGTTATAAAATTTATATCACGAGAAAGATCATAAAAATTCCTTTAAAATGAAATCTTTTTCGAATCTTTACCTCCCTTTTCTGATTTTTGGGGAATTTTTAATGATCAATTTTTAGAATTTAATTTATTAAATGCTGATCACGTGGTTTCTTTTCTTTTTGTGATACTTTAAACTAATTTTGCGTTACATGCATAACAACGAAATAAATTGACAAAAAATATTAAAATACGGTAAAAGATAAAATTTAGCCATTAGACTAATTGAGATGGAAGTTTTTTAAGAATTTAATTCAAATTAGCATGTTTTATGGATATTAAACATACAAATTAATTGCATAAAATTGACCATTGTATTTAATATGAATATTTTCTTCTACATTATTTTGTGTATAAAAATATCTGTTACGATTTTTTTTAATAAATATTTTTTTTGGCATTAATTGTATACATTGGCCATTGTATTTAATTTGAATGTACTCCGTAGCGAAGCACGGGTATTCAGCTAGTGTTAAGATGAATTTGTTTAAATAAAAACTCCAACAGAAAATCCTGGACGAGAGAAATATATAGAAATATCCTAATGTTAACTTTGCTATCAATATATTTTCTAATACTCATAATGCAAATGAAAACATTATGAAGAAAGGGGCTGTTACGTTTCTTTTATCTTTACTCTAACTCCCCTTCGCCCACCCACCCTTATTCATATCTAAACATTTTGGAGGCTCAAAATGCAGAGCAATATTCATAATTTTGGAAGGAACCGAAATAATAAAAAAGAAAAAGCACTCAAAAATAGAAAGTGCATACAGAAAAAAAAAATTATGTTTCATAACAGTGCAAAGTGAATAAGAATGTTTTCTGAGCATACTTCTAAAACACTTTTATGTAAAATTAACCTTTTTTCCCCAAGCATAAAAAACCCGCCAAGTTCATCTTTTTGACTAACATCCCCCCCCCCCCCCAGTGTTTTGCTTAGAAGCGTAAGAGTTTAAAAAAAAAATACTTATTCACAGAGATTCATAACACGTCTCCCTCTTACATACAAAATTAAATTTTCATCACAGCGTTATTATTGGGGAAAGCTCTCTGCTTTCCTTTTTCCTGGGCCTCGGTAATGCCGCGGAATTGTATTCAATTCTTCGTCCGATACCCTTGTCTGGCTTCTATTTCTTTCCGGTAAAGTGGCAACAATTAATGATGGCTGTTCCAATGCTTACCCGGTCGCGGTCGTTTAATTTAAATGTTCTCCAAACTTCGACAGTAATTAGGAGGCAAGGGAAATCTTTTTAAAGGAATTAATTCTTATTTTAAAATATTGAGACTGAGCGGGGAGATACAGCTCTCTCTATGAAAACAATTTGAAATATTCATTTCTGATTTTACGGGCCGCGTTCCGAGATGTGGATTTTAAAGTGCATTTTTGGAACAATGGAGCTAAAGTTATTAAAATTTTTATTAATAATGAACAGATTGCATGTACCGACGGAAATATAAATACTTGCATGATAACATTTATAAAATGAATGTCTCAAGTGGGGAGGGGGGGGGGAAGAGAACTTAAAAGGGATAATATAATCGATAAATACATTGTTTTAAAAATGGCTGGTTGGTTGAATTTTTACAAGCTCACTGTCTGCAACAGAAATGCACTGTGCGTCTGATCAAGTTATAAAGTCAAGCAGATTACGGATGAATAACTAAAATAAATGGATAAAAAAACTAATGGATGAGTAAAATCATTTTCTTTGAAATTCTGTGAGAGTTGAAAAGATTGGTCGTGCCGATTGCAGAATTAAGCCTATTCTCATCGAAGATAGTATTTACCCCACCATCAGTCAGCAGTAGGTGTTACACGCTTTTTGAAAGAAGATAGCAAAAATGCGTAACTGAAAACGTTAATATAAAGGTTATTAGGTAAAACAATATAGATTTTACTATGCGTTTGCCATTACTGTAAAATAAAACAAGAAATTTCAGGTTACAATACTTTCAGTATTTGTTGTTGTTAATGCCCCCTGGTTGGAGGTTCTATTCACCAGGTCCTAATAGTCTAATGGGCTGAAAGGGACTGCTCCTGTTTTGAAGTAGCACCACAAGGGTCGGAGTCCGACGTGGCTAAATTACCGGTCTCATAATTTTGAACCGAGTCAAGTGAAGAGACCGGAACACTTGAAACCCGCACCTCCAGAGGTAAATTTGAGGATTTGAAGGACATTGCAGCCACGACCTATTTTACGTGACCCGGCCACCATTAGTGAAGACGGAGGTGGATTTGAAGCGGCGAGCATCGAACCACGGACGTTCAGATCATTGGCCCGCTGCTCTTGCCAACTGGGCCACCGCACCCTGCTTTCAGCATTTAATATTTGTTAATGGTACGATAAATCGGCTGAGAGAGCTACGATGAACTCTTTCTTAATTAGAATGGCCAATTAGACAGCGACCTACAGTTTAAAGCTGATTACAAACGGCTACAAACATGCACTGGGACTCGAATCCATAAGCACGGGGACCGAATGCCAACGTCCTAGCCAGTCGGCCATCGCAGGGCCTTGTTAATGGTAAGATGCTCGACGATGAGAAGGAGAAACTATTTTAAAGAATGGGAATGGTATAATCATTGTAAGTGTACGCGGAGAAATAAATTCCTTGTCAATAGTAGACAAATGTCTTGTCAATGTAGTTAAGGCTGCTGTGTACTAACCCTATTGGATTCGCTCACCTCAATGTTAACCTATGGAGAAAATGTGAAAAAAGATTGCCGACTTGGATTGAAAGTTTTTTTTTCAATTTACTCTGTAATAGAATAAACGAGAAAGACATTTTACACCCTGAGGCATTTTTATCTTTTTTTTAAAATGCAATTAATATTTTTACATTTAAATAATTTTTGGGGGAAAAATCTGGTATAGTGTGTTTTAAACGCTCATAAATTCCTTTGGTGGACGAAATTCATAAAATGAATCCTGTTGCAAGGTGCAGAAAAAAACCAGCCAATCAGAAATTACCATTTTTATTGGATTGTCAGCATTCATGTAGATGTAAACAGTAGACTCCATTTTCTCCATAGGTTAATACTGAGGTTAGAAAATCCAATAGGGTTAGTACACAGCAGCCTTAACCCCAGTAAATGTTATAAAAGACAGTGAAAAAAAAATGGGAGCAAATGTTGTGCACGCCTAATATTTTACTCTATTTTTTTTTCCAGTTGTTGTTCAGTTCTAAAAGGCGTTTTTAAATTAAGGGAGTTTAAAACAGTTGTTTATCAATTAATATCAAACATTAATTTTGAACATTTTATGATCATGACACCTAACTCATTAAACTAAATATGGGTGTAAAAGGTATGATTCAATACTTCCGAGGATTTGAAAGCATTCCATACCAATGCAGTTTGTAAAAATAAATTGTATGAAATTCTCGACAGATTTCTATTTGCTGTATTCACCAATCTAAAGATCACGCACATAAAAAAATGAAAGAACACCCGTAAAGAGATTATAGTAAGCCCGAAAATGCACGCTCGAAGCAAAGCACCACACGCAGAGGATAAGTAGAGACAGAAACCTTTAAATATATAAATTGGCAGTATTCATTACTTGATATTCGTTGCAGTCCATGATTAGGGCTATAAAAACAAATTGTGTTTTTTAATTATGGAGTGTTTATGTGATAATGAATGCACGGGAGGATAAGATTAGAAAGCTCTCTGAAATTAAGTTCCCTAATTAGTCGATGAAATGGGAGAAAAACTTAATGATTACAATGGGGGAGATTAAGTCGACTTTAATGAGATTAGGAAACAGGCGAAACTGAATAACTCTTCACTACTTAAATATGCATTAAAGGAGGCGATGATTAGAGAGGAGGTAAAAAAAAAACGTAATCTATGCAAACTACGCAATCTGATTCCAAGTAAAACCTTTTCCTTTACGAATGTCATAAATTATTTGAAACAGGCTTGAGTACCGAAGGTAGTACTGAGACTGTGCATGGCTTTCGGTTGGCGAACCGAAAATGCTTGGCTGCATAATACATGACACGCAGTGGTTTAGTCTTCGTATTTAGTGGGGCGACTAATTGCTGGTTGTCATCACAATTGGTGACGTCTTGCTCTACGAGAAGGGGATGCTGATTTGAAGCAGATGTTGTATCCCTGCATCTGTCGCTGGGTGGGCCTCTCGGCCCAACAAATTACGGGGAAGAAAGAGGGTGTGGGTCATGGGGATTAAGATTCGTAATTGTTGGCTAACTGATATACATTAGTCATAACTGCGAGATTTGTTGCAGTCGAGAAGGATAAGCGGCGATGTAACTTGCATAGGAAATTACATTGTAGAGAGGGAGGGGGGACGACATGTCTAATTCTTTGGAGAATGAATAGAGTGATTTTCTTTGGAGACATCTCGAAAGCTTTCCGTTGTTTTATTCATTAGTAGATAAAATGTAATGGATGAAACAGTACAGGAGGAGTAATGTGAATATGCATTCCCCCTCCCCTTTTACCTTACTGATCTTTTTTAGATAAGAGTAAGGTTACCATCGAAAAAAAATATATAACTGGAATTGAAAATACATGGCAGGTGTTCTCTCCGTAATTTTCATTGCGAGAAGCAATGTATCAAAAACTTTTTACGGCTTAATAAAAGGAGCTAATAACTTTTTTTTAAAAATTAAAAGTGCCTTTTAGTTTGAAACGGGATTTCATTTATTAATAATTAGAAACAATCAATTCCATCAACATATTTCAGGATTTTTTTTTCTTTTTTTATCTCCCTTAATGTAAAAATTTTCTTTTAGGATTATCAAGTGAAAAATTTTAGAAAAATAAGCATTTCCTAATTGAGGCAATTTAATGAAATTCTTATTCCCCCCCCCCTTTTTTTGTAAAATCATTCGAGTTTTTTTCCTTACGTGAAATTTACCAGAAATATTTATTAACCTCTGTTAATTTTTCATACCAATAGCACAAGTGTCCAAATTCGATAAATAAGCTTACTTTTAAAAGCCTTATCTCCCTAAAGTTTGAACTGATAGTATTCTGAATGATTATCTGAAATTTCATTAGCGCTTCTTCACGTGTAAAACTTTTTACAAAGTGGCAAGCTCCTCTCACCATTTCTAATATTTCCATAGAATTTTTATCAAATACAATATAAACTTATAAAATATTTGCTTTCTTATGTTTCTTAACTGCTCTATCATATACTTAATCAATTTTAAGCTGTTGGACGAATTAGCAACGGTACATCTTACTGCCATGAAATTGATATTACCTTTTACATAAAATATTACATTAAGTAAAAAAATATATATATATATAGGCATCTGAACGATCGCTATTATTTGATATGAATAAGTACAATATTGTACCTCCATAGTGAGATATATTCTGTTTTACATCCTTTATTCTCCTTTTCTCAAAAATTAAGGCACATGGGTAAAATCTAATCCGTGAATGGGCAAACATGAAACTAGCAAATTCTTCAAGGCTTTAAAATTTATTAATTTTAGTTTTGATTAGCTCCTGACTGGGAATAAAAAAACACGAAACAAAAAAATTTTTTTTAATCTTCTTTAAATGAAAATTCCTAAAAACAACAGTATTATCAGTATCGAGCTCTGAACCGTTATAGCAGGTCATAGAAGAGAGAAGAGAGAAGAGAGACAGAAAGGAAAGAAAAAAAAACTCGGAAAATATACATAATGGATTTTTTCTTTTCTTTTAAAGAGATTTTTTGGGGAAAACTAAACACTAGACCAGTGTTTCCCAACCTTTTTCGAGTCGTGACCCCCTTCAATGGTGTCCAAGCATCATGCGACACCCCTCCCTGCATATATTCATTAAAAGGTCATTTAAGGAATTAAAAAAAAGACTAAAAGGCATTTTTCATAATTCAAATTTCAACTAAATGTTTTAATTTAAACAACAATGATAAGAAATGAAGAACATGGAGAAAGATTCATTCCTCAGTAAAGTGAGCGTAAAAAACAAGAACAGAACAGAACCTCAATAAATAAATAAATAAATAAATAAATAAATAAATAATGCCCTCCGTTTTGATTCAGAATTATTTAACAATAAATATTGAAAAACTATTATCTAAATAAAATTGCTTTACTCCGTTGGGTAAATAAGAGTGGTGCCGAAAATGACAGCACAAACTGAAGACAAACTGACGTTTAGAATTTGAGTACTGTACGTAGTAAGTAACTGCGGTTTTCTGTCTAATAAGATAGGTAGATTTCTAGCAAACTAGGTTTGCACTTTAAATGAGGACTTTTACCTTTAAAATATCTCTTCCTTACAGTTTCATGTTAAATGACTACTGACAAATTTTTCCGTGAAATTAATTAAAAAATTATTTTACTTGGATAAAAGGTTGGGGATCACAGGTTGGGAATTGCTGCACTAGACTGTGTTAAATTTTAAAATGCAAGTTCACATTTTATCAGAATAAGGTAATCTTACCATTTTATTACATTAAAGATGACCTTACATGTTACACAGTTTTTATTTATTATTTTTTTTTTTGACGGGAGGGGGGGGGGGGTTAAAACTTTTTTTAAAATATGCATTAAAAAATTTTTCGATTATAATAAAAATAATTTGATTATAAGTGCAGGGGACGCTCATTTTCAATTTTGTAGAAATTCATTACTAATTAGATGTTTAAAAAAATGAACATATTTCAAGCACTGCTAAAGTAATTTGAATTTAATCCGTAAGAACTTTTAAGACTTACAATAATAGACTCCCTTTTGTTAAAGTATCATCAAGTTTGATCATACTCGCATAAAAATTTTGTTTTAATTTTCAATGCATATGTAAGCACCTATCTATGCAAGCATCTGTCCCTCAAATACCACATTTCCTCTATATTTCAAACAGCCTTGCAAAAGTTTTCCCCAGAGGAAAAAAATATTTCGTTTCTAAGAAAAGTTTTTAAATGTTGCCTCCGGTACACAATAATAATTAAGTATTCTTGTAAGAGTCTTGTCTCCTGAAATAATTACCTTTTACCACACCCCACTACCCTGCCTACATCGTGGAGGTCACATGAGACCACACGAAAAACCAACATTGTTGATGGATTATGAGATACGAGCTAGGGAGGGAAAAAATGAAAAATTGGCAACAGAAAGAAAGCATACAAGCATAACCACGTGATTACACAATTTCTTGAATGTAACAATTAAACATATAAAGAAAAAAAAAGGAGAAAAATTTGTGAAAAATCATATGCGTGACAGTATCCTATTGGTATGGCTGAAAAGAAAAAAGCGATTGCGAAATATGAATCATGAAGTCATTTTCATCAAGAGGGTAAAGCAAGAATTCTTTTTGCCCAACGTTACTTAACCACCCCTCCCCCTAGAGTTTATAGAATAAAAAAATTTCAGGACTAAAACAAAAACCATGTGCATCGCTCAATCAAGATGGCCAAGCACTCCGCCCCAACAATTAAGGGCATGTCAGCAAGTCATAGCCAGAGCCGGTTATTACACAGTCATCAGTCCGTCTAAAATGGGCTTGATTATAGCTCACCTGCCCTGCAATTTGCTGCGATGCCGCCCCGACCTAAAAGATGATGAATAACAGAGTGCTGAAAGAAGAATATTACCTCTGCCCCCCCCCCCCCCCCGACTTAATCGTCCGAACGTCCTTGTTGCTAACTAGAGTCGTGAGAATGATTACTTTTTTTTTCTTTTCTTCCTTTTCCCCCTAGCATATGCACCGGAGCCAGCCCGGCCATGAAAAATCCCGGGCTTGTTAATTCGTCATTAGACATCGGCATTTAGAGGTTTCGCCGAGGGGGGAAGGTTAAGTAAATATCTCCACTGGAGGTCTTGCTCGGGGTAATTAATGTTGCATCCGAAGAAATCGTGCTCGGAAAAAAGCAAAGGAGCGAAACATCTTTATAGAAATTCATCAAGTCGTACTCTGGTGGAGAGAAGGAAGGGGTGCGGAGAATCACGAATTCCGCCGAGCCTTCTCCAAAAACAGGACTGTGAGAAATTGCCACCATAAGAAAAGACATGATCGCCGTGAGCGACTGCTGCATATTCAAGAACCACGATTGAATTACGCAGTGATTATTAATCATCGGTCGACTGATGAACATAATAATTAATAAAAATAATCTACGTATAAAATGTCTACTTGCTATTAGTTCCAACATATTTGAAACGGGACACGTGCAGAAAAGGTAATCGTGAAGACGTACTTGCAGAAAGATTCCGAGGAATTTTAGAAGAAAACTGGTCCCCTGAGGCATATAAGTTGCAAAAAAATACAGCTAAATATGAAGTAAAGCATAACCATCAAGCTTTGAGACGAGATAATTTTTTTTATCTTTAAATCTGAAGACAATCAATAACTTCAATTAATAACGTTGAAAGAACGGAACAGTTAGAATTATATAGGATGACGCAAGCAAAATCAGTTCCACGATTTCCTTATTTCGTACCATTTTCAGATATTTTTAAAGAAAAGAAGACGTTTTTCAGGTCCCTTTTGGAACATATTATCAGCGAATAAATCAGCTAATTGACATTATCCGGCAATTTATGAAGCAGAAAAATCTTGAAATATCGCAGTAAAATTGTATTTAATTCGGATTCCGAATTAAATGCAACAGAATATAATCACACTCTATATCGGTAGCGGTATATAGAGAGACTTTAAAATTTTTTTAATCTTTTTGAAAATGATAATTCATTTTTTAAAAATTTATTTTTTAAAATGATAAACATGAACATGCCTACTGGTATACAAAAAAAAATGCATACGAACAACATACAAGTATTCATAGATAACCGTAATTACAATAAAATATAAACATGCACTTAGCCTATACATGCACACTCATAGATCAAATGCATAATACACGTACAAAGCGTAAAAAATAAATATTAAATACACTTACAACAAACTAAGTGTATCGTTAGTACTGAACTATACATGATACACACAACCGTCTCATCCGTCCAACATGACTAAGGCCTATATTACACTATTAAAGTTCCTTGACAAAGATCTTTTGTAAAAGTTATTTCCATCTTTGATAAAAGTTATACATAAAAGGAATGATATGACCTCAAAATATCTTTTATCAAAGTTGAGATATTACACTGTCATAAGTATTTCTCGTCAAACTTCTTTTGTAAAAGATCTTTGTCAAAGAACTTTGATAGTGTAATACGGGCCTAAGTAAGATTTTCAACTTCTCTTCGTCACGTTAAAATTAAATATACCTCCCTATTATGTCACTGCGAGAATGTGTGTGTGTGTGGGGGGGGGGGGTGCCCAAGGCTTGATGTTGTAACGAAAAAGTTATTGAAGTTTATAATCACATGATAAAATTTTATGGCATCAAATCATTCAACACTAAATGCGGGAAAAAACATTGAAATGCATCAGATTTTGGAGGCACGTGCATGCTCCCAAGCACTGAGCCAGTAGAAACAGCCTGGGCACAGTATCTCTATGGAAACTCATCTCCATTGAGCTATCTGGCACGTGCGCATACGTTACATCAAACTATTTTAACGAGGCGATGGACTCCCCACATCTCACCACAGGTGTCATAACAGGACCCGCTCGCTATCCCGCAGTTTTTACAGCTTAGAAAGCGTGACTGCAGGAAGTTGGACCGATATAATACTAAGATTTTATTCTCACTACACTCCTTGTTCAAATGATGGATAAAAAAAGAAAAAGAAAAAATGCTACATTTAGATTATGTTACAAGGAGCACCTGGGTTAAAGACATACAAAATACGACACGAACAGAACTGAAGAAAACTTAGCAGGGTGGACTTCCGCGATAGATGAAATCACTGAATAATCCGAGCAATTCCTAAAACATGATCCGAATTTATATATCTGTGTTAAATACGAGAGGTTTCTGCTCTTTTTTTAATGCGTGTGGCTCAATTTACTTAGTTATTTTGTTCGTCATTCGCTTTATGCCAGTTCGCCTTAAGTTTGAATATTTCCTTGCACATCTAATAAGAATTACAAAAGCACCAAACCAAATGTGCACTAATGAATTGGGAATCTACCATTTGAAAACCGTAGAGATCAAACAGCAATTTAACTCCGGGATTCAATCCCATGAGTCCCTCGGGCTTCGAATTGTGGCTTACATTATGGTCTAAATCGATGTAAAGTTATACACATAAATGGCATTAATGTATTTATGTCATTTTGATATTGGATTTAAAACAACATTCCCTTAAGGGAAAATTTTTTACTTTTTATTGCAAAAATTAGAAATAACTTTAGGGTTATAACTATTTTTACTAAATTTTTAAATTCAAATGTTACATCAAATTTACTAAATTTGTAAATTAAATGTTACATCAAACTATTTTAACGAGGTCATGGGCTCCCCATACCTCACCACAGGTGTCATAACAGGACCCGCACGCTATCCCGTGGTTTTTACAGCCTAGAAAGCGTGACTGCAGGAAGTTGGGCCGATATATACTAAGATTTTATTCTCACTTCACTTCTTGTTCAAATGATGGATAAAAAAGAAAAAGAAAAAAAATGCTACATTTAGATTGTTACATAGAGCTTATTTTAACCCTTCTTATTTTAACCCTTAAGATTTCCGTGTATTTTCTCTCCATTGTTTTAAAAAATTATTTAAGTTTTAGCAATTATTGATAAAATTTTATAACGACTTATATTCTTTCAATCTATCAAAAAATGCTTCAAGAAGAATGAATGCCAAGCTTTATTGTAAAACAGAACACAAAAAGATGTTTAATTTTTCAGCAATTTCGCAATTTATAGGGAAATAGGAATGTAAATTTTAATCTACAATTAGAATATTCTCAAAGGTTTTTTTTTTTATTGTTTTTTTTTACGATGCTCAGAGAAAAAAAGGGACAACAGACGGCCATTACATAGATTGAAATTTAAAAGAGCATTTTTTAAAGAGGAAAACTATAATTTCTTAATTACTACTGTGAAATGTCACTGTCCCTCGACCTTGATTGATCAAGAACAAAGTCGGCTCAGACCAGAACGTTTAACCTTTAAAAAATATTGTTCACAGGATAATACTGACTGTAAAACAGTAATAGTTTTAGTAATAGTCTGAAAATTTTGAACATAAAAAGATTCAAAATATTAGCTGGCTTTTTCTTCTGATTATTAAATTGCCTATTTGCGTGATCTATTATATGGAGAGTAGCATGTGATTGAGTAGATACGGTTACTCAAACTAAAATGATCCGATTTGTACTAACAATCTGAATTTTATTTCTTACGAAGCTCTGTTATTTATGGCAAATGTTATAACCAATCCCTTTAGTTTCAAAAGTCTTTGCAATAACTCCGTTGTGTACATGTAATATATATATATATATATATATATATATATATACACACACACACACACACATATATATATATATACACATTAATTAATTAATTATATATTTTATGTAAAAGTGGTTTATAATACTTTTCCTGAGTGATTCACATGCCTACACATTTTAGTCTTTGAACATACTTTCATAGGGCCAAGGTCGAATCAGATTCACTGTCCCTTGTCGTGATGCCTTACATTTAGAACTATCATACATTCGCAGTTAGTTTAATGACCAGGTGATATCTCAATCTAACATTCAGCATTTTATAACTACCCCATTTCTACCCCTTAATAAATCATTCCTCGACTGCACTTGACGATAGTTCACACGTGCAGGAAGGCTAATATCAATAATCTCGAATGCAATTCCACGATCGATACCATCTAATCAAAAACCGCAGCTACATAACCCCTTCGAATGCATTTCTCGTATTCGCAGAACGCCGTTAAACCTTACGATAAGGGATCGCCCGTGGAATCCATCTTTCTCAATCAGAGTCGTACTAATAACAGCGCAATTTGCGAAATAAGCACACAAACGGGGAAAAAAAGAAAAAAAAGCCCCCAATATAACGGGGGGAAAATGAGGGGGGAGGTGGCGCAACGAAGTGAAAGGAGCCCCTAGTTTGTTTTTCATCGCAACCAGTCCATCATTTAGCTATCTCCATTGAGAGGCCCCGCAAATTACAGTGATAGAACAGCGGAAAATTGCACGAAGGAGTCTCGAGCTTTTGTGTACATAAGGAGAACATGAAAAATGGTTCTGATGGAAGAAGAAAAAAGAATCGAGTGAAGAAAAAAGAAAGAGCTAAGTCCAGTGGAACCTGATTGCCGGAGTAGATGGGTCCCGCCCCTCTAATGACTGACAGGCAGAGAGAGTCTGGTTTTTTGAACTCGTGGGTTTCTGTTTCCAACTGAGCTCTTCTTACATCGGTTCTTGGGTCACGCTCCGGCTCCAGAGGGTACACAGCTCTATCTGTCTTTTTGTGGGAAGTTTTGGAAGGCTGGCTTACTTTGGGCCCCAAGGAATCAATAATGCCACGTGCGGGGTTTCAAGTCACTTGGGCTATTTTAATAGAAAAATTCCTCGCCTGTTGGAATCCTGCGGCGATTCCATAGTGGAATTAAATTTCAACATGTAATTCATAAACATAATGTCACTGAATCGTACTCAAGCTTTCCGATCATTTCACCAACACGACAGCCTAATTGTGTTTAAGGTAGGGTTTGTGTCTCACAAGTATGGTCTCTTGGTTTATATTTGGTCTTAGATATCTCCTAGGATATAGTAGAATTCTACTTGAGACTTTTCACCAGACCTTGAGAAAGTTCGAGGTAGCTCTGCGTAATATGCGGTGATTTGGGAAAAACCTTCGTTTATAAAAGGGTGGAGTATTTCTAAAGTCTGGATGAGGTATGGGGAAAAACTGCACTTATTTCTCATTCCAGATTAATGGAAAGGGAAATAAGATCCTAAATTATTTTATGGGTTAGTATTATTTATGGAAATACAATCGAATTTTGAATTATTAACAAAGACGTGAAAGCTCAAGTAATTGTTTTAAATGTTTATAGTCACATGGAATTATGACTTTTCTACAATTTTAATTAGAAAATTTTCTCTTTGAAAGTATAACAAATGATGTTACAATCATATTGGGGCAATTTTAACAATGTGCTATAATATTTATTTAACTAACTTAAACTTCATTAAAAAATTTCAAAATTTTATAAAGAAATGGGATAGTAACTTTAACCGGAATGTGTAATTTTAAGGAATATATGCGTCCCTTAAATAACAATCCCCAAGGGTTTAAATTCAAATAATCACAGGCAACAAAAGGTGCTTTGGTTTCGAGATGTATAAACAATATTCTAGTGACGTAGTGAGACACTTTGAAGATCGGGGCCTCCCCAGTAGATTTTGCTGGGAGAAAAATTTTCCATCTCGCAGATGGTAACATCTATAATTACTTTTTAAGGGTATATCCTCTTTTTTATTTCGGTATACATGAAGTTTATTCGGAATATCTTACAGGTTAATAAAAATCACGGAAATTTACTTTTACTTTATAGTCGAATCGTACCTCTCTAATCTTGAGAGAGGGGGGGGGGGGACCTAACAAGCTTTTCACAGAGTTTTCTGGAGGAATTTAAATACGACGTTTAGAACTAGGCATGCACGTTACGGCTTCGTTAGCCTCTGATTCAATCAGACTTCAAACACTGAGACTGCCTGAAACATTTGTTGATTTATCTTTCTAAAAATAAAATTATTCGTCCCGTATACGTGATATACCACATAAGAGAAACGTCAGATTACATTTTGTAAAAAAATTTAAGGGAGATTTTATTTTTGAGCAACTAAATATTATAAACAGAGGGCATACTTATAATGAAACAGTAGGGTTTTACTATCACAGTTATAATTCTATATGAAGCTTTCAATAATTTTATCATAAATTAAACTTAAAGTCATTAAAAACATCTACCGACGGTTGATGCATATGCTTACATATGGCGGTATAACGCTACGGACTTTTCTCCGAGACTCAGTTATTAGTGAGATGTGACTCGCTGTAAACTGGGATAATTGCCCAATGGATAGTTTATATCAGAAAGTGCGATTTTTTTCGAACATGATAGAAAAGTCCTGTACTAACATCAGTACGGTTGTTCCCAGTCAAAAGAGTGCAAGCAAAGATACAACGTTCATCTTATCGGTATCAACCTCGCATAAAAGGCAACCAGGTAAAACAAGCAGTTTCAAGCAATGCAGAGCAACCCTACAATCGGCTCACTATTCCGAATAGGCAGGAAGAACTCGTATTCCTGGAAATAGCACGTGAATGTGATTCCTCCCTAAAAAATAATAAACAAAAAAAGAATCTTTATCACAGCAATCAGAGAGGCTTCAGAAGCTTTTCCTCAAAACCCCTAAACCAATTTTTATAGCATTAATCAAGGTAAAAGATACCCGTAACATTTTAGTAGCATTCCAAAATTATAACACCTGTTAGATATCAAAATATTTTTTTCCCACAGCTCCTTTAGCAACGAAGAAATCACAGTAGATCTTAAATAAAGACATACTTAGCCTATATCTTATATTTAGCATCTATCTGTAATTACACTAAATCATTTTTACGGATATTAAGCATAACAAAGGCGTATTTCTATGCAGCAATGTGCTATGTTTCCTAGTACATTTGGTTTGGTTTGGAGCACCACGGTCAACTTTTTGCTACACGAAGGCGATCGGGATTTTCCTGGTACAAAAATAAAGATGAAAATAAAGATGAAAAATGCATAAAATGTTAATCTGTTGGCAAAAGTAATGCTTTTAATGAATAATTTTCTGCCATTCTGTAGTTCGTACTTCTCAACAGTTTAAAATCAATTATAATTTCAATTTCAAAATTTAAAAGAATATACATGCAGCCGTGTGCAGTATTTCCTAGAACAAAAGTAAAGAGAAAACAAAATGCATAAAATGCTAATCAGTTGGTGAAAGTAATGTTTGAAATGAATAATTTTCTGCAGCTCTGTAGTTCATACTTCTTGAAAGTTTAAAATCAATTATAATCTCAATAATTTCAAAATTTGAAAGAATCTATACAAATTCTGCTGGAAATACCGCATTTCGATCATTTTTTCTCAAATGGAAATAATCGAATAAGAATTTTAAAAGTGTACCAGAAGAAGCAAAACTTCCTCTAAATCGCAGTTTGTGAGAAATCAGCTTTCATCCAAATGCCACATGAATGGTGGTGCTCCATTAAAATTCAATTAAATCCCCAAAACCATAATTCATTTTTTATCCGGGATTAAAGGAAATGGTTTTGCCCATTCTTTCACCCCCTGCTTTTAAATTAATGCCGGTCTTAGTTTCCTTTAACTTGAAATATGGAATGAATGCGTCACGGAAAATTCCTAGAATTAATCATTACGATATTCATAAAGCCTTACACGTCGAAGAACGGATGAAAATGCAAATTCTACGCCAAAAAGAAACTGCGTTATAAATTATTGTCACTAAAGTGAGAAGAAATGATTTCAGTCATATCGATCACTTTCTTTGCGATCATTTTTTAAAAATAGTAAATGCTCCTTTTTCACCTTCTTTTTAAATATAACTAGAAAACAAAGCTTGTATCCATTAAATGCACAAGTAAACACCATGACCCCACCCCCCACACGGAACAAAGACAAGCTATGGAAATTCTAAAGTTATGGAAATGGTTCTAAGTTATGGAAATTCTAAAATGTTGAATTTCATTTTTTCTTAATAATACTTTTAATGCTGCATATAAAATTTCAGTTCTTATACACCAGTTTGTTTAGTCTCACGCTTAAGTCATAAGCTATTATGATTATACTTGGGTTGTGAATTATTTGACATCGATAAATCATTTCCATTTCTACTCAGGGGTATTTCAGGGTTCAGATTCTTGACAGACAAACATTAAGCACTTCTTAAGGCTGCCAGGTAGTAGCTATATTCGATTCGCTCATCTTAGTGTTAACATATGAAGAAAATTTTCCAATGATTTTCGAACAGAATTTAAGGATTTTTTTTTTAAATTGTACTCTGCAGCAGAGAAATTAACTTTTTTTTAAAAACTTTTTTTATCATTTGAGAAATTTCATCTACCAAAGGAAATTATGTGCGTGTAATACAGAATACCTCATCCCCCACACAAAAATAATTAAAAAATATTGTCGTTTCTTTTAAAGATTGAAAAAGATACCCGAGCAAAAATATTCTTTCGTTATCGTTGAGAGCAATAAGAAGAAAGAAAATCTTAAAATCCAAGTTGAGAATAATTGAAAAAATTTTCTCCACGAGTTAACATTGCGCTCTGCGACCCCATGAGGTTACTACACAGCACAACTTTTAAAAGCTTATAGAGTATCTTTGCTCACTTCTACCCAGACTTGGGTGTATATAATTTGAAGTGGCACTCTATTTGAATTTGAAGCAAACACAGTTTATACATGAAACAATGTTTATTGAATTCGTTGCACATATAATTGGCTTCTACAGCAATAAGCATGCGTACTACTTGTACGGAATGTATAAACACAGCTTTCAAGAACAATATATTTTTATACTCACGAACAGTAAGTCAAACCAGCAGTACTGCCACGTAAACTTCTGGCCCGCTAAGCACTAGCGCAGGATAACACCTTTTCAACCTTAACAACCTCCCCCTTTCTTTTATTAATGACGCTGCGTGGTATTTATACTAAGCGCGTATGCCAAAATTAGCATATCTGAAGCAGCTTCTTTAATTCATTCAAAAGTTCGATTCTTGTGAATCGAATCTTGTGTATACCTTACAAGCTCTCATTCCAAACATTCTTGAAATAGACTATAATAATTAACGTAAAATGTTGAAACACACAAAAGTTAGTAAGCAGAAACACAAGAAAATTTATCAACATACAAATATTAACAGTTTTTAATGGTGTGTGGGTATCGAATGAACTACGTTGATCTTTACGCTCCAGCGATTTTGATGGTTTCATTTAAATTTATCAAAACAGCTAGAGCGGAAAGAATTATAAAATGATCTAGCTTCTTTCTGTTAAAAAAAAAATCATAAAATCACTTCATAATATTTGTTTAACTTGCCTACAAATAAAATAAAATTTTAATTTTTATAGCATGTGTTGTATCTTGTTCCTAAAAACTGTTTCTTGTAATAAAAATATTATAAATCATATCTCTTAAATATAAATAAATAATAAATAATGTGCAATAATGCGGATCTTTAGGGCCGTTTTAGCCCAAATGGAATGTTTTGCGAAAGTGGCAAGGAGTGTCAAATCTCCAGTTTCCCCTTTAAAAATTAAGAATAAAAACCGAGAGAAGCGCCAAAAATTTATACAATTCAATATTAAACACTCTTTCTTCTATTCGTATTGTTCTATTTAAGAACAATACGAATGGTAGAGAAAAATCAAGCTCTTTTCAATTTCTTCAGCACGTGGTCATACCGTGGACCTCATTTTAGGGAAATATTATCTTAAGAAGCTGTTATCTCAACAGATGTGCGCTTCTCAATATATATATATATATATATATATATATATATATATATATATATATATATATATATATATATATATATATATATATATATAATTTTCTGCTTTAAAAATCCATATTTATTGATAAGTAGATTTTTAACTGAGTCGTGCTTCTTTTTCTTAACTTTTAATTTTCTTTTTTAAATTTAGGAAGTATAATTTATCATTTTTTAAATCACTTATAAATAAACACGAAAATGTTATGACCTGTTTAGAAGAAGCTCATTATCTTCCCTTAATTTATTCGAAGTACTTAAGCTCTCATACAAAAGGGAACGAAGAATGGGTAATAATAAACATTAAGAGATTATTAAATTACGGTTGTTATCTAAATGTGATACTCCCATAGACTCGATCATGATCTATTAAGTGCCGGCTTTTCGCCAATACATCAAAGAAATAACACTATATATAAGTGCAGCTGATCGGATGCATACCGTAGCATGACAACATAAATTACAGGCTACTATGACAGGAAGGAAAACTATATGATTTACGAAAAAGATACAGATAGGTTAACAATAAGACCTCGTATCATCGCTCTGTATCACGATCATGACTCAAGCGATATCAGGACTTTCCCACACTTGCTGGGTATGAAATTTGAATGGGTTGAGAACTGAATCTGAGACTCTCGGATTTCTAGACAGAGGCCTTCTACCATCGTTATACCACTAAGCCATGTCGTAATCCTCACTGACGAAACTTACAACAGTTATGTAACACTCTGTAAATTTTTTAATAGTAAAGAATGAGAAGACGAATGCTTTCTCACATTTTTAACTTTCTAATGAACACACTTTCACAGGCTAAATTTCGGGTAAATTTATGTGCGTCTCTAGATTATTTTTTTTATAAAATTTTCATGAAAATGAATCAAATGCAGCGGTATTAACTTCCAAAATCGCAACAAAAAGTTTAGTCTTGGATAAATATCTGAAAATTTTCTTAAGTTCAATGGACAAACTTTCAAAGATCACAATCATTAAGTATTTCATTTTTTAAGAAAATCACACCACCCCACTTCCCCCCAAAATAAATAAATAAATAGATAAAAATCAACGACTTTCAAAATATAGCCGAAAAATTTAAATGTTAACTCAGACATTTCTCTTGACACCATGCTCTTTTATGCGTAAAAATTTCTTTAGAAGCTTCAACGAAGTTTAACTCTTCAAAACCATATAACACCAGCTTCAGGAAACAGTTAAAATTATGTAAATCTTGAAATTCAACTCGTTTATAATTTTGTGCTTATTCACGTTTACCAGCTTTTTTTTTTTTTTTTTTTTTTTTTTTTTTTTTTTTTTTTAATAATGCTCTCTTATCATTTGGAACTACACTATTTCCTAAGATAATCCAGTTTAGTTACTTTGGAGCAGTAATTAGTTGAGTGATAATTTAGTTATGCATTAGCGAGTTTATGCAGAGTCTCGACAGAAGCTCAATTTCTCATTCGCAGGTCAGAGGGGATGAAACTGCAGCGTCTGTAATTGTTTAGAAGCAATTAAAGCACGCGGGGTTTAGCCTTGCAGAGAAAGAAATGCATGTAAAGTGATATTTATCACAGGATGAAGGGGAAATTGCGTAAATCTTGATTTAGGTTGAAAAAAATAAACTGTCGCATTTGAGTTTTACAAGAATAAATTTTCAAGAATAAAGATAAATTTTTAAAGGTTTCAGTGTAATATAGGAAGAAACAATATTAAATTGTCAGAATGTCTTTATTGAGCCTATTGGAACTTTAACATGTACAAATAAAATAGTTAAATGTCAAGTACCGTTCTCCAATACCAACATGTAAAGCTGAGAAAGCCCAGCAAGACTGCAAAACCCTTATATGTATGTATGTATGCACACACACACACACACACACACACACACACACACACATATATATATATATATATATATATATATATATATATATATATATATGGCTAGATTTGAGGCGGAATGTGCCGGTACCTCTCTTTAGGAAAAAATTACGAGAGTTAAAAGCATTTATTTTATCACATAATTACTCAATTCTTAGTGGGTGGGCCTGGCCTATTATGTATATATATATATATAAACATTTATAAGGATTGTAAATTATTTACAAAACAAGTGAGTTAACCTCTTAATGTAGCCCTAAGCCAGAAAAAAAAAGGAAAATTACTTCGAAAGCAACAAAAATCAATCCAAAAAAGTCATCAAATGCATTCTTTCATGAATGCTGGAAAATTAATCTCAAATTAATAAGAAAAAACTAAGTGCGCATATTGAACAATGACCGACAGCAAAGGATTGGAATATTCAGTTATCCCCAAAATCATCGTCATGGCCCAAAACTAAAATCAGTAAGATTAAGTAAATTAAGTTTTCATTTTAACTTGTAAATTTTTGGTATCAGTTTTAGGGCCTGTTCACATAGGAGTCCGTCATTAAGGAAAAGATGACGTTGAGACGAAAATAAACCAATCATATGCCTCCAAACGATTAGCAATGAAATTTTTAACGCCTATGATTGGTTTATTTTCGTCTCAACGTCATCTTTTCCTTAACGCAACGCAACGGACTCCTATGTGAACAGCCCCTTAGTCTTTAGTTCGGCGGTTGCTTATAATTATTTTAGAATTACCTCTGTATGCTATCTTATCCATTTTAACCTGTAGGAAGAGGATAAATTTAATCACCAGAAGATAAAATTGGCCAATTTTAAAATTTGAACTACTGGTTGCGTTTATAAGCTTTGTAGAACTAGGAGAGTCGATAAAATAGTGAGGGGGAAAAACAGTTCTCTGCTAACATTAATAAATATGGTAAAGGCATCCTTGTTTAGAAAGAACTTTAAATTACCTTAAGATGAAATTGTGCATACTTCTTAACACTGAAAACAATCTAATTTTGAAATTGCAGCGAAACTAATTTTAAGAATCTTCAAAATCCACGGAAATAATATTGAGCTTAAAATGCTTCCTACAGAATCTAATATCGATCCTGTTTACAAATGAACTAGAATGAATGGCCCATTCTAGCTAAACAAATATTGCGGAAACGTATCTTAAGCCTTAGCTTCAGAGTTCATTATACTTGATTACAAAACCTCTTGCTAATCAATGACTCAAAACTTAATCCCAACCACAGGCAAGTAATTTTTATCTAAATCACCTTATTATCAAATTAAGAGCTCAGCTATTTTAATCAATGCTTCTGCACACAAGATCTTTATTTAATTAACATAGGCCATGTTTCACAAAGAACGACTGACTCGGGATTAAGGCTCCCATTCTAACAGAGCTTGAAAAACTTCTCCCGTCATTTCACAACGCAATCACTCCTAATCTACACGAGGAGAAGCCCCTGTTCTTACTTTCATAATTTTTTCAATAAAGACTTCACAAACGGATGAGATATGTGTAAATAAATTAGCCGCTAATGAAGACAACTAGAAGTGCATTTACACCCCATTTTATGACTTCCTTTTCTCTCTACAGGACAATGATTTTTTTTACATTTATTTTTTTCCCGCTTTAAGTGCATTTCCGAGATGCTCATATGCGAAGGATGACTTTTTTTCTCTTTTTTAGAATTTAGAACGACATTCTTACAACTAATGATTCAGAAGCTTAAAAAATCCGCTGTTGGCCTATTTCTAATCCCAACAAAAATGTATTAGAGCACTAGCTTATGAATACTTAGGGCCTGTTCACATAGAATCCGTCAGCATTAGCGTTAAGATTCCTTTGGCGCTGATTGGTTAAATGGGCCAATGATTGGTATATTGGTTAAAAATTTTTACACTGACGCAGATGGATACTATGTGAACAGGTCCTTACTGTCAGTGCCCCATGAGTTTTCATTGCATATTTCGCGATTTACGAGGATAACCTCACCTCTATCGTAACAATTCCTTTTTCGCCTCTATTTAGCGAAAAGAAGTGAAATTTACAAAATTAATAACTTCATTCAAACCTAAAGTGTTTCAGCACTCAAGGTTTGGGAGTTAAAATTGACTAATTGCTACGAACTTCACATGATTTTTAATAGATTTAGCTACAAAGATGCTGATCTTTGTTTATCGAAATGTGAGGAATCAGTAAAAATGTATTTTCACACCTAAATAAAACGAATAGGGTAATTTACTTCATACCCTGCTCTAATGGCAGAAACTCAGGTAGGCAAAATAAGCCAATCTGACAATTATTAGTGCATGAGTAATTTAGCCACTTAATTTATTACTCAGCAAGACGAATTGGTATGACTATTATGGCAGTTTTCTGTCCTGTACAATATTAGTTTTAAAAAAATCACATTTTATCAAATATAGTTTTTTAATTCACAGTATCATACAGCTAGAACATACAACTTAATATGCACAGTTAAAACTTGATACAAAAGTTTATTGTGCATATTAAAAATGTTTATTGTGCATATTAAAAATGTTTATTGTGGATATTAAGAAGTTATGTGTTCCTGTTATGCATTTACCACAAATTCCATGCAAGCAATAACATTATTTTAGTAACATAATAGGTAAGCTGTTGAACTGTAAAATAATATAAATTTTTAAAAGCCATGTCACATGTAGTTGATAAAGAGAAAGGGATTCGGTATTTCATTCTTACCTTGTGAAATGATAAGGGGGAAGTGAAAGCGAAAAAAAAAATAATAAGCCCACGATTACTCTGAAAAGATATTTTCTGTAACGTTATTTTTATTATATTTTTAGTTATTTTAGTTATTTTATTATATTTTTAGTTATTAGGAGTTTTAACACCTAGGGTGTTTTGTTATAATACTGACTATGCGGCCGATTTCCGCTCCAACTAAGCAAGTATACTTTCAAACACCTTTAGCTGTCAAAAGCAAGCAAAATTGTGCAAGCGTTCGAGAACAGCCTCTGAGGAATTGCAGTAGAATTTTATTTTTTTCTTTCAGTCGTTCTGTTTTAGATGTATGAGTTGACATCGGTGGTAAAACAAGACAGTTGCAACAGCTGTTTCCTCTCTTCCGCACGAATCTACATTCTTTCGGGGATATTGGGAATAGTTTTGGAGTTAAACGACTTCAACAGGCGACTACTTATATGATATATTACATGTTACTAAAAATAAATAGTGGTTTTTAAATTCGATTCAACAGCTCACTACGTGTATGATTTCCGAGAGAAATTCACATTTGCCGGTAGCTCAATAATGATGAGGAAACTGCTAGACAGATCTCTCGGTTACATGTTTGTCCCATGCGTTATATACCCCATCCCCCAATCAATCAATCAATATATATATATATATATATATATATATATATATATTTATATTAAAAGCCAAACATAAAATAACTGAAATTAAAAGCCAAACATAAGTTAGGCTTAAGGTTGATACATAAATATTTTTTTCCCTTTCTCACGCATTCGCATACATATGCGAGTAAACTAGCTGAAAACCCACGCTTCGCTACGGAGTACATTCAAATTAAATACAATGGTCAATGTATGCAATTAATGCCAAAAAAATAAATATACTTGTATATATTTATAATAAATACGACGATCAATGTATACAATTGATGCAATATATATATATATATATATATATATATATATATATATATATATAAATCGTAAGGGATATTTTTAAAGAAAAAAATAATGTAGATGGAAATATTCAAATTAAATCTAATAGGATATACTAAAGAATATAGTACAGTTTGAGGAACATATCTTTTACGTTATTTTAATATTTTTTTGGATAATGTCCAAACGTCTGCTGCATTAGAAAGAAATTTTTTTGTCTATTTTGTTGTTATCACGTCACGATAAATTTATTTAAAGTGCCAGAAAAATAAATCATGTAGTCAGCTTTTAATAAATTAAATTCTAAAAATTAATCTTTAAAAATTCACCAAAAATCAGAAAATAGAGGTAAAGATTCGAAAAAGATCTCATCTTAAAGGAATTTTTATGATCTTTCTTATGATATAAATTTTATAACCCTCAAATTATTATTTTAAATGCAAGCTTAAAAAAAATCACTAGAACAGCTTAAAAATTTAATTTTTCAAAAATCTAAGAAGAATTTTTCAAAAATCTTTCTTAGTGCACCCCTACACCATAAGAAGAATCGCCATGCAAAATTTCAGCCCTTTAGGTCCAGCGGTTTGGTCTGTGTGTTGTATGTCAGTTACGGAACTGTTTTATATATATAGATTACCTAGAAACGAAGAATCATATTCAATGAAATGAATAGGGATAAAATTACTTTTAAGATTCGCAGGGCGTATGAGAGAGGGAGAAAGAAAAAAAAAATTTCTCATAGAAGCATTCGAAATTATCATGAAAATGCAATTTACGTGCCCACACGCACACTACGTATTGCCATCATAAAATAAATATACTTCCATACCGACAATTTACATTTAAAGCACCTCTACAGTGAAAGAGAAAGTATATCTAATGATGCGTCAAAAACGTGAAAAAAAAAAAGTGCGGGAAAGGAAACCTCACAAGGGGTGAAAATCTATCAAATTTAATCACGCCTTACTCGAAAATTACGATAAATCACCGGGCAAGAGAGACACGACGACATATTGCCCCGGAATGTATGGAAATGCAGCTGAGAAATTCCGACATGGCTCTGTCGTCGGAAAACTATCCGTCCGTCTCGCAGCAAAACATCGTTCTGAGCCATCCATCTGGCCAGATAACGGGCTACGGGCCTGCCTTATCGCATAACCAGTGAAAAATGGACCTCCGTAAGGAGAGTAGGGGGAGGGGGGGGGGACTCTCTCTTTTTTTTTTCGTGGCGTAATACCTGAATCGATTTGATAAATTCCGTTGTAAGGTAAAAGATTAGCTAGAACGTAAAGGCGGGGCACACACAACGCGGAAGTTTGGGACGAGAGCCAAAACTTGAGATTTTAGCGGGACTTTTACTAATGTGGGTGCTTGTAAAGTAATTCGAAGCCCTTTCATTTTTCGCCATTTTTTTTTTATTATTATTATTATTTTGTCTAGCACGGAGAAAAATGGATACTGAACTTTCGGAAAATTGATGGAAAAATTAGATGCGATTAAACAGACCTTTTTTTTTCTTTCGGAAAATTTAATTTCGGAAAATGGAACATTTACGCCAGGCTTCGCACAGTTGTGGAACGCATACCCAATAAATTACCGATTATAATCAGTCAAGCTGTTCCATAAACGCTGGCTGTGTATAGAACAAATTTTGACAGCGCAAAAAAAAATTGTAAATTTTGTCTATACTAAACAGACACTTAATTTATTACATAAATTATTAATAGTAAGTCCTTCATTAATAATGAAATATTAATCCTTAAGTATCAATTGTCTAGCAGCAATTTTCCAAATATAAAATATTTCGGAATAAATGAATAAGAATATCTTAATAGTATTTTATCCTTGTCTTACAGTCTAAAATTCAAGGATCTCAAAATGTCTACAATTTATTTTAGGATTATCCTGGATTCTATCTACAGTTAACTTTACTAATCACTGAGAATCTTGCAATGAATTAGCCATTCTGACTTTTCTCTCTTGAAGCTGTTTTTATTTACTAAATATGCTTTGCAACTTAATACTGGAAGAATGACCACGAAGTACTTTCAAACAAGATCCACTCCTCTCCACATAAAAATAAAATGTAAAAAATTGATGAGAAAAGGTCAATGAAAGTGCTCCAATATCTAGAAGCGCGTGAGCCACTCTACCATATTCTCCTCAAGAACCTACAGAAGCATGCTGAAAGAGAAGTTTTTAAGTGAGTAGCTATTCACAACGCTTGCAGAAACTTTCAAATCGAAAACACAAGATATTTTTTGGCAAAAAAAAATTGTTTTCAATTTTTAAAACTATCCATTAGACAATTTAGAATAGGCGGAAGGAATTTCTTATCGTTGTCTGAATTTAAAATCCAACTTTAATATACTATTCTAAATAGCAATATTAAATGAAATTTTCTTCCTATTTTTCGTGTCTTTAGTAAATGTCCGCCTTTATACTCATCTTGGAGTCTATCAAGTTTCCTACGTACAAAATTTTTTAACAGTTTAAAGCGTAAATAGAAAATTTTAAAACTGAATATACCTGTTGCATACTTATGTACTAGTATATGATTATATATACCAGTATATAAACCCATAAAAATATTCAATATATAATTTAATTCCAAAAGCATTCGAAATTATCATGAAAATGCAATTTACGTGCCCACACGCACACTACGTATTGCCATCATAAAATAAATATACTTTTAGCCACAGATGCTGGTAATATCTAAATCACTTCACATTTTTATAACTATTACAAGATAGTAAGGGAAAAGGCTCTGAATTATCGTGTTAGGCATGGGGGCGCGGTTGGCAAAAGCGTCGAGCCAGTGATCTGAGGGTTGCGGGTTCGATGCCGGTCGCTGACAAATCCACCGTCGTGTTCACTAATGAAGGCCGATGCACGTAAAATCCTTCGTGGCTGCAATGTCCTCCAAGTTCTCAAACATACCTCTGTGGGGTCAAGTGTTCAGTCTTGTCACTAGACTCGGATCTAAATTACGGGGCCGGCTTGTACAGGGTAATGCTGGCCACCTATATGGTGTCCCCTTAAAAGAATGGCCAGCATTCTCGCCCTTAACTGTGAACAAATGGCGTCATAGCCAATCTTCCGGGCATTTGTAATGAATAAATAAATTATCGTGTTAGAAACCAACAAACTTTTAACAAATGCGTAATGGCCGGTATTTTAACTTAATTTATCAGAGTTAATCTCAGTCACTATTTGACTGAGCTAAGATCAATGGTTATTTTAAAAAAATTCATTACTTTTTAATCTTCTTTCAGATTTTTAAATAGTTTAACTGCAACTTACACAAGAATAATGTCAGTGTAAACTTACAAATATCTGATTTCGAGATTGTAAACAGTTTTTAACGGTTAAAATGATAATAATAATAAATAAAATTAGACGAGAAACCTGTGTGCTATTAATTCACAGCGGAAAAAATAAGTACAATCCCACTCTTACACCTTTTAAAACTTTGCGATTCTTCTTTAGTATTAAAAAAAATATTTCCTGCACCAATGTAACCATGTAGTTTCAAACAAAAAAAAAACTTATTACAGCAAAGAGTGACTGAAGTATTTTGAAGTTCATTAGGACCCAAAGTTCTTGAGAATTCATTGCTACGCTCCGAATTATTTTTCCTCCTAGACATCAATCCCATCCATCATGACGTTCCGAAGTTGTCGATGTCAGAACTCCATGCCGTGCTGTTGTCTCAGCAAACGTCAGTTTCGTGAGTACAGATGGGAAAAAGAACACAAATCGAACTCCCACTCGCTTTCCCGCAGAAGCGCACACAACAATCCGGAGATGGTGGCAGCATTTGGAAGCATTCATTTTTTTCCCCTCTCTCTCTCTTCCTCCCTTCAACTTCTTTGTTTTCGTTCCTCCGCCTCCTTGTCTGGAGAAAATGTTGACTTAACCTCCGACCCTGTGACACGCGAAAATCTCCCGCGAGGTTGAGAGTACGGATAAGACCACACGCGAGGTACATACTGCGTCCGGAGTTGGAAGAAAAAGTGGGATAGTACTTGGAAACGAGAAAGTAAAATAGATGTTAAACAGGCAGAAAGAAAGTTGCAATTCAAGTACTTTTCAAGTGACTAGAGGCCTTTAAATCATCGTAAAAAAAAAGAAGGATTTTTCTCCCCCCGTAGAGTTACGGACTTCGCACTTCTCTCGCCTAATGCACATCACTGGAATTAGCTCCAGTTTTGCTTCCATTAAAATCTCACGTCATGGTTCTTAAAGCACCGAAACTTTAGTGCCTTAGGAATGTCGGACGATGTGAGGATTTAAAACTCTTATTGACACTAACGTTCATTTATTTCAATTCTATAACTAATCGTAGGAACTGTTTACACATTTTGCTTGGAAACAAAATGAAAAAGATTTTTATAAACACACCACGAGATGATTACTCAACATTCCTTACACTGATGATGGAAAATTTTCCCGCTCACTATTTTGTTTCTATTAAACGCAGAATGAACTTTATATTTCTCTGTAAACAAACTTTTTTTAATAAGCTTTACGAAAATTGTAAAATGTTCAAACAAGAAGTTATTCACGAGGATATTTTTACCAACACTCGAAAATTTTATCCAGGTCAAGACCTAACAGATTATCAGATGACTAATCTTAATTTCGCCGTTGGATACTGTCACCAATTTGAATTTAATTTTAACTACTTAAAATGGTCTCCTAAAATTTTGCTGTATGTATGTAAGAAAACCATACAGTTGTCGTTAGGCATCTACGGAATTCTCCAAGTTTAGATTCAATATGGATCATATTTTAATCAATGACGAAAGACGAACAGACATGACAGTCAAACTGAATATATATATATATATATATATATATATATATATATATATATATATATATATATATATATATATATATATATATATATATATATATATATATATATATATATATATATATATATATATATATATATACAGATACAGTGGAATCTCGATCTATCGTTTTTCAAGGGACCGACTGAACTGAACGATAAATAGGGGAAAACGATGATCCGGAAAACGATCAATCGATACTCCACTGTGTGTGTATATATGTATATATATATATATATATATATATATATATATATATATATATATATATGACCTCAGACAATAAGAGTGCCCGAAATGTTAAAGATTCCATTTTAATTTTTGGTTTAACCTTTATCTTAAGGGGCCAATTTTTCCAATTCCATCTTTAGAACGGGAAATTTCATACCACCTTTGTAAGAACGGCCATTAAGAGGGTTTCCATATCGATACTCCACTGTATATATATATATATATATATATATATATATATATATATATATATATATATATATATATATATATATATATATATATATTCATTCTTGGGATACATGCTATCCCACCTCGTAAGGAAAAGGTTAAGGGAACATATCCTATCACATAATGTTTTTAAAGTCGTCCTCCAATGAGGAAAATGAATTTTAATTACATAACATTCGATAACTGACGCTTTACAGTAAAATAGAATTAGGATAAAACTAACTTTATCCATGAAATAATTAGATTTAGCACAATTAATAAACACTTCCTGCTCCAGCGGAAAATTTAATCTTTCCTTGCATTCCCTATTAACGACAATGCGCAGCGCATTTCCCGTGATAAATCTCCAGTTAGCTTTATCGAACAACGGTGGTAGCCGGATCTTTAATCGGAAGCAGTACGCTAACAACTAAAAATGCGCTTAAACGCAACATTACCGGATCATTAACAAGAATTGGGAGCAGATGGGGGCCTGGCCTGGCCGAGATTTCGTGAATTCTCCGGCGGTTGTCGTCGGGAGAACTTTAGAAAAGTATCTCCGCCCCTGGTATTTCGCCGGATGCGGCTGTTGTTTAAAACTAGGCATGCAGAAATTAACTTTTGGTGAAAACATCATCCGGGGGGCGCAATTACGCGACACGCGAGCTGTCGTGACAGTGGCACGGGCAAAGAGAAACATATACGCGGTTATAAATATACGTACATGTTGTCAGGAGTGTGGCTACATTCGGAGTGTTGGTGCTGGTGTCAACGAGAATGTAACAAATGTGTCAGTTAGTTGTGCAATGAACATTCAGGAATTACACGAGGCGGTGTAAGATTTACCCAATTGCTGAAATAACTTAGCTACATGAAAATTTTAAAATATCCATCGAGATTGTCACATAGGTAAGGACGATGCTCCAAGATAAACGGACATCTACATATAATCACTTTGGACGGGAATAGGTATACAGTTGAACCCCGTTATAACGAACTTGAAGGGACCAAAGGTTTAGTTTGCTTTATCCGGTGGTTCGCTATATCCGAACCGTTAAGAAAAATGCTAGAGTTCACAAAATGTGTAAGTCATTAGTTGCAATGTGTTTTCAATAATGATGTATTAAAAAAATAATAAAATATATTAAAAATATTCATTAACAAATTAAATCGACTAAAATCGATTACATTAAACTGACACAATACTAATTAAATTACGTACTATAGGAGAAAGGCGGGACCAAAATTTCGTTCGTTATATCCGTGAGTTCGTTATATACCGGGTTCGCTATAACGGGGTTCGACTGTATCTTAATATTTACATTCAAGAACCTATGTGCTGCAAAAGAAGATTTAATAATTTAATACAGAACACATGGGGGTATCAGCGTTAAAATTTAGTTTTATTCTCGATACAAAATAAAAAACATAGTACTTTTTAAGATTTTGGGAATGCCACAGAAATACGTCGTGAACATCTATTCTCAAACTAAGAGGAGAGCGCATCACTTCTGTCCTAGACAAAAACTTTCCTAACGTATTAAAACATTACAACTTTACTGACAAGACCCCATTGTTTTCATAAGAGGTAGTAATAAGCATACCGGTAGAACAATTACTGTCGACTTCCTCCCACTATGAAAAATTGTCTATCAATCATTATCAGTAACTGTTAAAACCTTGAATGGGAAAACATAAAAGCATTGTAAGTCTAAGATTGGCTAAACAATAGGAACGTCATCTCTGATAACTTTCTTTTATAAATAAATTTTGTATATTAATTTGAAACATCTCCTTACCCATAAAGAAAAAAAATGGCTAAAATTTGGTAAATTGATCATGAAGAGGAATCGCTCATTTACAAGTTTTTCAAAACAAATGGCCCCTGGGAGACATCATCAGAAGGCAGGAAGGGAAACGTCGCACACAAAGTATAAGTATCTCAAATCTTTAATTTTCGAGCAAATATATATTGCATACTTTTCTGCCGAACACAGTTTTCAAACGTCGGAAATAGAGAGGACATTATACGTAGTTTTCTCAATATGTGACCACGTGTCGCCCCATACGATGGTAAAAATAGCATACAAACATATTTTTTATTCTCCTAAAACGAAACTCGACTATCCACTTCAGTGGTGAGACAGTAGATTCACAAACGTCGCATAGACATCCAGTCGATTGAAGAAATCGCGTTGCGTGAGAACTGCCCATATTTCTCAACTCCAACTACATTATGGTAACAGACATAAAGCCGAAATGGCATCCATTTTCGTAGAGAATGATTTATGACTCAGAATCTGCTATGATAGGCCGGTCCATGAAGCCACATACCTGGAGACTCGGCAACTCTATTGATTAGCTAATTTTTATTTTATTTTATTATCTTTTTTAATGGTGAAGGGGAAAATTGATAGCACATAAAACAATTTTCTATTGATAGTTTGTGAAGTTATAATTATCACCAGTTATTTTAATGAATTTTCCTTCAATAAAATAAATAAAAAGGAAAATTACTATTACGACACTGAGTTTCTGCGAAAAAAATTATTAGCTCCAAAAATAAGAGAAAATTTATTTCACTTTCAGCTACTTTGGGAAAGTGCTTTTACTAAGACATCTGATGAGTCATGTATGTACGTCTTACTACCTCCTAAATTTTCTCCAGTGCAGTTCTGCTGAATACATTACAACTCATCTCAGAAGCTTCTAAGAAGAATCGTCATGATATTTATGCAGATACTAACGACAAATAAATGCAAAGGTTATAGAATTAAGATTTTTTTTTCTACCTTCAGTAAAAGCTAAATCGTGTATCCTTGATCCAAGCCTCAGTTTCGCGTTACGTCTTTTTGCTATTTTCAATTCCTTATATTGTAACAGATGATGTCAAGCTTAGATTTCGAGAGTAAAAACACGTCATCCGGAGTCACTTTACCACTCCCACGTGTAAATGTAGAATCAGAAACAAACATCAAAATGCCAATCAAACTGAAAGCTAACGCAGGTGTGTGAGATAACGATTGCATGTATCGATGTCTATAACAAATTTCGATAGTAGTTGAGGTAGGTTTTTTCATTTATACAATTCCCTTTCTGCTACATTTCACCCACTCGCACGTGCCTGACGATTGTAGTTTCGCCCGTCACACATGTTCCTCTATCTAAGCCACGGACAAACAGAAAAATGCTGTAATGTCATTCAAGTTGATTCTCCGAATAGCAATAAATCATAATTTCAGTTCAGTGACCTCGTTTGTAAAGAAAACATTCAACAGAAGTCCCATTATAATTACAAAAGAAAGTTAAAGGGCATTGTGAAGTTGCATATGAAAAGTGCCTTTAAAAATTTATAGCCCATTTAGTTTGCATTTATTGCAGTATTCTCGAGCAACTTACCAAGATTTCTGTAGTCTCAGATTTGAATACAATTGCTTTTAATATCGTTGACCGGTGATTTAGTGGTTATTAGGGTTCTGCTTTTTAACATTTTGTTCCTGTTATAGTTTCATGTTAAGTCTGCACAGTTTTAATACTTCCGTGTACACACACACACACACACACACAAAAAAAAAAAAGACTAAAAACATGTCACAAAGATAAATAAAACAAAGACTTCTGAAAAGATAGCAGCACTTTTTAAGATTTTACCCTCTTGGTGTTTAAGCAAAAGAATAATTGCAGAGAGATATAATTTCTAGCTCATATAAAAAATACTTTCAGAGTGATAAAGAAGGCACTTACAATGTAATTTTAAACTTATCACTGAATTCTAACATATTTAATTCTAGAAGAATAAGGGTGAAAAATTATACTACTTCAATAATCATGATTTTTTCAATCTTTATTTATGTATTTTCCTGATTTAGGAACCTTTTCTTGAATATGATCCTCGCAAAGTCAAAGATTTTGTTGTTAAGAAACTTAATTCTGTGGAGTAATGGGGGGACTATATTAACTCCTTACCGTTACTCTGCATTGGATAAGCAATTTTCTTGACCGGATAATATTAACTTTTGACAACAGCAATAATTTACTGTTCTAAATATGTGTGAATTTTTAAAAAATGATCAAATGAGGTCGCAGGCCCTTATCTTTTGTTAATTTTAAATATTAAAATGGAGACACTAAGTTACTTATAAGGAAAGGAGAGCTTCAGGTACACTAAGTTAAACCCCAAAATAGGATACCATAATTGAGGTCTATCAAATTAAACGTCCCTGCATGCGCTTTCTCTATCTTCCTAATTCACCTTAATTCTCCACATTGGCTTATAGTGAACGGTTTGAAAGGGTTTGCATTAATGCTTAGAACTTACTCCAGTTAGATGCTACGAGGTCGATTCTACGGGTGTAAAGCGCAAACGCCCACTTTTATATCTGCTACTCTAACAGTTCCTTACAAAAAGAAAAAAAAAGGTATGCCATTTATTTAATTTTGCTCCAAGAAACTATTAAAACTCATTTGACGTATCAGAGAAATGAACGATTTTCCCTAATTCATGTTTAGTGTTATTTGGACTAGGTTTGTCGAACCGGTTTGTCGCGGGAGTAATGCGGCCTCACAAAATCGTAAATTTTTCAAATTATTGTGCAATTTTCAGGAAAACAAAACTTTTCTTACATATCACATAATTTAAAAAAAGGGTCAACTATCCCATAGTTTTATGATTGTTGCCTTCTTTCTTTAATGTAATAATAAATAATAAATAAAGTAAGTGTAGTTACTCCTAAGCATTTTATATTTTATATGCGGTCCTGGGACGCTAAAAGGTTAGACACCCAAGTTTAAGACGTTTGGTCATGGCTATATGCAGAGACAATAGCAAAAAGTAATTTTGGGAGTCCAAAAATGTCAAATCAATCTATAACTACAATGATTCTATACGCAATGTAAAACCCATTGGTAGCTAATACACAAAAACTAACTCAATACAATTTATATTTATTCAAATTTTTAATTCTATATGTTCCTAAATTTTAAGCTGGAAAAAAAGATCGATAATTCATGAACAAACTTTCAATTACAGTTACTAGAAAGAGAAAATACAGCTTAGTTATCTTAAAACATTTATCCCCTGTGCCACATTCTCTTAAAAAGTATAGGAAAACTCTAATTAGTATTCATTCTTTTTGAAAAGGTTTTCCGCGATTGGCGAAAATTAGGTCGACTTCTTCCTACTTAATGACTTCCCCGTTCGTATCTCCGAGATCGTTTTCGCCGTTTCTTTTAAATGAAGGGACAAGAGATATTCAATTGTAATAGTTTTCCGGGCGCTTTATACGCCCTACAAATCTTCATTCCTCACGGGGAAGTACAGAACTTGACTCGCGTGCAAAATAGCTATCTCCTTCCATGAGACCCCATTACAGTAATAGATCCGACGAAGGAGGGGGGGGGGGGGGAGAAGCTGAAAAAAAATTGCAAGGGTCCATTACTCATGACCACTGCGCTATCTACGGACATCGTGTCCATTTAACGCACGAATTGCTGGACGAATATTCTTGATACAAAAACCCGAGCTACGCGCTGCGATGCGGAATACACTTGTGATGGAATACTGGTAATTGGTCTTGTTCCGATTTAAAAGTCGTAATAACCTTTTGGGATGTTTGGAACATTATATTAGCACCGAAGATCATGCCGACGTGACTGGATTTGTTATTTGACTGGGCTATTATGTTGTGTGGTCGAGTCTGAAAGAGAGATAACATGTGGAGATTAATTTCACTAGCCTTTTTAAAGCTGTGGCTGAATCAACTGTACGAATAATATAATATTCTGAAATTTAATCTTAGTTTGAAAACATTTTATAGCACGATTGATTTCTTAATTAAAATTTAGATTTTTATTCATTAAACTAGCTGAAAACCCGCACTTAGGTCCAGCGGTTTGGTCTGTGCGTTGTATGTCAGTCAGTGAATGAGTTAGTTACGGAACTGTTTTATATATAGAGATTAGGCCTTTTAGAAGTCTACAATTCGTGGGTACCGGGATTTTTCTAGCTGCAATAGTTGCCGCGTGAGGTCGCAAGTCTCACAATTGCACTAATACTCTTGGAAGGGAAGACGCTTAACTTTAAGTGTGATTTTCTCAAAATGGAAATTTTTGAGTTGTCCCTTTACTCTTGATGGAAGGCGATATATATATATATATATATATATATATATATATATATATATATATATATATATATATATATATATATAAATATGAAACAGTAACCTTTCACTTTCATTAAATAAAACGCCTATTCGAAATCCTTTCATTTTATCTCAATAAAGTATCGCCCCTTAATCCAAAGTTTGACCTAGAGATAAACTAAGAAATTGATTATATTTCCCCCTAATCCACATATAGAGCGAAATCTTATATAACATAGAATGTTCCAGGTGCCTGACACAATATCACCTCATATGACGTGAGAGGTCAGATGTCATGATCTGACCACTTAGAAGTTTAATACACCCGTACTACGGGCGAAAGATCAGTGTCCTTGGGCACTTGCTGTGTTTGCACTCGTCCTAGTTGGTCGCAGTACCTTTGCGCTGCGGGTTTTTGCTGTTAGTACATAATGCTCCGGACAATTTAATTGATGTTTGTTAATCCACTATATAAACGTGTATCCAAAGTAAACGATGTCCAGCAGAATTTCCAGAAATAAAGACTATGTTGATCGAACGAATTTTCTTTCCCTCGCCACGGACTAGCGTTGTGTTGGTTCCACATGACTAAAGGATATGTCACGACTACTCTTTCCTGTCATCCAGCATCTTGTATGAAAATTATTACACACACACACACACACACACACACACACACACACACACACACACACACACACACACACACATATATATATATATATATATATATATATATATATATATATTAATATATATATATATATATATATATTAATATATATATATATATATATATATATATATATATATTATATATACATAAATTACATTTTACAATTATACCTTTTTTAAATCTTCATACATACTGGCGAACCCATGGCTATCTAGCCCCTTTCGATATAATATTATGGTTAATAACGAAAGAGAGATAAATTTCCAGTAAAAAATAAATATTGAATATATCAAGCTGAAAGCCAAAAAATAAGGTACTTACAAACACATATATGCAGTAGACTACCATTAATTCGAACTTGATGGGATCAGTAGAAAGGTTCGAACTAGCTTTATAGCGTTCGGGAATAACTCTCTAGTATATCGTTTTTGTGATATGAAATTTCAGTAATTTAGAGGGTAAAATTTCCTTTCTTTTAGTATGGACAAAAATATAAAATTTGTAAAATAAATATCAAATAAAAAATGCATTTTACACTGCCAAGAAAAATTCTTTGTTTAAATTTATTAAAATTCCATTTTCGTGAAATTTTTCTAGAAAACGTTTCATAATTTTATCGCCCGAGAATATATCAAGATGAAAATTTACAAACTTTCCGCTTCATTGAAAAGTGTTTGAATATTGTTCAGTGTTTTGAGTAAAGAGCGTAATGAACAATACAGTTTCCCGCAATTTGAGAGGATTCTGCAAAAGTGAACTCTACTTTTGTGACAACGCACAGCTATATAAGATATTATCGCATAAGTAAAACAGATTAAAAGCCACGACTGCTGTATTAAAAATCCTTTGTATTCATTTTTAGCTTGCTAATTTAATTACCTTCGCGCTTGTATTTCTTGGAAACTTTTGGCAAAAAATTGTTGCGTTTAAAATCCTTGGGAGCCGTTTCTGATACGTTTTCCCTCCTTTTACAAGACTCTGCCAAGATTTAAAAATGGAGACTCTTTCCTTTTATCAGATAAGTTAATTATGGATTCTTGCTTATGTTACATTCAGCAGCTAACTTGTCAGAGATACAATGGCTGAATGTTTAAGGTACCTTTGTAGCCAGAATCTGAGACTTCGAATCTGAGGTTGCTATAGCTGTTTGTGACCATTCGTAATCAGCTTTATTGGTCCCGGTCTGTTTAGAGCTCTAAATGCAAAAAATCCCCGTAGTGTTCGAAATAACCAATCAGGTAACAAACTAATCATCGTTTTATATCGCTTATCTTTTTCGTTTAGAATTCCTACTTTTTGTTTCCAGAGTGAGTGTAGTTTTCCGCCATATATTATCAATGATGTAATGATTCAATGCAAGACAAATAGGGCTAAAGCTGGTGTAATTCTGAGAGACAGTAACGTTGCAGAAAAATTGATTTTCACAAATACCTTCAGGCATAAGACGTATGAGCAAAAATGTTCAGTCAAAAGTCCACTTTGGTAACAAGGAAATAGAGGATAGTCGAACAAATAATATTCCCACGCCTATTGCCTCCTTCGCCATCAAACCCCCTGACTGTTTAGCAAAGATGGATGGTAAAGACCAAACGTACACAACCTCAAGTGTCTTCTAACATAAATAGTGAAATTATCTCAGAAACGTGCTAACAAAAACTGATCCCAAAATCCCTCTAATTGGAAGATCAGGCAAGCAAATAAGTCAAAGCCTCTAAACAGTTTCATCCTCGTTATTTGCACTTAACTTATCTTAGCGGATGATAGTTGCTTATAAACATATCTAAATATTGAATCTTATGATACCATCTTATGATTTTCACAAATACCTTCAGGCATAAGACGTATGAGCAAAAATGTTCAGTCAAAAGTCCACTTTGGTAACAAGGAAATAGAGGATAGTCGAACAAATAATATTCCCACGCCTATTGCCTCCTTCGCCATCAAACCCCCTGACTGTTTAGCAAAGATGGATGGTAAAGACCAAACGTACACAACCTCAAGTGTCTTCTAACATAAATAGTGAAATTATCTCAGAAACGTGCTAACAAAAACTGATCCCAAAATCCCTCTAATTGGAAGATCAGGCAAGCAAATAAGTCAAAGCCTCTAAACAGTTTCATCCTCGTTATTTGCACTTAACTTCTCTTAGCGGATGATAGTTGCTTATAAACATATCTAAATATTGAATCTTATGATACCATAAGTAATCTTTTAACACGCTAACTTATGAGATAGGATTATGATAAAGGGATAAAAATCTTCTTTTGTATATATTATCTGGATTTTTTTTTCTAAATACTTATTATAACATCAGCTATCTAATTTGAGAAGTCAAAATTTCATTTTAAGTTTTCTTTTAGAAACATGTGGGTTTCACGTTTAAAGATTTAAGACTGTTTTTGACTGCTTCCAGCTACTTTGCGTTCATTCACTGAAGATTAATAATTCTTCAAATGACCAGTGTTTTTCTTTTTTCTAAAAGCACCCCTTAAACAATCTTCATTGGTTTGTCAGCAAAATTTAAAAAATGCAAAAATAACAAAGATTTTATTTATCAAGGCTAAAAGTATCCATAGAATTTAATAAAGCAAAACTCATTTTTACAGTTTGTGTGTATAAAACAATAAATAAATTTTGAAAAGCTTTTTTCGGAGATTAAAATTGCTGTTATGTTTAAAATGCGCGATTGTTCACACAAGCTTTTTTTGAGCACCTTCTTTCTTTAGAGTAACTTTGCAGGTTCTATGAACACTAAATTCGTTTGTTATACGCCTCACAAAATTCCCCGACAGCTAAACAGAAATTAATAATATTACGCAGCTTAATATTCACAGGCTCATACACTGCTCAGCGATAATTAACGAATTTGTTGACGAGAGAATCATAAAACAGATAAAATTCGTAATTACGACGCTCTGATCCGCAAGGTTTCTTGGATTATTCAATATCAGTTGTATATTTGGCCAACCAATATTCTAAGCATATATCTCCATTAGTTTTAACTGAGGACGCTATCGGATGATTTCGAGACAGATTTCGATTATCGCATGCACTCGTTGAATGTGAAAACGAGCGAACGAGCTTTGCGCCCGTCCGATTTAATCTCCAGACAACGTGCCCGTTTAGTACAAATCACCTGTTGAATAATAACGAGCTGCACACAGCGCAGCGATACGAAAGCCGTGGCGTGTACAGGTCGAGATAAGATCAGGTAAATAATAGCTGTCCCCTGTCACTTTGGTTGACAAGTCGACCAGCTCTATTTATCGACGCGACCTTTTAATAAACGTGAAGGAATATTATGTCCGGCAGTGACTTGGAGCTCGAGCAGAAAGAGGTGTAAGGCATTTTAGACGCACCAGCAGTAAAGTAGAAGTATCGGGTCTGGATGAAAAAAAGGATAGTGGATGATCTCAGCTTTATGAGCTCTTTGTGCGTATGATGCACTCCGCAAGTCTCGGTGAAATTAATATCTCAGTGAAATTAATAGAGACATACAAGCTTTTTAACGTAGGATTGTGTTCCTCAATAACGGTCCTCCGGAAAGAAAAAAAATTCAGAGTCCATCTTGCGTCGCGGGTTATAATTTTGGCAGCACGCCAAACCCAGTAGCAGTAAACATAAAACAGAAAAGTATCCAAATGCGGAAAAAAAGGGGGCTAAGCAACGATAAGTAATCCTACGTTAATAACCCGCAGTAGTTTCGTTAGAAGAGACTACCTGAAATAGTTTGTGTGTGTGGAAGGGGGGGGGGGGGGACGTGTGTGTGTGTTTACGCACCACGAACACTGCAGGCACTTTGTCCTGGAGAAATTCACCTAACCACACTGCGGTTTTTGGATACTTTATTATGGGAGTACCGAATACGTGAACCAACACCACTCTCTATGATGGGACAGCTTCCGTGCCTTAGCTTGCGTATGTTCTACATTACAGGTACCCAACCACTATAGGTGTATCTTAAATGGACAAGCTTTTAAGGAAACGGACATTGGGAATTGCATTATTAAAACTGAGACCATCATAAAATGATTTTTTAACGTAGGATTACGTTCCTCCATAACGGTCCTCCGAAAAAAAAAATTTTAGATGTCCGTCGTCACGAGTTATAATTTCGGCAGCGCACGAAACTCAGTCTGTATCGCTTGGGCAAGCAGTAAACAGTTAAACAGAAAAGTACCAAAATGCGTCAAAATTTTGACTGACACACACACACACATATACATACATATATACACACAAAAAAAAGATGTAAGCAACGATAAGTAATCCTACGTTAATAACCCGCGGCAGTTTCGTTAGAAGAGACTACCTGATTTTTTTTTGTTCTCTTTTTGCGGTACTCGACCAAAAGCGAAGAAACTCCTTTAATAGTCTTTGATATTAAGTGACAGAATAAGATTTCCTGCCACAGATGCGTTTAATTCCCTCCTATCCTAACATGACTTCTATTTTGACACATAGGGGATAGAATCAATAGGTCGAATGGGATGAACAAAGGCCGTTGACATGTGCATATTACAGTACCTTTTATAGCACCTAGACATTTCTAATAACACCCAAATGTTTTTTTACACATTTCTGACAATCTCCGCTTGAAAAATATAGCCAATAAGTCGACAGCATTAAATTACGTATTTTCCCCCATTCCTAAATAATCTACTTTCGTGTCAACGCAAAAAGAAGTCGAACAAACAAACCATTTAAATAAATTGAAAGGTGTAAAGCATACGCACAATTGAGCGATTATGCAAAAATTCCGTACGGGTAAATTGTACACGAGGGTTAAGTGCGCGCAAAAACATAGTACTGAATTTCATCACGGAGAGTTGGCATGCACCTGAAAAGAATTGCAAAAGCAGAGACACTCCGAAATAGCGACACGCATATTTTTTTGTGCCAAACAAACGACCGTTTAGCTGGGTTTTGCAAGAAGCGTCACCCAGCTTCTAGCTTCTTGAGGAGTAAATTTACCGTGGCCGAGAAAAATAAATCTGTCCCGCGCACTACCGGCTTTATCTCGCGGATGATTTAGAGAGACTGGCTCTCTCCCTCTACCCCCCTAAATGCGTCGCGAGGTGTCACTTTTGGGTCGCGACGCCTGATGTGTCGGAGAGATAGGTTTCTCGCCCCCTAGGGAGGGAAAAAATTCGAGAGGAAAACAGGGGTGGAGGAATGCCAAGGTCTCTTTTTTTTATTCTAGTTCTTTTTTTCTTACTTTTTTCAATATGTTTGTGTCGAGAGTACCCACGTCGCTAAACGTGCGATAAGGGGGTACAAGCGACGCGAAAAACAGATGTGGTGGCAAGAAATGTGGGAGAGAGTATTTCACGTATAATTGCGGTTAAACATGATACTTTTTGCTTGAGTTATTCGAAGCATATCAGTGCGAAGGGAACACGCCTAAACAGTTGCATGCAGTCGCGAATAACATTTATCAAGATTTAAAAAAAATTTTTTTTAGGGGGATAGGTGTGGGAAAGGATTAAACAAGATGCATTCGTCATTAGATTTTTGTGGTGCAGCCGTGTAAGCATAGGCGACAAAATTTAGGGTAATCGTATCGCGTTTTTAATTTGTTACAGCTGTGCACATGCGGAATTCTGGAGACGACAGGATATATAGCTTATTTTTTCACATCCTCGAAGATTGCAAAAAAGAAATTATAAGGATATTTTGAGTTTATGTGGTGTACACACTTTTATGAATGAAATGACGTCGAATATTTAAATTCTTTTAAATAAAAAATCCCATGATAACGTAAAAACCAATTAAAGAATAATATTTATTTATCAACTACTGCTTCTAAAACATTAATGTCTTCCGATAATTGTTTTATCAAGAAAATAAAAAATAGTAAACTAAAATCAGTGTAATTTTACCCCATACTTTATCTTCTGCAACGTAATCTAATTATAAGTATTAAACCATCAAAATATAATCTAAAAACATGTATCAATTAATGCTTACACATATTTCATCATAGCCAAATAATTCATAGCATTAAGCTGGTATTAACATTTTCTTGCCTAATTTCTTATAATTATGTTTCTTCAGTTTTATTACTTATGTACGTGCAAACGAGGCTTTTAAACAATGAAGCATAATCCCAAAATTAATCTGTGAAAAGCGTGCTGCACGAAAAAGCAAAGGTCAGTGACTCTAAACCTTAATGAAACGCAGCGGAGAAAAATCATACTTGTTTACAGCTATTCGGCTGAACTTTCATTATACCCAAAATTCCTCAGAAACGTCTGTATGTGGTCATTCTCTATTTTTATTTAGGTTTAATGCTAATATTATAAAAAAAATTCAGGTAGTCTCTTCTAGCGAAACTACCTCTGATTATTAACGTAGGATTACTACGTTAGTACTTATCGTTGCTTACCTTTTTTGTATGTATATATTTATGTGTTGTGCAGATATGTATCTATATATATGTACGTATGGGCCTGTGGCGGCCTTGTGGTACAGCGCCGGTGTTTTTCGGTGCTGAGGGTGCTCGGATCGAATCTAGCGTAGCACCACTATAATGCCTCCATTCGTGTCGTCCCTTAATAGGGGCGATGCTGGTCCCCCTGTGGTAACCCCATAATAAAGAGGCCAGTAAAACCGTGGTGAATGTTTAGGCTACTGTTTAAAGGGACAAGGTCTCCGCATGTACGTGTATATATATATATATATATATATATATGTGTGTGTGTGTGTGTGTATGTATGTCAAAATTTTGACGCAATTTGGTACTTTTCTGTTTAACCGTTTACTGCTTGTCCAAGCGATACAGACTGGGTTTGGCACGCTGCCAAAATTATAACTCGAGAGGTACGGATGGACGGTTTTAGTGTCTGAAATTTTGTTTTCCGATGGACCGTTATGGAGGACTGTTATCCTACGTTAAAATTACTTTATTTTAAAAACTTTTATTTTAAAAATTCGGCAAAATGCTTTCGACCTGCAGGCAGAGGAAATGAAAAAAAAAAATCCCTTGCGACAAAGTGAGGGGAAATTTTTATATTAAAGTTCTCACCTATACATGAGGGGTTTAGTCTCCAGCACAAGACGAAAGGTTGCATTAACGGGTGAGGGAGGGTTGATCACAATAGAGTAGTTATAGCCCATGAAGAAGGGCTTGTTACTTTCTCACTGATCGAGGAAAATGTTTTCCGTTTCCGGTAGCAACATTACTATTTCTGAAGGAATAGTGTTGTGCTGAGCAAATTTTTGTCGTGTGCACGAAGCTTTAAAGTAACTAAATTACTATAACTATATACTACTGCCTAAGGTCAATATATTATAATCAAATCATTAATTTTTGAACAAAAAAATATCTTAAATATTTAACCGGATCCAAAACAATATTTTAAAAACATTTTACAAAATTCTGAGTAATATTCTTACTTTATATGAAACCATAAAAGACATGATGTTACAACAATGAAAGAAAGTTTCAAGAATATGATTAATGTACAATGAATGCCAATTTGGATTAATCAACTCTTATGAATACGATTTTATAAGGATTAAACAAATGGATTTGCTATTGCATCACAGTCACGCACTTTATGCATCCAGTAAAAAACGTAATCAAATAACGTTAAATGGAAAATTTTAAACTTTGCATTTTTTATATAACTCAACTGTTTCAAGCGTTGAAAACTCATAAATTTAAATACTAGTGAATAGATATTGGGAAATATCGACTACAACTATTAGTTTTTAGAAAAGTATGCAGGGGTAAATTAAAAATTAACTTCAAAAATAAATTTTCTCGGTCTAATTTGATGTTTAAAATAACCTTTCGTGCTAAATCATAACTTAGTTTTGAGAATTATTTAAAATATCTTCCTACCTAATATCCAGGAAATGACTTACGTGGAGTTTCTTTGCTCGACTTTATAAATAATTTCGAAATTCAAAACTGCGTAATTATATGTTCGCGTGCCAATTCTAACCAAATGTTTTGGAAAGTGAAATTGAAAAACAATAACAAAATCCATTTATTAACAAAATTTAATTTGATGATACGTCGTTAAAAAAAATCTACACAAGACTCTTTTTTTTTTAATCCTATCAACATTTCGTTCGAAGCTACAAGTCAAATTAATTGAATATCCGGATGCCACCAACTGCCTTCTGCCCCAGGGGACCAGAACATGAGAGGGTCAACTTTTTCATTAGGGGGTCAAAAACAGGAGACATGCTGTACCAAGAACTGCGCCCACGCTAGGGGGGTGACGAGACGCTCAAAAAGAAAAAAAAAACAGTCGAAGGTCACTCTTGAGTAATGGGGAGTGTCACAGTTTATGGGGTAGGTTTATCTCTACCTGTCGTTGTCCAAACAATTCCAGGAGGAGGGAGGATAGTGGTGTCACTAGGAGTCTTTTCCAAGCAGCTGAGGGGTAAGATTGGAATGCTTGTTCCGCTGACACTCCGCAGGAAAACAGGCGTCGGAGGAAATAGGGGCCCCAGGCTGGGAATAAATTGCTATTGGCCTAGGAAAAGATAGCTGTAGCACTATCGGGGGAAGGCAATAAGTTATTTTTTGTGACAAATTGTTTTCGGGAGAGATAGCACTGATAAGGTTTTTATTAATAGTTGCATGCCTCCTCTCTTATAGATGTTAATGTTTTATGCAATCGGAGAGGCAATGTTAATTCAAATAAGATGTACCCAGATAAGGCTTGTCGTTTTAAATGCGAGAAAGCTCTGCAGGCATTCTGTTTCGGTACAATTTGAGGTGAGCAGATGTTGCAGAAACGCAGGATGTTAAGATTAGAGCAAAATTTCGCCCACTTTCCGCTTGTACTTTCGTTTAAACGACTCTTCGTACAATTTATTTTGCGAGCAGTTCTGATAAAGTTGACAGTTTTGCGTCGTCATGTGTATTTGGCGCTAAATGCGGAGTGTTTCTTTTTATTTCTTCTTCAAGCAATTTATAAAGCCAGTTAAAGATCTTTTAGTATTCTTGCGTATACAATGCCAAACATAATTTGCATTTTTGCACTTCTTTTCTCTCACTGCAGCAAGTTTTACAAGCAGTCTCATGAATGACTAAGCTGTGAAAATGCATTGTCTTTGAAAATGTATTGTGAGACGAAAAATGTAGGTAACAAAAATTACAATGTTAAATTCAAACAGGGCTCATAGCCCAATCTAAACTTGTGCTATGAGCCCATGTTTTCTGTAGAATTATTATCTTAAACAAGAACATGTTATGTAGCATGCAATTTTCAAGAATTTAATTTCAGCATATTCCCTTGTAAAGGAAGTAATTATTCATGCCTGCAGTGGTATGGTATAACATATTAATTCCAATTACGTTAACAGCAAAAATGGAATATTTCTGGCAATCTCATTTCAATGAGGTAGTTATTGTAACTGCTAATACACCTAAATTAAAACATGAACTATCTATTATTATACAATAAACTGTAAATATATTTTACTGTAAAAAATATTTTCATCCTATAAAAATATTGTTTAAGACCTATTAGGAAAAGAACAGGTATTAATTGACTTCACGGAATCTTACTTATTAAAAGTTTGTCATATGAATACTGCATAATACATTAACATCGTCAGAAATTAGAAAAACTTTAATGAATTTACTACGTATTATCTTTATCAGTGCTTACGACCTATCTTTGTTAGTCAATTAAGGAAAAATATTTTCTACTGACCAGACATGACGATCTGTATAAGAACTCGTTAATAAAACCGCTGCAATATATCTAAGTTTATGAATAGAGAAAAAAAACAGAACTTTCATATTTTCTTTTATTTTAAGGGTTATAGCTCCGAACGCCAGTCAGATAAGTAGTAAAAGTCATGGATAAGGAAGCAGTAAAAGCTGACCGGCCAGCTGAATAGCTAAATCTGTAGGGGGTGGAGTGCAGGGGTTAGACAGGTAATCATTTTCCAGTTCTGAATACGGTGACAGCCCCCCCCCCCCCCCCCAGTCAATCCGGAACCTTCCAATACCTCGAGGGACAAAAGCACAACCCGTATTTTCAAACAAATGCCTTTCTTCTTTCTTTCGTCTGTGTTGACTGAAAGTGGTCATGAATACCGTGAGATCTCCACATCGCACAATATTCGGAAATACTACCATGTTGATTAGAGAAAGGCTATTAGACGTCCTAAAATCGTGGTGACATTTACCAATGCCAAAAACAATAATACTAAATAAATAAAGATCACTCCAAAATTATAAAATATTTTAAGGACGTCAGATGTTGCGAAATTAACTCATATCGATTTACAGGAAACTTGCATTTGGGATTTGTCGTTAGAGACAATCACAGCTAATACGCCTCGGCCTGATGAGGTACTATTAATTCGAAACTGGTTGTTCCCCTTTTATTTCTATTGTTTTTGTAGTTAACAAGCTGCATGTTCCTATTTTTAAATGTTGAGTCAAACAACGATCTGGGCTGAAAATTGCAAAGTATTTTAGCAATAACTGCTAACAACACAAGGACAGATGGGAGGGAAAAAACCTTAATCAAAGGTATGCATTATTTTGGCTCCGATAAATTTTTGTTTTCGGTTATAAATTTCAAGAAAAGCCTTTAAATGAGAACAAATGTTGAAACAAAATTATTAACACATCAGTAAAATATCTAGATTTTGAAATTCATATTTTTAAAAAATTTAATGTTTCAACTTTCAACATTTTAATATATTGACAACTCATATTAACCATAATTGCTTTCTTCATTATAATATGAATCTGTGAAATAACGGAATTTCAATATCACACAAACTTCTTAGCACCTGGAAGTAAAATAGCAGGTAACACGAGAAAGGATAAAACATGGAGGAACATTAATCTCACACACATAGACCAAAAAAATAAATAAATAATAAATAAAAAATTTAAAAAATAAATAAATAAATAAAAGAAAACTTCACACCAATTTAAAATGATTTTGATGTTCTAAAATACGAAATATTAAAGTGAGAAGAGAGATAAGCATTCTGATTTGATTTATACGTAAATATTTAGTTTTCGGTAGTTAAAATATCAATTAAATATCTGTCGTCTAATGTTTAATAAATTCGTGGATCGTAAAAATTTACCATAAATTTCACTTTAAAAAAAATCTGACCACCTTAATGTAGACAAACGTATTTGAACGCGACTACCCTCCCACATACGGAAGAGATAACCTATGGGTGCACAATTGAATAGACTATTTCGTCTGCATTGGAATCTTTCATATTTTTATAAGCACCATCGGACATTAAAATTTTTGTAAAATAATTGTGAGGAAAAAAAAAAATCTATCACATTTTGCTTAACTTTTACAGATTTCCAAAGCCCTAAGAGAATAGGATTATAAGACCCTACCTACTGAAACCAATTAGTACTAAATTCGGCGTATACTTTATATCTCTTCTAGTTTTTAATTAATTATGAAACTCAAAAAACAACAACACAAATGCTGGTGTGAAACCTGAAACGCCAAACAAACAGCTTTTCAAAAATCTTGAAAATATAAAAAGAAAAAAAAATTGAAAAATTGAAGCCAGACGGAGAATATTAATACACTCAAAACATCTCAAGAGAATAGATCACGCATAGAAAGAGATTTTGATAGAGTTAGGCAAATAGGCCTTCACTTCAAATAAGGTGAAAGTTTTTAAATGCGTCTGGTGGCAGTGGGGCTGCATTTTTCCTACACTTTATTCACCGTTTCATCGCGGCACCAAATGCGTCCATAATTTATTAAAAAATACGGCCGGCTAAATTGGCTTACAGTAAAAGCTATCCTGCCAAAGAAACCCCTTAACAACACACGATAAAAATTTGCGCACAATTTCCAAAAAGCACGCAAGAGGCCGAACACGCTACTTTGCGAAAGTAATATGGATTGGGTGGGGGAGGAGGGGGGGCTATGCCACGCGTAAGGGAAATAAAATAAGTCTCCTTTTTTTTCTTTTTTCTTTGCATCTAAAGCGTGTGGGGGGGATAAACAAGAAAGGAATTTGTGAGGCAGTGACGTATCACAAAAGTAATTTCTTAGTTCAGTGCGTCTCGTATAGCCCCGCTTTTCTTAAGTAATTTATATTTGCACACTGGCCTTTTCCATCTTAGTTCTTGTCTATTTTATTTGAGAATACAGGGAGAACGATGTACAATCTGCAAGGAAATGTAACATTTATTTAAAATTTAATTTAGATTAATATTGCTTTTCAATTTGAATCTTGTGACTCGGAGTTTTATAAAGATAAAATGTTACGTAGTAAATATTTAGCTAGAATTTTAGGATTGGCATGAAAGAAATGTAGTAACAAGTAAAATAACGGAAGGAATTAAAGACTTGATATTCCAAAACGAGTCTGCGACGCTATTCAAATAGAAACTACTAGAATAACTAGGAATATATGATAGGACGATTGAGGAACTGACCGTACACATTCAGCAGTTTGTGTAGCTATATGTATTATCTTAATCAATTATATTTATCTGTTCTTTCACGAAAAGAACAGATAAAGATAATTGATTTTTTTGACAAAAATTGGTGAATATTTTTTCTAACAATACTTTACCAGTGAACAGTAATAGTGAAATATTATCAAACCAACTTTACACTTCGGAAGCGCAACAAACCAGATTTAAACACGCAAAAGCCGCAAAAAATAGATTATTCGTTTATTTTGATGTTTTATTTCTCTTTAGGTGATGATACCTCTACGTTTCTATTAAAAATTAAATCTGAGGTTTACTGCAAACTCCTCCAATATATACAAATAATTAGAATTTTTTTTTTTCAAGATATCAAGAGTAAAGATCAACATATTGTTTCAATATTCTCATTTTCAATCATTTCCTAAAATAATTTTCTTCTTACTACCACTGTTAATTGCAAAAATATAATCACACATCGTTCAAAATCACTCAATCAACTCTTAATCACAAATAGTCCAGTGAGAAAAGCCGTTCCAAAAAACGAGATTTTCTCACGTATAACTTGGTGGGAAAGATGTGGTGCTCAGGGTTAAAAAAATCGGGATTGATTCTTAGTTCTAGCAGATGATTAAGACCTTAAAAGTCATCTGCTTAAAAATTATTTGCAAGACTTTTGAGAAGCGTTCACTAAAAAATCTGGCAATGTCGTATATATAAATGAATACAGAACCAACTGTGACTCAAGCCTAAAAAAAAGAGAAGGGGAATATGAGGAAGAGCGTTTTAAGAATGAGATTTCTTCACATCGCCGGGATAGCTCAGTGGGAAAGGTCATCCTATAGGTAAGACTTAAATCATCGGCTCTGGCTGACATCCGTTTTAAATATAATTACTAATTAATTACCTAACTTTTGTGGCCAATTCAAACATTTTTTACGTTATAGACCCAGAACTCTGGTGTGAAATAATTTAAATTTTTATGACAATTTGCAATTTTTACAGTTTGCATGTGTTATTTATTTGTTGGATTCAATGGTTTCGGTGTCCCTTGATAACAATTATACGAACAAAAAAATTTACTAACAGTCGAAGAAATGTTGAAACCATCAGTGCGTTTAAAGAAACATTTTGGCCTTCCGACTTCATTTTTCTGATTAAAGAGAAGTTGATATATCCTTACAACAAGTTGCCTCCAACAACGTAGTTGAATTTTCAACATCTTAATTTAATCTGTCTTTTATAGGGAGCATATTTTTGCATTACCAAGGTGATAGGATGACATAACTTTCGTGTAGAGATGTACACTCACACAACTCTTATGCTTAAAAGTTGCTATAACTTTTGAAGTGATCAAGCACCGGTTAAAATGTCATAATCACGGTAAAGGATAAGAAATTTTTTAAAAGTTTTTTTTATTAGAAATTTCCCGTCATTATTCCATTTTTAGAATCATAAATCTGTATTTATACCCGTGTACAAAAATCACGTACTACCCCCCCCCCCCCCCAACACGCGCGCGCACAAATGATCCCCTATTCCATACACGTTCCTACAGGTGGAGAAGGGAAGAACGATCCTCCAATATATGCTTCTCCTCTCTATCTCCTACTTTCAACCCCCACTCTATCAGTCACGCCACTGGCGATCGAGAAACGTCTGAGAAGTTCTCAATTAGGGCGTCCCCCCACCCATTTTCTCGTCTCCACCTATAACACGGTCCCCTACATCTGTTCACCCGCCCGTTCCTTGCAGCAGATGTCGAACGATGAGAGAATTCGGAAATATCGGATAACATCTCGATAATTTCCTCGGAGATTTATTTTTTCCAATGCGTTAAGATGGAGAGAGAAGTAATGATTTAAAATTATAAGAATTTGTAAAATTAATGTATCACACGGCTTCGGCTGCTAGTGAATAGGGTAATTTTTCCTGCAAGTACTCATTTCCGGGTAGCATTAAATATCCTGTAATTACTAAATTTAATGTTGTGAGAATATATGGAATTTAAAGCCATGGGAATCTTCCTAGAAATTGTAGAATAGAGGAGTTTAAGTTAAACTGTAAACGAAATATTAGTTCAACTATTCTGAATTAACTATACCAGCTTTAGGTTTAAAGTTAAAGGAACTTTAAAGCTGCAATCAATGAAAGAGAGATGGAAAGAGCTCTTTATTGTTTAACAATTATTGTTGCGTAAACCAACTCCTCATTCTCGGAAAGATCTATATAGCTCTGTAAAACCTATCTATATATATTAAACAGTTCTGTAACTCACTGACATACAACGCACAGACCAAACCGATGGACCTAAAGGGCTGAAATTTTGCATGGCGATTCATCTTATAGTGTAGGGGTGCACTAAGAAAGATTTTTGAAAAATTCTTAGATTTTATTAATTAAACTTTTAAGCTGTTTTAGTAACTTTTTTTTAAGTTTGCATTTAAAATAAAAATTTGAGGGTTATAAAATTTATATCACAAGAAAGATCATAAAAATTCCTTTAAAATGAGATCTTTTTCGAATCTTTACCTCGATTTTCTGATTTTTGGTGAATTTTTAAAAATTACTTTTTAGAATTTAATTTTTTAAATGCTGATCACGTGATTTCTTTTTCTCGTACTTTAAGTAAATTTATCGTCACGTGCATAACAACTAAATAGGCAAAAAAAATATTTTTTTTTTCTTGCTAATGCGGCAGACGATTGGACATTATCCAAAAAATATTAAAATACAATAAAAGATATTATGTTCCTCAAACTGTACTATATTCTTTAGTATGTCCTATTACATTTAATTCGAATATTTTCTTCTACATTATTTTGTCTATAAAAATATCCCTTACAATTTTTTTATAAATATATTTATTTTTTTTTTTTACATCAATTGTATACATTGATCGTCATATTTATTATAAATAAATAAATAAATATATATATATATATATATATATATTGGCATTAATTGCATACATTGACCGTTGTATTTAATTTGAATATACTCTGCAGCGAAGAGCGGGTTTTCAGCTAGTCAATTATAAAAGTATATTACTGAAACAAATCCTCAAAGAATGAAAAAGGATATTGTCTTTACTTATTCATCTTCAGTCTTCTAAATCGAAATGTAACTACGAATACAACTGTACATAATTGAGAAACTCCAAAATATACGACGACTGCAATAAAAAAATTTCAAATTTTCTTTCTCTCAATGACCAGTATTCGACAAGCTGGAATAACTTTAATAAAGGCAACAGTTTGTCAATAAAAGGTATAAAAACTGTCCGCTCCTATCCGCGCCTCGCCAGGAGATGGCCGAATGGCTAAGGCGATGGCATTCGGTTCGAGTCCCAGTGTTGGCATGGATGTTTGTAGCCGTTCGGAATCGGCTTTAAACTGTAGGTCTCGGTCCAATTAGCCCTCGTGTAACAAAAAGTTGACCGCAGCGCTCCAAACCTATCCCCGCCTCAGGTTAATGAATTTTCTCTATAATAATAATGTCTTGAACTGAATACCACTAACCTCTATTTGATTGGCTCATTCCAGATTTTTTTTGTCTCTCAGAGACCAGGATTCTATAGGCTGGAATCCATTCAATAAAGACAACACTGTCTATAAAAAGGTGTAGAAATCGTCCACTCCTATCCCCGCCTCATATTAATAAATTTTCTCTAAAATGTTAATGCCTTGAACTGAATACCACTAACCTCCATTTGATTGGTTCATTTTCCAGTAATACCGCAAGATAAAGGTAAATAGTGACGTAAATTATGCTTGTGGTTCTTCGCAGAAAAGCTTGCAAAATTAGCAACACTGATATACATTTTAATCACGGTGAAAACCAGCCATGGATGACAGACACTCTTCAAATTCTGAGGTTGCGGATGTGGCTGATACTTGATATTTTGTCATCAAAATTCACCGAATCTCTCGAGTGATTACTTGGTAACGAATTTATGTGTGCGTCCGAATCGTACCAAAACATATTATGGAAATTTTCAAAGTTACTTGAACTACTTAACTACAATTTTTTAAAAATTGAAATTATAATTTTAAACAAAACTTTTGTTTTACAGATTATGTTTCTGGAAATCACATTTATACCAGAAAATTCATATGACCAAGGTTATGTCATTATTTTAATGTAATTTTATTGTTTCATATGACCAAGATTAATTTATCATAGCATTAAAATGACAAGCATGGCATATTAATCATTGTAAGAGCAGTTTTATCGTTGAATATCTTAACTCACTTAGTGGGATGAGCTATGCAATTAGTGGGATGAAGAAATCATCCAGCCTCGTGCATTGTTCTGTGGATCAAACACTTTATGAACAATTTCTCACAATTCCTCAATATAAATGATGTAATAATGAAAATTTTAAATTTATAATTATATTCATGACATACTGGAATTCATAATTTTTTTGTCTTACACCTTTCAATGAAACCAGTTTTAAACTCAGCGTTTAGAGTCACAAAATTATAAATTAAAATTTATCTCTATAGAATTCAATTCTGAGCCATAAGAAATAGAAATTGTTTATCATGTTTAAAAAAAAGACAGCTAAATATTCAATGAAATGAGTATCTGAAAAATCTATTAACAATTTTAAAAGCGAGTGCATAGGGATATAATCTTTTAGTCCACAAAAACGAAGCGAAAACTATTATGGGTTGAGACTGGGGCTTACTTAGCAGGTCTTTGTAACCCCCTTCCCATAGAAGAAAAATAGTTCTTTATCCATTTAGTTTGCATGAATTTTCAATTCATTTACTTTCCTTGCATACTACACTTCACTTCTTCAATTAATAATCTGCATCAGAGATTATCTTTCGTGTGAATGAGCAAACGATGCTAATGGTTTCTAATTTTCTTTTTAAAATTTTTCCGAGTTTTTACAGCTTTACAGCACTTTGGATAGAGCTAAGTATTCCCCGTATTTACATTTATACTGACTAAAATCCTTAGAAAAAAAATATTCTGTTAACATAAAGCAATCACGTTATGTTACTCGTACATACGAACGTAGACAGCACTGAGATAAAAAAAATCAGAGGATCTTTAAAAGTTATCAAGGTTATAATAGGGTGTATGTGCAGACGTCTAGAAGGAAATTTACTGACGAAATAAATGGTCAACCTCAAAAGTAAATACAAAGAGCTGACATATTAGAAGTTTATGATGTGATGTTTTATGATAATTTAAAGTATTGTCAGTAAAGATTAATAAATCTTATCTACTCGTTTACTTGATTTAGATGATCATCGTTTTAAAATAATCATGTTCTTTTGGTTGGAGAGTGGGGGCCTAAAAGGTTTAAAATCTAGCACTATTCCTACTATTTTGATTTATCTGGTAAACACTTATAGTTAACTTTTCTGAACGATGTTAATGTATAATTATTTCTGGCAAAACCTTTTAAGGATGCCAGAAAACCTCTGAACCACAAATACACTGAGTATTTACGTTACATCTTAAACGTGTATGGACACATGATTGAAAAAACTCCATTCCTTTGGTGAAAATTTTGTCTTTATTTATCATTTTATTTAATGGTTCTAAATCCGTTCACCATTCCGTGTACACATAAAAAGGAAGAAAGATAAAATTAAAGTTTTACGGGGCGCAAACCGTTGAGAAAAGAAACTGAGGTTAAGTTTTAACTCGATAGTGAAGCACTGCTTCGATTTTCTTTCTGACGATCCCCAGTCAACAAATTCCCGCCGGTGGGAAAGTTGGACGAAATCTTCAATTTTGTTTCGGGCAAGAGAGAGAGAGAGAAAAAAAAAATAAACAAAAGACAAAACACCATTTCAAAACCGTAGAGATGGAAAAGAAGTTCAGGAAACAAAACAAGAACCACTTTCTTAAGAATTGTTTCTGTACGTCTCTACTTTATTTCCGAAAGTTCCAGTATATTTTTATTTTGTATTTTATTGAACGTGTGAAACGTAGACTTGAGCTAAATGGTGAAGAGAGAAGGATGGAGACAAAAGACAGAAAAAAACTTCTATTTTCTTGACTACGCTAGCTTTATTTTGCCAACTCGTTAAGAACAGCGGAAATTAGAAACGAGCACTCGCAAACACAGTGGCTATAATTTGGAAAAAAAAAATAGAGAAACTTATTTTCTTTCTTTTGTGCTTCGAATCTTCTTTTAACTATCGGTCCAGGAGAACGAATCATTACACTGGTCCATTTCGTTATTGTTTGTTGGCATTTTTCAGAGGCAAAGAGGTAAGGGGTTAAATGTTCTTTATGGTTCTTGCAGTTGTGTTTAGTGTTCACCTTGCTTTTCTCCGGTAATTGTTTCTACTATGGACTTACAATGATTTCGTACATTTACTGGATGATAAAGGATGGGCGGCCCAGAGAAAGCAATCAAAGAGGAATGATAATAAAAAAAAAAACAAGAAGCAACATGTGTCAACGACTCGCTGCGTAATGGATGGACGTGAAATTAGAGAAAGAAGGCGTTTTGAGCAGAGGATAAAAAGACATTTCGGTTCAATCAGAGAATAATGGCATGTTAAAAAGAAATCTGGCGACAAGATTCCAGAAAGAAATGACTCAGGCCTTTGTCAGTTGATTCCTTATAAACTGAATAACTATGAAGTTTATAGATGGGGAAATGACATAAATTTTTTATCAGTCTGTACGCGTGATAAAAGGGTTTAGTCAGATGAATATCATAAGGACCATGAGATGTATCTGAGTGAGAAATCCTTTCTATACTCCACTGACCACTATGATTAAAAAGTTGTTTTTTCTACTCAGTTTAACTGATTACTCGCGAGTCTAACCAAATCCCCCCCCCCCCCCCCACACACACAAACTACATTTTCTAAAGATACAATATAAGTACTACATTCATCAACAACACAAAGTTTTACTAGTTAGCATTCCAGTTTTAATTGCAGTAAGTGTAATGGGCACTAAAGTGTGCCAAAAATTTGTTATTGTGCTAATTATTGAAGGTCTAATAATGTCATGGAAATGTTGTAGCCAAATCCTGTAAAGAATCTGTAACATTTACAAATAAAAATGATGCGAATGCACTTTACAGGGCTTCAGAAGGAGAAGTTTAAAGGTTATTTATTTTTTAAGTATTAAGGTCTATTTTTTTTTAATTTAAAGGTGCTGGAGTTAAAAAAATTTATATCTAAGAACCTCAAATTCCTGTAACGAGCAAGAGGTTAGTCTAAATTATAATCGATTTTTGTACTTTATTAAAACTGGTTTTGTGTTCGTACGGATTACTAGAAAAAAAACAACTTTTTAATCATGGTGGTCAGTGGGGCCTCTATTGCTAAATAATCAGTTTCTTGGACAGCTAAGAAAAGGTCTAGAAAAATATCAGAAATTATATGATATAAAATAATCGGAATTTAAAAGTGGAATTCTTGGTATGGTTATATTCATTCTTGGTCAAACGTGAATTTTGTGGATTTTACACTATAATGCATTAACATAATATTAGATGTGTGCGTGTGTGTGCGGGCGCGTGTGCACGCACACGCATACATATCACACATACGTATGTGTGATTGGTGTGTAGACAGGTGTTTTTAACAGTTCGGGATCGGATTTAAAATGTCGATCCAAAATCTAACCGTATGCATGTAAAACAGTACCAGGTTTCCTAATCTCAAATATTTTTATTAGCTTTTGAGCAAAACTGTTCTTTTGCCTCCTGAAAAAATTAAAGCTTTACTATAAAGAAAAAATAAATAATAAATAAATAAAAGTAGAACCGCACTACACGGGAACATCCGGAAAAAAATCGCTACAAGCGGAAATGCATGAGAGGTAGGAAAATTAGGAAAAGCATCTGAAACGTTATGTTCTGCATGATTCAGTATTGTATTATGGACATTATCTTTATTATACCTGTGTTATATCATCATAATAAATTTTCAAAGAACATTATAATTTTTGAATGCATCAATAAACATTACGCAATATTTATTGACAACATATATTTACAAAACAAAACGAAATGTTTTACTAATGGAAACGTTCGATTAAATCTGCTGTTAGAATTTGCCTATAATAAGGAATTTTCTTTTAAACTGCGAAGTATTTCCTTTACTTGCTTCGTTGTCCAATTTTCATACATTTTTGTCGATGAAAGATTCTTAAAGATAGTTAAGTTTCAAGCAGCCGATGGCGTGATCAAAAATTTTAACTAAGTATGTGCGGGAAATCACAACAGTTCTCAGGATATGCAAAACATTTTTCCAAACGTAGCAAACGTTTTGTCCTGAAGAAATCCGAACCGTACGCACATCGATATTTTTTTACTTCTTTACTATGGGAGCACCAGAATTGTCCCCCCTCCGATCACAGGAATTTCAATACTTTATTCGGGAGTCGGACCCAAGCCCCACTGTTTAGTTCACAATACTAACCACTATATGTGTATACGATGCGGGCGGAACGTGATTTGTCAACAATGATTTGAATTCAGTGTAGCAGTGGCCAGGAAAAATGTCCGTAAGAATAGGGAAACTCATTCATTGCATTATGTAAGACGCTATTCTGCATATACAAAAAAATTTAGTTTAATGATTATGGTACGTTAAAACAGAAAAATCCAGTCCAAATTTCTTGATAAATTATTTTTATTAATATATGACGAGAAATGCGCAATATTTAAAAACACCGATCTCTTATTAACAAAAAGCGAGAAACATTCATCTTTTTTTCCTAAACAGAAAAAAAAGAAATTATCTTCCGATTTTTGACCTGATAAATGGTCAGTTACCAACCTGTCCTCGAAATAGTTTTGATCTATTTCCGAAGTAATGCTTCCAAAAAGGAAGTTTTCATCAAGATAAGAACAGGCATCGATGTTCTATTTTTACAATCCATTTGAACCTCGTTCTTTAATTGCCAGTATTCCTGCATTAATATGTACGTATTCATTGCAAAACAACAATACCCAGGAATGTCGTATAACCTATTTCAGATTTGGGGACATGAATGCGGTGAACTGCAAATAAATTTAACCATAACTAAAACATCTCTAAATAGAAACCGCAATCTGTAAACTGCTGATTACGATCAGTTCAGCCGGAAAAAAAAAATCGTGGCAATTTATAATATGCGATTAAGATGAAAAATTACTGAGATTACTTAAATTTTTTTCTAGCTTGCGATACTATATCGTAAGTTAAGATCTTTCTATTTTTAACTTTTAGCTTCCAGTTTTAAAGAGTAAGAAATTTTGGGAAATAGTTATTCACGCGTTTGCTGGAATGTTGAAGAACCATAAATTACTAGGAATATTATACTTACTGTAAACAATTATCGTTGTTGCATAAAGTTTTTTATATCCATGAGTTAGGATCTAATAATTATTTATTCTATCCTGAAATACTAACCAAGCTCTATGTCTTATCCTTAGTAAAGGGGAAAACATTTCATTTAACATCCCACCGTTCGTAAATTTTTTATTGGCTGCAATGTTCTTTTCGTAATTCATTTACCTAATTTTTGACAAAGATTTGCAACATTACAAATTTGCTCTCGGCAAAAAATCTTGGCGTTTCTCCCCGCCTGTTTCAATTTCATGATAACGATTTCCAATTGTACGTAATCTAAAAAGATATATCGCTTTTAATTACATTGTAGATAGCGGCTACTACTTTACATTGCAAAGTTACTGTTGATTGCAAATTATTTGTACGATAGAGAACTGATTCCGTTGAAGAGAAGCAGTTTATCTCTGCTTAGATCACAGCCAGAGTTACATAATCTACTTCTCGATACTTTGGATTGAATAAATAATACATGCAATTATACATGCTATTTTTGCTTAAAATGAAATATTGTTAGATACCAGTAAACAACAAATTTTTAAATGAACTAACGTATAAAAAATGGGTCTGCGAACTTCAGTTGCAATACTACACGTAGTTTCTCCTCCATCAAGTGTTTATGTCTGGTAATACGTAATAATAATGGGTCTGCGAACTTCAGTTGCATTACTACACGTGGTTTCTCCTCCATCAAGTATTTATGTCTGCTAATACGTAATAAAAATGGGTCTGCGAACTTCAGTTGTCTTACTACACATGGTTTCTCCTCCATCAAGTGTTTATGTCTGCTAATACGTAATAATAATGAGTCTGCGTATAAAAATGGGTCTGCGAACTTCAGTTGCAATTCTACACGTGGTTTCTCCTCCATCAAGTGTTTATATCTGCTAATACGTAATTTGCGCACTTTTTGTTTCTATAAGGCAAGAAACATTCTATTATTTAAGAAGCAAGCTTTCCATAAACTATAACTGTAAATTCTCCATAAGCTATTATTACAAATAATTTTGTTAATATTAAGATAAAGGCAAGCAAATGCCTAAATACGTTTTTATCTTTGTTACTAGAGAAAAAGAATGTTACCTAAATACTAAATATTTTACAAAGAATTGTTTAAAAATAGATTAAACAACGATTTTTATAAACCGCAATGCATTTACAAGGGTTTATTAGATTATGAGCATACAAGCACATGCATGCAATTTTTTCCCCCAATTCATTTTAACTTCATCTGATCGCTGTCAGTTTTACTTTATGTAGAGGAGAATATGCTAAAATCAACACATCTGAGATCAGAAATTTATTGAATAAGTCATTTGTGAATGCTGTATTAATAAAGAGAATAACCAATCAATATAAGAAGACTCAACTAAAAATATTTCAGATATTATTTTACCTGAAATCAGAGCATCGGGAGAAACCAGGCAAATATATTTATAGGGAACAAGTTAAAAATTATTAACGTAATAATTTTTGGGAGAATTCTTAATACAATACCAATTTTGTGCGGACTTTGAGATAAAAAATGGCAGGAATAAAGTCTCCTAATCAACACTCTTATACTGGATTAAATTTCCAAACAAGCATTTAAATTACTGTCCAATTAGGCAATCTTATATACCGTGCTATCTTATATGGGGGATTTTCTCCGAAAGTCGTGCTATTATCAATACGTATTCCGCATCAGCAATAGAAAACACGTCACCGTGTCTTGGAGAAGCATCACAACACATTAAACACAAAAGATAGACTCGCAATAAAAACAAATTAGAATTTTACACTTGGATTTAAGAATACAAAGCCGAGCCCCAGTATGTATTTAAGAGATACATAACAAGCAATCGATTTGTTTTCCATTCCCAAGAAATACATACTGCTAAAAAATGTTTCGACTTACCCAACAATCTTTTGACTTCAGGTGGCCTTACGTACAGATTGAAGGAGGCGGCGACACCTTGGAACAGAAGTCCGGTAAGATGCAATATTACCGGAAGAATGCTTATGTAAAGCATACCAAAGGTAGTCTCCAAATTACTGTTTACAACAGAGAAGATTGATGATATTTACAAAGTATTTACAATCACATGCAGAGTTCGCCATTACCCGATTACTACATACCGCGCAGGAATTCAACACCTCATTGTAAATTTATTACATGCGTGAGACCAGTCAAAGGGCTTTTCAATGAAATATAGTTCACATTAGTCATTCACTGGACTCAATCATCTCAGAAAACGACATTTCAGTGATTATCGAGACGTAAGCTAAAGCAATCCTTTTCCAACAAACTAAGATGAGAAAGTTTTGTCACATTAATTTTCACAGTGTACTATGAAATATACTCTGATTACACACACGCACACTCACAAACAAACAAAAAACAGTCTTTCCCGTATTTCCGAACAATTCCCGGCAAACACACGAGTTACCCTCACTCCATCAAGGAATTTTAAAACTGCCGTTCCAGCCGAGAGCTGGATCCTATATGAAAGCTGGTTTCCAAGACACGGCGAGTAACATGGTCTTGGCGATCGGAATAGTCGCCAAATGTCAAACGCCGTTTGAAAATATGCGTGTTTGTTTTCTTTTCTCACGATCTTGCACTCAGGTAGTTAGACTATCATTATTTTGAGCTCTATATTTTACTGCTGTGGAAACGCCATCCCAATCGATTATATTTTCATTCTGCGAGTTCAGGATTTTTCAAATTAAATGTTAATTAAGACAATCGCAGTATATATTTAGAGGAAGGAAATTCTGTATCGTTCAAGGCGTTCTAATTAGGATTATGATTTCTATTTTTCGAATTATGCTTCATGAAATTCTAATGACGCATCATTAGCAATAAGCAAAGTAATTAATTTTCATTTTTATATCACTTGGACATTTTAATAATCTGTCGTTAAATAAATCTCCCTCGAAAAATAAGAAGTAAAAATAAATTATATTCATTTCTTAGTTGGAAAATTTTGCATCGTATTGGAAATAATTAAAAAATGAAATACGGATCTTACGAATGCATTTTAAATATAGCATATTCAAAATATATAGCATAAGATTAGAATCATGGCGAGAAAATAAATTCATCAATAAAGAAGATTTGCAAGGTTATTTTAATAAATTTGCAATTCAATGTGAATATTGAATCTTACAGATATGCTAATTTAATTAACTAAATTTTGAAGAAATAACTTTTAAATTAGCTAAAAATTTCAATACAGAAAAAAATGAACATAGAGGAATTTTATTTAATAATTTTAATTACTTTTTATCGGACAGAAAATATACTTGCTGATACATTTTCCAAAAGCAAGATGAATAAAAAAAAACCCATATGTATTCAAATTTTATTAAATAGATAGTGATGATAATAATCTTCTCTGTATTTCTCAAATTAAAGGTAATTTTTTTAATTCTGAATGATATAAATAAAAGCGCTCCTTAATCAATGTATAATTAAAAGCATAAGCTTACGAGTAAAGCTTGGTAAAATATATATGCATTTACCCTTCATGGAAATTAGTAAAATATTTCTTTAAACTGCGTAAAAGCTTTTCGTTTCTGAATTTCGCAACAAGATAAATCAGGCCTGCAAAACATATGGTTCGCCAACACTCGTGGCCCTGTTTTGGATGACACACACAATATTATAAATCTGGAAAATACGAAATATTATTTTTAGATTTATAATGGTACGAAAGGAATATATAAGCAATATTTATTAATATTTATTAAATTTTTTAAATAATCAGTAATTTATTTGTTAGAGAAAATATTTTTCGTTTTCTCCTCTATCTTATTTTTTTCTACCCGTAGAAGCTTTCCATAGAGTTAATACGGTCCTCCTCAAATTTCCAGCTGTGCAGGCCTGAGATAAATGATTAAACGCTTTCAAGAAAAAGTAAATAATTACAAGATAAAAAGAACTTTTTAAGTACCATGTTTTTAAATTTTCTGTTGAATCATATAAACTTGACAATTCTGTGTATTAATAAATACTTTAAAAAAAATTTGATGCATTATCCCATCAACTTAAAAGAAAATGAAGTTAATAGGAAGTTAACTTGCATTTAACTTTTCATTCCTGTTCCGGCCAATAGATGGCTGCACCAGTCTACAAAACAAAATTAACTGAAAATAACTGAAAATTAACTTAATTCTGCTTAAAGATGGCTAAAAGTATTTAAAAAATGCATTGTCATTGTGTTCTGAGCTATTCTAAAAGTTTCAAATGTCTAGTTAGTCGGGAAGTTAGTTAAAAACCGATTGCAAGATTTGTACTTGACAAACACGCACACAAACACACAAGAAAGCAATAAAAACATGGTAAAAATATCTTTTAATTGGGATTGTTTTTGCTATTGTTATTACAACTGGAGAGTAAGCTGGAAGTAACACAGCTCGTTCAGCCGCATTCTTCAAAACTTTTACGGATGTCTCCAAGTTTTCATTTAGCTATGCCACTAGGTTAAATGAAACATGTCCAATCCAATCTAATCCAGTATAGTTTTTGAAAGTGGAGTACCTAGGTCATGACGACTTTATCTCCTGTACGCAAGTTATAAGTTATCAAGGTGCGAGTGCTCAGTAGTTAAAATTTAAAATAAGGATATTAAAATGTATTACGGTAAAAATAACGCAAAGATGATAAGTTGGGAGTGACACAATTTCTTAAATGGAATTTCTATGAATATTTACTGGTAAAGAACCAAACCCTGTTGGTTTCATTTTACGTAATTATTTTGAAACATTAAAGAAGGTAAAGAAAAACATCGCGTCATACTGAGCCCCATAATGAAGGAGAAACTCAAGGTTTTTTCCTTCCGTAATTCTGAAATATCAAAATAGCTGAAACTCAGAAATTAGGAAGAACTGGAATACAAAGAAAATGGGAAGGGTAGAAGATGCAAGTTAAACATCTCCGAAGAAGGATAAAACATCAGCAAGAGAAAACGAGATTGGATAATCGAGAGTTTAACGCCAAACCTTAAACGAGACAAACCTTTTGAGTCACAGACGGTAAGGAGGTTTAGGATGAAAACACTCAAAAAGTTGATTAATAAAAGATTAGAGATCAAGAATGCATTTCCCGACATGAGACGAAAATCTACTACTTGCAATCTTGTTTTGCTACCCGTGGGCAAGGACTTATTTACGGAAGGGTATGATGGGGGCCCTCCATCTTAAAACAGCCCAAAGACAATTATACATTTTGAAACCTGTTACCAGTGAACGTAGATGAAAAATTTTAAATAATTACTCTATGAAAACTTTAAAAACAAATAGCTGTTACAAATAAATATTTTTTATTTAGGTCCATTCCTTCGTACTGATTCGTATTAATATCTTAACTCCACCGAAACTAGAAAAAAACATTGTGAGATCAGATATTGGCAACATAGTGTTAGAAACACTTTAAAATATCTATTTGATCATGATAGCTGTTTCCATTATGAAGCTAACTTGATTTGCGTCTATAAACTCAAAATAGTGTAATAATAAAACGTAATTTTGTATTAAATACTTTTAAGTTACGCACTGCAGATATATTTAGCTTTATATTTTCATTTATACCAACTATGGTTTCCTGCAAACATATTGTTTGCTCATAATGATATAATGTTTAACATGATCTTGATTTGTAAAGCTAAAATCAAAAATGTTATTGTAGTTTTTCATGTAACTATTATTTAGTAATTATGGATGGATACGTTTGTAGAGTTTAAATGCTGTTGTATTAAAATAAAATTTTTGTTCATTTGAAAGTGATACATGGCTCTTTAAATATAACTGCCCTGAGCTCCTGAATTTATAAATCTTTATAATTTTAGATCTACTCTAGAATTTATAAGAATTTATAATTTTATAAGAATCTGATTTGGATTCACGAAATGCGAATTTAACTTTCCCATGCTTTAAATACAAATTATTGTAACCTCATTTCATATACCACAATAGTTGAGAAGTCAGTAAGTATCAGTCGTATTGGGACTATAATTCAGTGAAGGGTGACAGCATTTGTTTTTAAATTTAGCCCATCTTCTTTGACTATCAGCTGATCTGTCCAATGTAGGTTAATCTTGCATTCGTTTGATCTCTACACACACCTTACTGTTAAAAACGCAGAATCCGACTAATAACCGTAATATTATCTTCAAACATCCTAGATTTTATCGACGTCTATAATGAATGTTTTGTGGTAGCATTATCAAATATTTCGTTGGATTATAGAAGACACCGCATTTTATCATAAAGGATTATGGTGGCTTTCGCGCTCTAAAAACTGGATTCAATACTGATAAAAAGATACCACTAAGCCCTATGTTAGTAGAGTAGAACTACTCCAGTTAGTGGACGTATACATCAGCTTTGTCTATTGTTCTTTATCTGAGTTCACGAAACAAATTTTCACTTTTGGTAATTAATATTCTAATGGTTGATTTCATCCTATTAATGACAGAGTTAGATTATGATGCCACATATGGGGTTGTATCATTTATTAGGCTACATACATTCCTAAGGTTTAAGGCATGGGTGTCCAACCTTTTAGCTTTCCTGGGCCGCATTAAAAGAAGAACTGTCTCAGACCGCATATATAATGTACACTGGTGTAAGAAATTAAGAGAATTTGCAGACTTGGTGGATTATCTCTAGAACTACTGTACCGATTTTAATGAAATTTTATATGTAAATACATTGATACAATACAAAACAAATAACCATTCACTAATTGTAATACACACGCATGATCGTGCGGAACACTCGTTGGAGTCGGAAGGTATGAAACAGCGGTTGGAAAATAAGTAAAAAAAATGGGTAAATAGATGGGTTAATAGGGGGTATGGTCCCCTCTTACAGATATACAGGTCTCGCAGCGTGATTTCATACTTGAAATAAGGCAGTTTATCATTTCCTGTGGCAATTGGTCCCACTCGTTCAGCAACGCTGTTTTCATTCCCTGGATGGTTTACGGAGGGGGGGGGGAGGGTTGCGAGTTCCAATTGCCCTCCCCAGAGCATCTCAGACATGTTCTATAGGGTTAAGGTCTGGAGATCTGGCTGGCCAATCCATCCGGCGAATATCCTCACTCTCTAGAAATTCGTTGACCAGAAGAGCTCTATGTGGCCTCGCGTTATCGTCCATTGAAATGAACTCAGGGCCAACTGCACCCATGAAAAGGCGAACATAGGGCTCCAAGACCTCATCCCTATACCTCACACCAGTCACAGTGCCTCTTTCAAAGACATGGAGAGGCGTGCGGCCATCCAACATGATGCCTGCCCAGACCATTAAACCTCCTCTTTCATAATGGTCGATTTCGCGGACATTGGAGGGTAGGTAGCGGATCCCTGTTTCTCTCCATATGAACGTACGGCGAGAATCGGCGTTTAGGCTGAACTGGGACTCATCAGTGAAGAGAACGGTCACCCATTGATCCATACTCCAATCTCTATGCTCTCTGCACCATGATAAACGGATTCTCCTGTTCGTAGAAGTGAGCGGGACGCAAACAGCAGGTCTTCTTGCAAACAACCTTCTCTCATGAAGTCTTTTGGAAGCAGTCACCCTTGATACACGGGTTCCTGTGGCTGCTTACAAGTCACGAGAGCACTCCTGTTAAGCCTCGTTATAATCGACAACTGGAGATCTTCTCTGGCCGTCGTGGCTTTTGGACAACTTTGCCCAGGCTTTCTCTCGATGGATCCGGTATCCTGGAACTGTTTCCATAAGTCACACACGACGGTGGGCGTTAAATTGAACTCTCCACAAATTTGGACTTGAGATTGGCCTGCTTCTAGCCTCTCCAAAATTCGCCACCTCATTCCATCATCTAAACGTTGGTGGTTACTCATTTTTACTGTTACAATTTGAAATTAACCGATTGCTGCAAAATAACACCATCTCTTAACCCATTTTTTTTTGTTTATTCTGCAACCGCTGTTTCATATCTTTCGACTCCAACGAGTGTTACGCACGATCATGCGTGTGTATTGCAATTATTGAATGGTTATTTGTTTTGTATTGTATCAATGTATGTACAAATCAAATTTCATTAAAATCGGTACAGTAGTTCTAGAGATAATCAACCAAGTCTGCAAATTCTCTTAATTTCTTATACCAGTGTTCTATAATATACTCAATGTCTATAAGTAACAAAACTTCTTTTAATTATTTTCAATTTTTTATTACGGTATTGAAAAAAGAAGGCAACATATATTTAAAAATCAGAGGAATAATTGACCTTGTTTTGGGGAAACTAATGCGACAGTATCTGGTATGATGGAAGAGCAACACTTATTGAGTTCTAAAGATGCTCATCAGAAATTTTTTAAAGTAAATTTTACTCTTCATGTGCTTCGTCTTCGAAAATAGTTTTTGTAAAGATTGCGGAGTTCCAAACAGCGATGACATGAATAATGCGTCATTATGAAGCGAAAGGTATTTTTCTTTAGGAATATAGGTCTTGTAAAGTTGTGGGGTCGCATTACTAGCTGTTGGACACCCATAACTAACACACACACACACACACACATATATATATATATATTTGTTGTTGCACCTATATAAAGAAATGTAATTTCAGGTTCTGGTCATTTACACTCCTTTCGGTATACATGCGTATATTTATAATTAGTATTTTTCGGATCATACTGAGCCGAAAAATACTAACTTTTAACGTAGACGTTAAAAAGACGCACTTTTAACGTTGGATTACGTTCCGCCATAACGGTCCTCCGGAAAGCAGAATTTCAGATGTCCTGCGTTGGGAGTTATAATTTTGGCAGCGCGCCAAACCCAGTCTGTATCAGTTGGGCAAGCAGTAAACAGTTAAACAGAAAAGTACCAAAATGCGCCAAAATTTTGACTGAAACACAAACAAACACACACACACACACATCTTTATATATAAAAGGCAAAGTCTGTGTGTGTGTGACCGAGTTTTTGTCTGCTCGCGGCGCAGCGCAAAGACGGTAGGTCGGACAGTCTTGAGATTCGACACGAAGATGCCTCCCGAGGTCTCATTATGCACCTCGAAGCCCTTTTTTCGATTTTTTAATTAGATTTTCCGTAATTAAATATTTAGTAGCGATTTGGAGCTCCCGGACGAGTAAAAGCTCCGTAAATCCTAACGTATCCGTCCAAGAATTTTTTTTTTCGGACGAGCCTATACGGGAAAGATGACACTATACGGAAATCACAATTAAAATTGTCTGTCTTAATTTATCGATTAATTGTGATTTTTTTTCGATCGCCTGTACGCACCCGTTTTTCGGAAAATAACGCGATTTTGTCCGTGACCCTTTTTTCCAAATTGTCGAATCGATACGTAAATGTCATTACATTTTTACGAATTTTTTTATCTCAGAGACCCTAGACATCACAGTTTTGAAAGCCAGAACCAAAATTAATTTACAAATTGTAGTTATTTTTTAATAATTTATTTTATGATTCGGAAACTCTTGCGAGAAATCTCATTTTGGAGATTTCGTTCTTCATTTCCGGACGAAGGTAGCGGGTGAAAATAGGAGAAAAACCAGTTTTTCGACGTCATGCACGTGATGTGTTGGGGCGTTTGTTTTCTATGAATGATTGGGTGGTTAAAGGAAATCGATTACTATTGCAGTGATAATCGATTAAAAAATCACATTTAGTAATGCCGTAATTTTTTTGGCCAGCACTTAGTTAATATCATATAATTTGTGGTGTATTTGTGGAAAAAATCTATGAAGATTTCAAAGAATTTCAGCATGTGGAGGATGTGATATATTCGCTTTCAAGGAAATCGATTACTATTGCAGTGATATTCGATTAGTAATCCTATGTCAAAAATTTTGCCAAAATGTGCCAGAAAGGATTAAATTTATATGGGTAAAATAATGTATCGTGGTGAGGAAAAGGATGACAGCGACGCCCATTAACAAAGGGTTAAGGCTACTAAAAAATTGGTAATTACATTACCCGAGCAACGCCGGGACGGGTACAGCTAGTATATATATATATATATATGTACGTACATACGTATAGATCAGGGGTTTCCAACTTACAAGTGTCCAAGGGCCGCAATCGAAAACACCTGCCTAGTGGCGGGCCGCAATTTAACCAGGACCATACCCAGGACTTTTTTTCTTGAGGGAGGGGGATTTGGAGGATTTGTGTATAGTATGTACTATGAAATTTTTAATAATTCGAGGATGAACCTCCAACAACAACCTCGATTATAACTGGCCAACTTTCGTTAAATTACACAGACGCACATAAAAAAAAGTCATGAGAAGTGGGTCAAATAAGAAGTGGGGGGGGGGGGGGGAAGTAATAGAACATGAGTGGACACCCTACTTTTCATGGAATTCGAGGAAAAATCAATCTTTTTTGTAAATGAACAGCATTTGAAAACAATAATGATTTTTACGAAAACATTTTCCGTTTACTAAGAATATCTAAATTGATGCTGCAAATTATTTTTCTAGAAGTCTTCGCGGGCCGCAAAAAAAGGCACCCCGGGCCGCATGCGGCCCGCGGGCCGCCAGTTGGAAACTCCTGGTATAGATACATATATACATACAAAAGAGGTAAGCAATCGTAAGTAATCCTACGTTAATAAACCGCGGTAGTTTTGTTAGAAGATACTACCTGAAATTTTTTTGCTTCAAAAATTGACTTAAAATTATGGTGCGTCTTATAGTCCGAAGGTAACAGTAAAATAAAATATAATTTTATTATATATACTATATATAATTATTACATATACTATATATATTTTATATATATATTATTTATTATATTTATTAGATATATTTTATATTATATATATTTTTATCTTTATTAAGTAAGGAATTGAAAATATCTTTATATAAAAAACAAATTGCAAAATATTCTTTTCTAAAAATCCTCCCATAAATTTAAGGCACGTCTAATAGTCCGATGCGTCTTATGGTCCGAAAATTACGGTAGCTCTTATGCATTCAATAACTAAGTCACAACCGTAATGCTTTTATGTCACGTTTTTCTATGATGTTTTTGTATAAGGTACAATCTTTTTCGCTAATATTTCATTATTTTCTTTTCCACATGACCAAAAAATGAATAAATAGAAAGTGTAGTGATCCGCCTACACTACACTACATCGCCCACATTAGAATGTAGAAAATTAGTTACATTTAATTAAACTTAGGACAAGCCGTTATTGGAATGAATAAAACTAATTCATTATATATCATTATTAGTAGTGTTAACAGAAGTAAACAAAACTAAAAATTAAGTTTCTGAGACGAATTATTAAGTTATCTGTGCAGTAGTTTATGGTTTTATTTTTTATAGTCGCGGTGGATTCGTTGATTAGTTGGTTATCTTTGTCATTACTGTAGCTAGTCTAACTGGTGTTTTGAACAGCATTCTCGTTATACTACTATATTCATACTCATACATGCACACACACAGACACACAAACATATATATATATATAAGACAAAGTTGATAGAGAAAAACCAGTATGAGCATTAAAACTACTTGCAGCCAGGAACTAAAACATGAAAAGATAAGAATGAAAGAGGTTTTTGACAGCATCTCTTCATCAGTGGTGTCGATACTGTCTAAAAACCAATGGATTGTGTCTAATAAGTATGATCTAAACGATAAACATACTTTATATATATATATATATATATATATATATATATATATATATATATATATATATATATATATATATACATATATATATATATATATATATATATATATATATATATATATATATGTATATTTATACATATATATATATATATATTTATATGTATGTATATATATATATATATATATTTATATGTATGTATATATATATATATATATATATATATATATACGTATATATATATATATATATATATATATATATATATATATATATATATATATATATATATATATGTATATATATATATATTTATTTATCTGTTACACTATATTACTTCAACTACGCTCTTTGATTCCTTTTATGTCAGACATAATTTTATTCCAGAATATTAGTTAAATGATTGATAAGAATTGTAATTTCATGAAAAACAAAAACAAAACCCGCCCCAAATATTAAATTTATGAAAAATAGGATACTAAATATTTATCTAGAAACATTAGCAGAGAGAGTTTATCGCAGTCTCTAAACCGTTAACCCACTAAAGCAATATCAGCAATATATTTCGATGATATCAAACTAAATAAATAAATTATATTCTTAAAATGCACCTTATACCATACATTTATCCCGCAAAACAAAAAGCTATAAAAGGGGATCCGCAAGGAATTAATGCTTCAAATATGTTTCCAAATAAATATTTGAGTACATTTAAAAGCTGTGACAACATTAATAACAACTATAGTTTATATCGATGAATAAAAGAAAACATTATGACTAGTAATAGTTAAGAAGTCAATGATTTTAATTCCATCTCTCTGGAGATTTTGCGGTTTGAATTCCTTTAACATTAATACTAATTGTAAACATGATTTATTGTTTCACTTCAAAAGATCTGATTATAATATTAAAATCTTTTCATTTCTGCGATGAAGATATCTTCACAGCTATCTCAATTCAATATTAAAAATCACACACACACACACACACACATATTCTCCTAATAGTTGCCGTGTTCTGTGTATGGATCTGTTATGTAACGCTTCCGGAGCGACAGCTTCATAAATATATCAGCTTATGGCATCCATTTTGTTTTATGAGTTAGGCTTATAAAGTTAAAAGTAAAGTTCAAAAAGATTATTGTATATATCATATTATTTTATATACTCATAACTTGAAAATGTAAACACAAGTGAGTCATTCATTCACCGTGATTCATTCATCGTCGTTAATTAAAAAAAAATTGAGTCGGAGAATCTTCTCCACAATAAAACAGTTTTTCATTATATTATTATCTTAATATATATATATATATATACATATATTTCTATTTTAACCATATAATATATATTTTTTAACCAGATATTACAGTAATGTCAAATTTAGTATTTTCGGAAAGTTGCAAACCCGACGCATACGTAGTGATATGTTCAAAACTGTGTACGGTAGAAATGAATATTTCTAAATTGCCAACACACGTGGCTTTCATGTGCTCACATGTGGCTTTCATGTGATTTTTCGTAAAGCATTCTATTCGATGATAGTGTTTTAATTTCTGTTTAATATTTACTTTTAATAGTACTTTTATAACGGTTTGTATTCTATTCGATTTCTTATATAAACGGTGTGACGTAACATATCGGCCAACTTCTTTTTTTTTTTTACATATATATATATATTTCGTAATGTCTGAATGATTATATTTGGATGTAAATTTCAAGCTAAGTAACTGAATTTAACATTTTAATTGTGTTTAATTGAATATTTATTTGCTGAAAATTGTTCTTTTGTTCATACCGATTTTTCGTAAAGCATTCTATTGCGATGATAGTGCTTTTAATTTCTGTTTATTATTGTATTTTTGCACGTGAGTAATTTGTAAGATTTTTTAATCTGATTTTCTTTAGTTTATATATTTTTATTTTTGCTCAATATATTTATACATAGCATATTTATAGCACATTAGTTAGATTGTATGCATAGCATATTAGTTAGATTGTGCAAGTCGGATTGAAAAATCAGCAATAAGCATGCTTTTTTTCCAAGTAGAAAGACTTTTTTTAAATTATAAACTCGGATTATGACATCTCGGATTATTACAACATTTTCAATTATAACATCGGATTGAAAAAAAGATAATATTCTGTGAAAATTTCTAATATTTTAACAAGGTTATGAACCTTTTTTTTTTTATTGGAACTGTTCAGTTATTTACCTTCAAGTTTTGACGGGTACTATCTAGTATATATATATATATAGCGAATATTCATCAGAGACTAACTCCGATGATCTATCATCATACTATTTACTGCAGATTACACGGTATCGGGTATGGAAGCCTAAAGGCTGTTCGCAAGCCTTAGCTGTCTACAGCAAGCAAGATCAAACGTCTCCAGTTCGCACAGGGTGACAAAAATCGGATAGTAAATGAATGGAAAAGTGTAATCGGGTTCGATGAATACCGTTTTCAGTTACACCATGCATACGGTAGGGTGCGAATTATGGAGAAAACAGTACGAAAGCATGAACCCTATGTGCATTGTTACAACTTTTGAAGCTGGTGGAGGCAATGTTATGGTTTCGGTGATATTTACCTGGCATTATCTGGGCCCTTTAATTCGTGTTTAAGAACGACTAAATGCCTAAAGGTATTTAAACCTTGTCGTTGACCAAGTACATCCAGTTATGCTAATGCTTTTCTCCTCTAAAGATGGATACTTTTAACAGGACAATGCTCCATATCATACAGCTCACATTATCCACAGATCGGATGACGGAGACTTTATTTAGCTGGCCTCGAAAATCCCCAGATCTTAATCTCGTTTACCTTTGTGGGATGAGGACGAAAAGGGCATTAGACAGCTGGATTCGGAACCATGAAATCTTTGAGAACTAGAAAATGCAGTTCATCGGATATGGTCTCAGATTCTTCAAGCCACCTACTAACATGTCATAGAGTCTACGCCAGAGAGAATCACAGAAGTAAATAAAATTATTTTCTACGCCTAAGCTTAGAAAAGTATTGATTCAAAACGAAGAGGAGATTACAGCGAAAGTATTTTGTTATTCCCATGATATGATTTTATTACTTTTAAGAAACACGGTATAAATTGCATTTTTTAGTTTACATGTTTTACTTCACGAAAATTCAAAGAGATGTATGACTGAAAAATAAATTAATTCCACGAAATAATAGTAATAAAAGTTTTCTTAGTTAAAACTAAAATATTTTTTGTGCATTTATAAGTATATAGTTGAGTGAAAAAAAATCACGTGTTATAAATAAAATCGCGTAAATAAATAAATAAATAAATATATATATATATATATATATATATATATATATATATATATATATATATATATATATATATATATATATATATATATATATATATATATATATATATATATATATACACACACGCATTGATACAATGTCCACAAAGAATTCAAATGAGCATTATTATACTACGACCAACTGCTGTAAAATGTTATCACCGATTTTCGATTGCTACCATTTATACAAAATAGGTTGAAATTCTTTTTTGTTCAGTTCTTTTATATTAATAATTTTAAACATGAACGTTATTTCCTTAGCTTTTAACCCACCCACCCCCTACCCCATTATACACTCGAAGAAAAAGGAAAAAAAACGAGCAGAAAATTTGCACGCCAAACAAGCGATTAAGTCGCCAATCCAAGACAGCAAAGGATATATATTTACCGCGGAGCGAAAATGATCTTTTAATTGGGCTGGAGCAATTCGAAACGGTTTTCAAGTCACCTGTGTGCGAAAGAGAAAAAATGTCTCTCACAACAATGTAGCAACATTTTGTATTATTTGTGATTGAAGCAGAAAGCGTTGTACTGGCAGTTGATTTTTCTTTCAAAACACCCCAGCGAATACACACGAGGTTTTTTTTGGTCAGGGAAAAACGATGTTTTCAGTTTCTGACATAAATTTCAAACGAGATGAATCGGGAATTAGGAATGCCATGCATATAACCCTTTCTGAATCATTCTATGAAAGTATACCAGAAAACAACTGCTGTTATATTTCACCGTGTTCCCTCTGATTTAATTTGATTGAAAGGTACAAAAACTGCATACTTTGTGTTTTTAATTAAAAAATTTTCTTGTTGTTGTTTTACATTTATTTACTGGTTTTTTTAAATTTCTGTCCCTCGGAAATTTCCATTACTTTGAACGGAAAATTATAAGTAAACGAAATCATACAAAGATCATCATTTTGCGCTGTTATAGTCTATTAAAACGAGTTTGAATATTAAAATGAGGTAAATGAATTATTCTTCAGCTGTAACTAAAATTTTCACCTTTGTATTTCCAACCTTATTGCGTAATAAATCTTTATAACATCGATATAATTTAAATTTCACACATTATATAAGAAAAGGCGAGTGGCAGAGAGAGATGAGAGGTCATTAAAATAATTTTGAAAAACGTTAATACATTATTTATCACAATACAAAAAAGGCAAAGAAAAATAAAATTTGAGAAGAATTACCGACTCACGCTCACGTACACACACATAGACACAAACACAGTATACACGCGCGCGCGCGCACACACACACACACACATATATATATATTTTGAGCTTTTGCTCATTCAATATTATTTAAGTACACATATACACTAACTACCAATAGGAATTTAGACACCCATGCAAATGACGATATCTGTGGTCCTGATATAAGTCACGCCCTCCGCCGTTAAATATTGTGTAGGAAACAATATTGTGCATTAGTCGCATGCAAGATGCCACGAAGTGCAGAGTTATCTGATCTCGAGAAAGGTGTAATCGTCGGGTATCACAGAAATGGCGGATTCTTAAGGGACATATCTAGCGAGCTGAATTACCTAAAATCGACAGTGGCCTATGTGATTCAGAAGGGGAAGGTGAGCGGTGATTGTCGGAATGTGCCCCGAGTTGGCAGACCCACGAAACTGGGAGATAGAGACCGACGAGTGCTGTCCAGAGAAATTCGGAAGAACCGCACCCACCCGATGACCCACATACTCCAGGAGTTTCAACAGGCATCCGGGAGTGTTGTTTCAATGAATACTATCCGTAAGTAAGAACATCTGCTCGGTTTTTATGGTCGTGCTGTCGCCTATAAGCGCTCGATCACAAAGTCCAACAGCGCTGCTCGGTTAATGTGGTGCAAAGTACGTCGAAAGTAGACCGTAGATCAGTGGAAACGGGTTGTCTGAAGCAACGAATCAAGGTTCACCCTCTACCGTTCTGATGGCAGGGTCTGGGTCTGGAGTCTGCCTGGAGAACGCCTCCTGCCAGAATGCATTGTGTCCACAGTAAAGTTTGGCGGAGGTGGAATTGTGGTCTGGAGGTGTTTCTCCTGGTATGGACTGGGACCCTTGGTCCCAATTCATGGTAAGCTGAACGCCGACGCCTACTGCACTATTTTAGATGACAGTGTGTTTCCTTTGTTGCGGCAGTTTTACGGGTTGGTTGTAACTTTTGAAAGATGTTGATACTGTTTAGAAACTTTGTAAAAGTTCCTTTCTAAACATTATCTTCGGAGAGCTGGCTGACAAAATCGTCAAGTTTAATCTCTTAGGAGGAATAGAAATATTTCTTGTGCTGAGACACTGGTCAAAGACAAAATGTTATAATATTGTTAATTGTGAATAAAATGTTTTAAATGGGCTTTTAGACGAAATTTGCTCCTCATGCTATGTAATTTATTCTAAATATCCAACAGGGAATCTAAGCAGCTCAAAAGACGGCAATGTCAAGGAAGAAGTTTTCTTTTCCTGACAAATTTTCCTTTATTGTTTATACGTGAAAAGTACATACCATATATATGTATTATTCCCCATTACTTTTTGTATACATAAATCTACGCTGCATCGACACACTCTTGGGAGACCTTAGCACTTTATAAATAAATTTTATCTGATTCCCAACAGAGATCCAGAGAACATTACAAGAATCCTAAAAACAGGATAGTCCTCTGTGCCTTTAAGGAAAATAGGTGAATGCACGTGCTCAACCTTTCTTTTTTAATTTATATAACAAAGATATCACTCTCCCCATATGCAGAAAAATTCCACGTTCGGTCCCCACTTAATCTGTCAAGTAAGATATCCGAGACACCCTTGTTTATATGGAGGACCATATCCAGCTACCCGTATCACCTCAGGGTCCACAAATATGTCAAACTGTATCGCATTCTATCTTATCAGTCTGCCTGTTTCTCATTTTTGCAGGAAAAAAAAGGAAAAGGTCAAATACGTGTGTTGAAATAAAGAAGGAAACAAAACGGATAAACAGCTGAGTAAGATTGATGGATGGGACATTTTTGTCGCAGCCACTGTACTTGAAGCTGAGGCAGGAATAAACCTTCAACTTTTTTTTTTTTTTTTTTTTTTTTTTTTTGGGGGGGGGGGGGTATGACATTTCTGTTCACGAATGTCCAAAACGTAATATTATAATGAAAGCGATCCAAAATCATAACTCTTTTAAGACAGGAATCTGTTTAATTAATGGTAAGATAAACTAACTCGTTGTTCAAGCAAATAAATTCAACAGGGCTTTTCGACTACGAATAGTTCCAAAATTTTCCGGCATAGTTCGAAGCAACATGTCAGTTTTCAATTTGCTATTGCTGACTTCTGACTTAGTTTGTGACAACAACCGTTGTTGTTTACCAAAGTTCACTGAATTTTAGGATTTTACCCCTTTTTAGACTATAAATAATATCAAATTCGGATGAGCTTTAACAAAGCTCCGTTCTTGATTTGCAATTTTTTATGTACGGCATTTGGAAATTGTAAGTATACAAGCTTATTGAAGTGTAGAATGAACATCGTATAAAACCCGTGATAGTTAATTATACGGTCACGATGACCAGTTTTGGCACATGAAGATGTATTCAGTGTAGCTAGGATTTATGATTAATTGAATTGCTTTTAATCTCATTAAGAGGGAACACCTTTAGATAGACCTCGTTGTCCACCGACGCTACTAACTGCTGATTCATTCTTGGAATCCTTTACCTATATAATCAGTCTGAGATTTCAACATGCTGTTTTCCAGATTAGTAGACCAGTTTTGAATACTTGCCACCTGCCTCTACTAGCCAGGATATCCTGTATGCCAAAATGGTATCTTAAGATTGGAGGAACTTGTTTGTTCCACTTCATATTTGCAAAATATCTTTTAAAGAGAGTTTTAAGCAATAGCATAAATTCATTAAGATAGCGTTTTTACTGTATTTTTAAGTCTCTTTTGCAAGTGGCAATAATTTTCATTTCATTCTGTGTGCGAGGATAATGTGCTACTACATGACAATCAAATGTTGGTTGGTCAATGTTTATATGGGAAATTTTCTCTCAATTGTGTAAACTAAACATTGCCTTTTTTTGCTTACAAGCTTTATAAAGTACATCTTATTATAATACTGTCTCTTACTTTTTAATCACGTAATGCATAAAATTAATTTCTAACGAAAACGGGCAATTCGCAGGAATTGGATTTCCATAAACGTATGTTTAGAATAACGAAAATTAATATCTTCTGGAAAGAAATAATTTATTATTAACTTTATATCTTTATTTCCTTATTTTTAAAATTCCTCATTTTAATTATGAATGTTTGTCTTTACTGCAAATGTTACTAGCTCTTACATTTATTATATGACGAAACTAGCTGAAAACCCGTAGTTTCGGAGCACATTCAAATTAAATACAATTGTCAATGTATGCAATTAATGCTAAAGAATATATATATATATATATATATATATATATATATATATATATATATATATATATATATATATATATATTTGTAAAAAATCGCAACAGATATTTTTATAGACAAAATAATGTAGAAGAAAATATTCAAATTAAATCTAACAGAACATACTAAAGAATATAGCACAGTTAATATAGTACAGTTTGAGGAGCATTTCTTTTACTGTATTTTAGTATTTTTTTGGATAATGTCCAATTATCTGCCGCATTAGCAAGAAAATTTTTTTTTTGTCTATTTCGTTTTTATGCGCGCGACGCAAAATTAGTTTGAAGTATCACAAAAAGAAAAAAAAACGTGATCAGCATTTAATAAATTACATTCTAAAAATTAATCTTTAAAAATTCACCAAAAATCAGAAAATGAGGGTAAAGATTCGAAAAAGATTTCATTTTAAAGGAATTTTTATGATCTTTCTCGTGATATAAATTTTATAACCTCCAAATTATTATTTTAAATGCAAACTTTAAAGAATGTTACAAAAACAGCTTAAAAATTTAATTTTAAAAAGTCTAAGAAGAATTTTTAAAAAATCTCTCTTAGTGCACCCCTACACTATAAGAAGAATCGCCATGCAAAATTTCAGCCCTTTAGGTCCAGTGGTTTGGTCTGTGCGTTATATGTCAGTCAGTCAGTCAGTTACGGAACTGTTTTATATATAGATTACAATCGGTAAAAGAAAACAGTATCTTCAGAGTATTTGGGCCTTGTCTTGAACATGAATGGAACAAAGTTTTCCGAGGCACTCATAGAAAATAAATTTTTGGCGTATATAGCAAAAAAAAAATTCGTTGAGTAAATGTTTTTCAATTTCGCTAGTATTGAAAATGCTTCTCCTAACTTATTTTGTTTATTTGTCCTCAACTCAGGCTAAAACTGCTTGGAAACTCCGACAAAATTGCCCACGCAGCAGCATAGTATATGAAAAGCACAGTTTGCCCATGGATTCCTATAAGTTTGCGGAAAGGGGGGGGGGGAGAAAGATCGAAAACCATTGTACCTCCAAAGCAGAGCACCATCGCCTCCTGGGACCCCAAGACCTAGGGAAGTAGCAAAAAATCCTTTTTATGCTCCCAGTACGGGGGTGGTAGAACACAAAAGCAGGGATTTCAAACCACTCTGATCCCTCGCAATGAAATACGATTCCCCGACCGACTTCCTCCCCGTTTCATTGTTGCTTTCCAAGCTCACGCGAAAATGCTTTTATAACCCTCTCTCTCGCTCTCTAATACTTTAGGAATACATTTTTCGCGCGAAATTTTAATATGATAAAGAAACAATTTCCATCGCAGGAAGGAAGCTGGCGGTGCTAATTCGGATATACCGTCATGAGTAAATAGGGAATGAAACGATTTCCGTTTTTTTAAATTAATCTATGAGTAGGGATTCATTTCCCCCATCCCTCTCTCTATGAGAGTAAATGAAATTTAAAACCGGAATCCTGTTAGATATGAGAAATGAAAATATGCATGAGTTAATATAATAACAAATGGGGAATTGATTTTTAAAAATTTTATTTTAATTTGACCTGCTCAGTACATTGGTTAATACTGTTGAGCTACAAAGTTTAGTATCACAAATCAACAATGGTATAGTGAAAACTTACATGTTGCTTTACTCTTAACACAGTGATGAGTAATAAGGGAAGTGTTTATAGTCGAAGAGCTAGCTCTGCTGAATAATATTAAGGCTACTGTATACTAACCCTATTGGATTCGCTCACCTTAATATTAACCTATGAAGAAAATTTGTCTACTACTGACAGCTACATACATGCTGATAATCAAACAAAAATGGTATTTTTAGACAGCCTGAACCTTTCTGCACCTTGCAACAGGATTCATTTTATAAATTTTGTCCACCTAAGGAATTTATAAAAGTTTAAAACACACTATACAAGGCTTTTTTCCCGAATAATTTAAATTTAAAAATTTTATTTGCATTTTTTTAAAACTAAAAATGCCCTAAGGTGTAACATTTCTTTCTCTATTACGGAGTACAATTAAAATAAAAAAAATCTTTTAATCCAAGTCAGCAACCCTTGGACACATTTTCGCCATAGGTTAACATGGAGATGAGGAATCCAATAGGGTTAGTACACAGTAGCCTTAATGGAGAGTGTTACATTAACGTGAGCTCCTATTATCCCAATAACTCAACAATATCACGGCCAAAAATTTTTAATGATTAGGTTGAATTTTTGGATAAGCTATATGAAGCATACTTGTCGTAGTAATGAACAGTTGTAGAATTTGCTTTTCCATTTTAACAATTATTTCATTTGATATAGAAATAATTTCAAAAATTTTTCTTTCGAAATTTCGCATTAAATAATATATTATGTATTATATGCTACTCCTTCTCTCTCTGTCCCCTACCCTGCATGTCAATTTCGCATTGCAATGTCAAACTCAAAATATTTTAGCTCAGTTTGAGAGAAGCAAAACATTTTAATCAAATTCAGTTTATTAGATAAATGATAATTCCCTTTGGAGATTTAGTTTAAATGCATAACATATCTTTCTATACCCTCTCCCTCCAAACAGACTGAAAAAGTCTTCCTTTATCATTCTTGGGCCGAATAAAACTTTTATGAAAATTATGCTATCCCCACGGCATTTCAGTCATTCCCCTGGCTCCAGGAAGACGGCAATGTCTGAAAATTCCGTGTCATCCAATGATGTCTTTCTCTTTATTGATAAAATAAATTTCAGACTAAGTCAACATCTGCATCCTGTCGGTAGCTCATAAATGTCCCATAAAGTTTCACCATGAAGAACGGCCGGACACACTGTATCAACCATTTCTGATATATTTTGGTCATAAAGTGGTCAGCACAGTTCGTTATTGCTTTGTGGTTCATAAATTTTATGAAACTCTAATTAAGTTGGAGCCAAGCTCCACGCAGTAAGATATCTAGAGAATCTAGAAGGAAATTGGACTGTTTCGTATTTCAAGGAATTTTATAAAAGATTCTCTAAATAAAGTTTTTGAGAATCTTGTCTTTTGGTCAACAGTCATAAATCTATAAAATGCAATCTATTAGATTTATTTTAAAAAGTGATGACAAAGATATTTTAAACTAACAAAGTAAAGAAAAATTGGAATCATACCATGGCCATAAAATGAAAACATATACACGTCATACTATTATGCTTGCATTTTACAATATTAGCATAATCATATTAGCTTATTAAATCACAGAAAAAATGTATTATTTTATTTTGGTTGCTAATAATGAATATATAGTTTACAGCGTTCGTTATTCATCTATGTCAGAAAAATAAGTTCCTTTATCTTACATAAAAGTGCATTTTGAAAGTTTTAAAGGGCCAGATTCTCCAAAACTTCAAATTTTAATGCATTTGCTTCACTGTTCAGCTTAATTAATTAGACTTGAATTCTCTAGCAAATTTTGATGTTTTTATGCACTGCAGCTGCAATATTTATTTAAACATTCAATACTAATAAAAAATAAAACTGATGTTTCCTGAAAAAAAATTATAATATTCATATTAGTAAATTTTAGAATTATTTCTCTTATTATAAAATTCATTCTTTGGTAAATGCACTCAGTTTATATTGTAATGCTGTAGGATAGTTGCATAAATCAACTATTTCAAATACAAAAAAATCTGAAAGCATTTATTTATACACGTAAACAAAACAAGTATCTACATGAACATCATATGAATTTTGATGGCACGGATCTTAAACAGTGCTTTCCTACAACTCTTAACATTTTGTTTCGAGAAAGAAAATTTTTTTCGGTGATTCTAGACCTCTTTTTTTCGGCATTCACTTACACGGATTTTCATTTTTTATTTTAACAACAACATTAAACAACGCAATTCAAGCAACGTCTCCTGAATTTGCATACACATACGTGAAGTGAAATGGGCAATTTCACGCTACACTTTCGTCGCTTCAAGTTAAGAAAATTGAAATCTTTTGTATCTTTGTTTCCCAAGAAAACATTTTTTTATATCTTTTTATGCAAAACGTTGAAATTTCTTCAACGATAACAACAATTCTTCAAAGGGGAGAATGCTCGAGGAAAAAAAATGGAGAACTTAATTTTAATTTTCTGAGATGTGTCCAGAACTCTTCTTTCAGATACTCATTCCACAAATTCCCCAACCATTATCTTTCTTCCATGAATATTGAAATACTCAGAGAAGCCCACCAGTAATCGAGCTCCCAAATGAGCAACGATTCACGTTTTGGTCCCTGCATCTTATCGCATCATCTCACAAGATTCAGGTTCAAGCCCTCTGCAACATTTCCCCCTTTCCTGCTTTTTTCCTTTTTCAACTTGGGCAGGTGCCAGATCCCTCTTCCCCCTTTTCACACACAGTGAGAGATGTACAATGCAGGGGGAAAAAAAAATAAATGGGTTGATTTAGAGGGCAGGGGGGCTGCCTTTGTGTACCACTGTCCACTTTGTCACAGACTGGTCAACAAAAGGTACCCAGCGTCCACTGCGTCTGGCTTCTCCTGCGCCCGTTCTCTCCATAAAACCAGTTCCGCACATTTATCTAAATAAACTTCACGCTTAGGCCAGAGAAGGCCCATTCTTCTGGAATTTCCATGCGCAGTTCCACAATGAAAAGATCCAGTGGAAGAGTTGAAAGCCTGGAAGGGAGGAGAAAATAGGAGAGTAATTTACTGCCATTGACATTTCTAAAACCACTGACACCAACAGACCAATGAACAATTCTCGTTAAAAATATGAGAGTTTGTCAGGGTTCCTAAAATATTTTAGGCGTGACAAAAGGACAACAGATAAGTGGTTTCCAGGCGCTAGAAATCACTGCATTCTTTTTTTTTTTTGTGTTCA